>BSBM01000084.1:11247500-11847500 GCA_027924585.1 Larix kaempferi
GTTAGGGGGAGATAGCGGGGGGTTAAGGGTAGTGAGAATGTTAGTGAGAGAGGGAATTTAAGGGGGATGGGGGAGAGAGATAAGGGTGGGGGTTAAGTGTAGGTGGAGGAGTAGGGGAGAGAGAGAGGGAAAAAGGGGGTTAGTAAGGGTTAGGGGGGAGATGTGAGAGATACATAGGGGATTAGTAAGAGTTAGGGGCAAGAAAGAGAGGGAGAGGAGGAGGAGGAGGAGGAGGTGGTGGGGGATAGAGGTAGCGAGAGGAGTAGAGGGGTAAGAGAGGGAGAGAGCAGGGGGGTGTTAGGGGATTCAGGTAGATCTAAAGAGGGTTAGGAGTTATGGGTAGGTATAGGAGTATGGAGAGAGAAAGAGAGTGAGCGAGGAGAATAAGTGTGGGACTTGGCTTGGTGATGATAACAAATGAGAACATTAAAAATATTTTGATGGCTAGGTTTATAGAATGAACATCTTTCATGAAGAAATCGAATATGACTTGGTGTGTTAGACTTGGATTGATGATGATTTAACATGAAAACAATTTGGATGGATAGGTATATAGAATGACAATAATGATTAGTAAGGGTTAGGGGGAAGGGGGGGAATAGAGAAAGAGAGGAGTAGGGGGGAGAGAGAGAGAGAGGGGGGGTTACGGGTTTGGGGAGGAGTAGGACGATTAGAGAGAAAGGGGGGTATAGGTGAGGAGTGTGGGTGTTGGAGAGAGAGAGAGAGAGAGGGGGGGGGGGGTTAGGGGTTTGGGGAGGAGTAGGGATATTATAGAGAAAGGGGGATATAGGTGAGGAGTGTGGGTGTTTGGGTTAGAGAGAGAGAGAGAGAGAGACATTGGAGAGTGGTAAGGGGTTATAGGTAGAGGGAGAGGGGGGTTTTAAGAGTTTATAGGTAGTAGCAAAGGGGGGTGTTAGGATATTGGGGTTAAGTGGAGCAGGGGAGAAAGAGAGTGAGAGAAGGGGTTAGTAAGGATTAGAGAGAGAGAGAGAGAGGAGGGGTGTTAGTAGTAGGGGGAGGCATAGGGATGTGTGTGTGTGTGTGAGAGAGAGAGAGAGAACCAATGGGGTGTTGGTATGTTAGGGGGTTGGGGGAGAGAGAGAGGGGTGGGGGTTATGTGTAGGTGGAGGAGTAGGGGAGTGAGAAAGATTAAGAAATGGGGTTAGTAAATTAGAGAGAAAGAGGGGCATAGGTAAGGAGTGTGGGTGTTGGGGTGAGAGATAGAGAGAGAGAGAGAGAGAGAGAATGTGGGGTGGTAAGGGGTAGGAGGTAGAGAGAGAGGGGGGTAGTTAAGGGGTTATAGGTAGAGACATAGGTGGGTGTTAGGAGATTGGGGGTAACTGGAGTAGGGGAGAAAGAGAGTGAGAGAATGGGTTAGTAAGGGTTAGGGAAAGGAGGAGAGAGAGAGGGGGGATGTTAGGAGTTGGGGGGAGAGACAGGGGTAGGTGGAGGGTGTGGGTGATTAGGGGTAGGGGGTGTTAGGGAGTTAGAGAGGGGGATTTAGGGGTTGGGGGGAATGTTATGAGATTGGGGGGTGTTAGTGAGTTGGAGACTGTCGTGTGGGTGATTAAGGGTAGGGGGTGTTAGGGATTTTGAGAGGGGGTGTTAGGGAGTTGGAGAGGGGGTGTTAGGGGCCGGATTTATGGAATAAAATATTCTTTACAAAACATGCACACGCGTTTTGGTTATCCAAAACACATGTGTGTTTTGGTTCTCTAAAACGCATACGAGCCAAAACGCCTACGCGTTTTGTTCTCCTAGCCTTCATGGCATCCCACTTGGCTGCCTCGGGATTTCTCATTCCTATGTTTAATAAATACATACACGTTGTTGAATTCTACAACAAAAACATGGTTTGAAAAACATCCTTTGCATCTAAAAGGTCCCCCATCTTTGTGCACGGACCCATATAGATCTAGATTAAATTACAAGGCTATATTTTTAGAGGAGGAATATGAGGAAAACATATAGTGCTATAAACCATTTTGGAAGATAACATGTCCCTTGAAAACTAACATCATTCTATGGTTGGTTGTTGCAAATTACAAGGTATTAACTTAGGAAGTTCTCCAAAGAAGAGCATGACAAGAGTTAGGGATATGTCTAATGAAAAAAATGTAAATCATTTATTAATTCATTGTCCATTTGTAAACAAAATTTGCATATTTTAAGCATTCACATTAAAAAGGGATTATGGAAATATAACTCAATAGAAGAATGCTTAAAGCTTTGTTGGTAAATGATAACAAGAGAATGAAATTTTATTGTTTGCATATTTAAGCATTCACATTAAGAAGGGATTATGAAAATATAACTCAATAGAAGAATGTTTAAAGCTTTGGTGGTCTGATAACAAGATAATGAAATTTTAGTGTGCCCTTCTATGTGTGGTTTTCCATGGCTTTAGGACTAGTCATAAATACATTTACCTCAAATTCAAATGTATGATATTCAAAGTTAATTAAATTTATTGGATGAATGAAAATGTGTTTAAGAAAATATACATCTTCTAAAAGAAGATTTTAAAATTGTTTTTTTGTTATAGAGAAATATTAAAAACTATTAACATTATATGAATGAATCAATTTAATGTATGAGAACCTATTATAATCTATAATATTTTAAGAAAAAATACATAGTTATAATCATTAGTTCATTAAATCTATCCATCTAATAATATGATATTTTAAGAAAATATATATGCCTACTAAATTACTAAATCTCTCGATCTAATAATAGACGCACCTTCATTCTATTTTAAACAAAGTTTTTCAATTGATGATAAATGAATACACTGGAAAGTTTTTCAATTGAAAATAAATGAATGCACTGGATTCTATTTTAAACCAAGACACTCTGTTCCAACGTTTTTCAATTGATGATAAGAACCAGGAATAAAGAATCAACTAATATTCAATGAAGAGAGCAATGCCTTCATATAAACAATGCCAGACTGCATCATGGGCGCGGCCATTAATGTAATCTATGGAGTATATGAAAAAAAAAATGTACAGCAAAAAATCTAGCTGCAGTCGTACCATCGATATGATCAAATCAGAAAACATGTAACCCTATCCTCGTCCCCCTGACCATGAATTCAATACATTCGCAAGTCGTGCAATAAAACCCGCCATGGATCAATCTCTCAATCCTCACAGCTTCACGCTCACCTTGGAATTCTTTGTAGTAATTGTGGCATTGGCATCAAGCCTGTCGACGATGAGTTCCCATCGCACGCGAATCTTAATCTTCATCGATTTCAATTTCCCCAACTTCATCTTCACAGGAACGTCGGCCTTCAAATTCAGGGGAATACTGGCCTGCTCCTGCTGTGCATTGAGCGTGGAGACCGTGTAGCCAGTGAGCTGAGCACCGGTCCCGCTGAGAGCCACGTCCAAGAAAGTTGTGTTCTTGTGGCCCTGATAGAAAACCGGCAGGGCGCCCGTGCAGAGCTCCGTGCCCGAGTACGAAACTGAGAGATGGCTATTGTCAAGATAATATATGCCGATCCTCTTGTTCGGATTCCTGGCCCTTATACTCACAGTGAACTGGCAATTTGTGGTGAAGTTGGGATTGATGGTGAAGTTAGTGATCTGGATGCTCTCAACGGAGTATTTGGGAATCCTCGGCTGGACGACCAAATACATAATGCCAGAGGAAACGGCGATGATAGCGACGAGCGCGAATATAAAGCAAATCGTGCAGCACAAGCAGCGGCAACAGGAATTCCGGCGCTTGGGAGGCCGTGAGAAGTATCTGGGAATCTGTCGTGTTGGTATGATTTGATCTCTTGGAAACTGAACTCTCATCTGCCCACCCGAAGGAGGAGGAGAGACGCCGTCTTTCTCAGACGCAAGACTAGATTTGGGCGCCAACGGGGAGCTCGGCTTCTCGTTTTCATATTCGCCTGCGTTTTTCTCTACGTCTTCCATCATTGGGTGCACTCGCTGGTTATCTGCCATTGTTCGAAACCGTTCAGAGCTAAACGAGTATAACCAAAAGATGCCGACTAGTCTGAATGTTGGGCCTGCGGACTGTCGAGCTCTACCGGCACTCAATAAAATAGAAGTATCTTGGCAGAGCTAAGAATGAATTCTGGAGTTGCGGATAGAAGTGTCGACTCAGGGACTCTTGGCAGAGCTAATATTGAATTCTGGAGTCAGGAGCATCCATAGAATAGGCATCGATCAACCGCGTGATGACATCAAATCCGCGGCGTTGAAGAGTGCTTAGCCGTGTGCCGGTGCCGGTGCAAGGAGAATATGTCAAATTCCTTGACTGTTTCTTCATTGGAATCCGTCCACAGCTCTTTCACACCTGCTCTTAGAGTTTTCAAACGTTTTCTATCATTCAATCGATGTCGTGCGCGTATTGCATCAGAGGAGACGTAAATGCTGCAATTTCTCATTCCGTTCGGTTGTAAACTTGAATCTAAGTTTATGCAAGGAGTCGTTTTAAAAGAAGTCCAGGTCAGGTGAGAATTTCTCTATCTCTAAGTATGAACACGGGAGACAATCTCTAAAATACATTTTTCAAATATATATATTTGGTATACTGATAAATCAGTGGTCAAACTTGAATGATAGATAACGAGGAGTGCTCAAACTTGAATGGCGGGTCTTAATTTCATTTGGAAGGACAGTTATTCATCCAATGAAAAATTATAAAAATAATTGTACTTTACAAGTATAAATTAGTATAACTATTTAACTTGTGGTCTTAGTACAAATATTTAATTTGTTTTGGCACAATCACTTAACATGTGGTCTGTGAACATAATCCATAAGTTAAGTGTCATAAACAAGTTATATGTTACTTGTTCTTTATGTATAGTTGTAATCACCTAAGCTACCTATTATCCATGCATTAGCTACGAATTATACGTGCATTAGCTACCAATTATATTTTATATTCTTTTTACATTTGTTTATTTCAAATTTCGAACTACCGCTAGAAGCTAAACCACCCCAAATGATAAAATATAAACACCTATCAATGTAATTAAGTAAACTCTTTAATAAAACTAGCAAGCCATAAGTAAAGTGGTCGGAACGGTCCATAGGCCTAGCCAACCAAGTAATTTTGTGGAGATGGCTATCTATTAAACAAAGGCTAAGCATTAAACTTACCAGATTGTTATAGTTATGGTATAACATAAACATTAAACTGAATAATATAAACATGAAACAAAAAATTCATGCTTGAGCCGTTGGCATTATTGTTACCTCTTTCTTTAACCATCGCTTAAGTGAAGCTTATTTAAATCTTAATCAAGATGCATTTAAGTATAACAAGATATGAGGACCATGAAATGAATCCCGGTTGTACACTTGTTACACTCAGGTTAATCTTGTTGTTCTCCTCAAGGAAGCCCCAAATTTGAAATAATATCTAAATGCCTATAGCCACAAGTAAAGTGGCGGCTGAACGTTGATAGATGCAACCAACCACTTAATTTTATGGAGATGGATGGCTGTTAAATAAAGGCTAAGCATTAAACTAATTACCAGATTGTTATAGTTAGGGTATATAACATAAATATTAAACTATAAAACAAAAAATTCACGTTTGAGGCTCTGTCATTATTGTTACCCCTTTCTTTAACCATCACTTAACTGAAGCTTATTTAAATATTAGTCAAGATGTATTTAAGTATAACAAGATACAACGACCATGAAATGAATCTCGATTGTACACTTGTTACACTCAGCTTAATCTTGTTGATTCGCTCAAGGAAGCCTAAAATATGAGATAATATCTAAACCCTATCGGCGTAAAAATGTGAAAATAAAATAGCGTCCTTCCAAATTTTTATAATCTTAAAAAATTAAATAGGGGCTACATCAAAACATTGTAAAATTTCAATAAAACCTAATCAATAAACAAATGTTTCTCTCGAATTCCATTAAACTAGCACAACTACTTAACTTGTGTTCGATGAATACCGATGGGTCACAAGTTAAGTGCCAGTAACAAGTTACTTGTTCTCCATGCGTAGTTGCACGAACTGCTCATTATCCATTGTAATGTCCCCCTCACCCAATCCGACCATCGGGAGGGGACACTGGTCAAATATGGGCTCTCATATTTCGACCCAAAACCATAATACGATTTTCAACCAATAACATGTGTGCAGAAACTTAAATAGACATGCACAACGGAATTAAAATCTATCCACATACAACTAGCATACAAATACACAAGCATAACATTACAGGCATTAAATAAAAACACTTCAGAATCAAATGCATAAGAATACTTATCTTTATCCAACGCAGATCCAAGCAACTGATTGTGTAAGAGCGCTTTTCCACCCAACCATAGGCACTCCGTCTAGCATATACGCTTTCTGCTAGGAGGCCACCCCCAAGCTGGGCTATGAGGCCACCAGGGAGAAGGAAACACCTACAGGATTCTCTCTATAAGACCCATGGGGTCTTCATTCATTGAAACTATGCCATAACGCCTTCGTTCATGGTATATTGAAGAATACCCCTAACTTCACTAGATATTGATAAATACCTATCAAAATTCTTTTGTTGATCCCCCCTCACAATACATATTTACAATTTAAAAAAAAACCTTTGTTTACGAGATATTCCCTATTTTTACTAGATATGCCTTTTTATACCCCCTCAATACCTATAAACACACCCATATCCTACCCCCCCCCCCCCAATACCTACAATATATTGACCTTATTTTTCACAATTTAAAACCCCCTTTTATGAATGAGCATGATAAGATATTGATCAACAAAGTGAATCCCCTGTGATAAGCCCACAACCCGTTCTACTCTCTATGCTTAGCCAAATTCTCATACAAATCTCTAGAGGGGTCTCACTCAGCCCTCACAGCCTTGGCTTCCACAATACTTGCCCCACACAACACCCTTCTAGCTCAGACATCCCCTTCATCAATCCACGGTTCTCTTGGGCGATCCATCTTGTTGGGTGATTCTAGTGTGTGCATAGAAGAAGTCCAACCTGTTATGGCTTCTATAGAACCACCTATAGCCTCAATCTGTGGCTTCTCAAGCACCTACAAGCAACAAAACTCAAGGGTAAGGGTTCCTAGCTTTCCCAACCTCTCTTCTCACCTACATCCAACAATATTCTCTTCCAAATTTGCAACATGGTCTCCAAATTCAAATTTCTGGGTTCAAAATAGCATGGTAAGTTCATTGAAAGCAAGGGAGAGCTATGCATCTTTGATCTACGTGAAAGAATAATGAGAGAATGAGGGTTGGCTCCAAAGGATATGAGAAAATGGTGAAAAGATAACTGACATAACTTTAGCCAGTAGAGAAAGGACTCCTGTCAATTGTAGACTGACTTCTGCCATGACAGAACTATCACAAAAGTGGAGTCAGTCCCATGCTTCAATAACTACATGAGGTGACGTTTCCCACCAACTACACACATGCATTAATGATTAGAAAAATGGTCCAAAAATGAGATAATTGGCTTATTCTCATCACAAGACAGAATTTTGGGTGAGTTCTAAGGTTGACACTTGGAAACAAGGATTTAGTCACTCATGGGACCCCTTTCCTCTTCCTCTCTATGGTGGAATTATAGCCCCTTTGGTGCTCTTTACAAAGCCATTGTTGGACAATTTTATTATTTTTGCACATAATGTTTACATAATATTCTAAATAAGCATAAAAGCCAACCAAATAGTCCAAATAAAATATATACATCATACATGCCTAGACATTCACTAGTCGAGCCTTGGCCTTGACCTCCGCACTATGAAATCACACTAGCATATTTACATCATTTACATAATTTTGGATGATTACATTCCAAGTCAAAACTAAGGGTATTACATCCATGCATAAGCTACAAGTTATGCATGCATCAACTACCAGTTATCCATGCATAGCTACCACTTATCCATGCATAGCTACCGGTTATTTTTTATATCCTTATTTTATAATTGTTTATTTTGAATTTGAAACAAACTGTCATAAACTCAATCTAGACAATACACTTGTCTCATCCTCATGCAATCTAAGAAAAACATAGGCGCTAGTCCACCTCAAACTCTAAGATATAAACACCTATCTGTGTAAAAATAACAAGTAAACACATTTCCTTCCATTCATTTAATATTCTTCAAAAATATTTGGGATTACATAATTGAAAGCATGAATTTAACCCAATCAAAAGGGTTTTCTAGTTTTCATTCGTTTCCATATATCATAAATGCCATTCTAATCTACCTCATTTAAAGCATGAGGTGCACTTTGAGAGATAAGCATTAGCATATCCAATTTCTACAATGAAAGTCTTGATCTATCATCATTTTTTATCTCATATAAGGGTGAAATCGCGAACCTGGGAAACACTTCTGTGACAAACAGAGTGAAAAAAACGAAGCACGGGCAGATGATCACGCGAAAATAAGTCAACCTTAAACTATAGACCGAGAGTTTGAACCAATCGTCGTGCTGTATTTTTAAAAAAACTCTTGGATGAGAGTTTGAACTAAACTCTTGGTTGAGAGTTTGGAAGATATTTTTTTCGACCGAGAGTTTATGGTCAACAAAACCTGCAAAAATATCAGGCATCTTTTTTAAACCTGCAACTTCAGCAAGCCCGAACCCCTGCAAATTTTAAGTATTATTTGTCGGACTTGGTAGGAATAGATTCATCTCTGAATCTAGTTTCCAATGATATAATAATTGTTTCATTTCGATTTGAATTACTATTTATTAATAATTTTTTTCTAAACCTTATCCCTTAAGATTTTTATTACTTTGAAAATCACTCGAAATGAAAATTCAATATCATAACAAAGACAACACCAAAAAATTTGAAATTTCACAGAGATCATAATTGGCTCGTCCTCTTCAAAAGGGTACTTTTAGTTTTTCCAATAAGAGTGACATTTGAAAGAAAATGTGAAGACAAAAAATGTGTCGATAATGCACTATTTTATGAACATACGTTGTTTCGATAAATAATAAAAAATAGTTCCCAAGTCTTAAAAAACTCAAAATATAGTCCAGGATCCAGTGTAGTGTGTGTAAATTATGAGCCTACAATTTTTTTCCCTAAAATGAATAACCATCTATCAAAAAACCGTCGTCAACACAGGTCACTCATTATCCATACCGAAAATTTTCAAGTATATGTCGTATGTTGACAACAAATTTGTCCCACGATATGTCCATAAAACAATTTAACAAAAATATGAGTAGAAAGATAATTCCATTCTCTAAAACCTTTGTGTTTACTTCAAGTTGAAATTCCTAAGGAAGATATGGGTTTGAAGAGGTCGAAGTTGAAAAACATAAAATTTAGCAGTTTTGTTTGTAAAAACAAGCCAAAATTGTTTCCCAACTTCATGTTTTCACCCATAATTTTGAGAAGTTTCTTTCACACACTCCTGTACTTGATGGAATATCAAGAATAGCTTGCCATAAGTGCATAAAATAGAAAAATCCTTCAAACCATTGAGTTTCATCTCCATATAGATCCTATGCTCCAAACATACGCATTTTTTGGTATGATTTATAAATAGTACAAATAAATTCATCCATTTCACCAAAATATTTAGCAGTATCCACAATAGGTAACTCTCTAATACTAAATTTTTCACATAACATTGCAATCATATTCTCATTTGAGAGTCTCTATCATTCACTTCTTCATAAAAATGTTGGGCACTGAAAAACTTAACAACATTAAATATAGGTAAATATGCGAACCTCCTATCTAGAGATTCAATCACCTTCATAATAAAAAAATTTCCCAAACAAATTCAATCATCAAATGTCCATTATATTTGCATCTTTTCCAAAATTTCACACCTTGATGGATGTAAATATACCATACCTATGCTATCTGCAAGCTCAAAATTTCCTCCTTGTGCTTTACTTAAAAATAAGATATGTTCATTGCACTTCCCCAAATATGCCTCCCAAAAGCCATTTGTGAAGCATGCTAATAGAAAGATCTAAGTAGCGCTAATAGAGGTAATTTCAACATCATTGATCCTCTTGGAACTTTTGATTCAACTTATTTAATTCAATGAGAACATATACAAGTAAATGGATGTAAAATCACACTTAAAATATTGTTTCCAACTCATACATTTTTTCTCCCCTAACTCCCAGTGTTATATCAAAGCACGCATTAGTTTAAAAAGTATTTCCATGACTTTGCCTCTAGAGAGCCACCTAATTTGATGAATTTATAAGACCTCTAACTTAGTTATTTGAAATGATTCAATTATCTCTTTTAGTTCTCCATGTCTTTCAGTATATTTTCCAAGCCATGAATAAACTTTGTTTGCAAATTTAACAATATATTACAACTCTAGAAAATTAGATGAAGTATCATTTGTTGTTAATGCTTCTCTATGAGCTATACAATAGATATCTAACAAATGAGAAGCATCTCAATGAATTTTAAAAGATAAACCTTCACAAATACCCCTCATGGTGAATGTCCCATTAAAGCCAAAGCAATTAACTTCACCAAAGATAGATCCATCTTTGCTAAAAGAGATCTCACTGCATCATACATACAATGAGTTGTTCCATTCTTTATTTGAAGTAAGCATAAGAATTGTGTTACACATTTATATCATCCTTCATTTGTTATATATATAATATAAACAATCAAAATGGTGTGTCATAGTTTGATAAGTGATTTTACCAACTAAAATTGAGTAAAAGAGGCTCTGTAAAATCTCATCTTTTAACTTTTTCCAATATACCTCTCTAGCAGTTAGAAGAAACCATTTTTCATATGTTGTATTTGTGTATACAAAATATTCATCTATTAAAGGCATGTGTGGAATGCATTTATACCTATTCAAGTCACAAATTAACTTATACATTTCTAAAGGTAAATCATGTATAGCAATAAAATACATGTTTTCAATAACTGATATAATTCTCTTTTTTTCTGAGCATCTACCATTAGTTCTACATATTTGCTAATTGGAATATTATTTCGTTTAGTTTCTCCCTCCAAAAATGGTAAAGAAAATTTATGAGCTTTAACAAATGGAGTGTCTCTCTTAAATTCAACACACCAAGAACATGTTATCATTTCATTACCATTACAATCGTTTACAACATAAGCCCATAGAAATCTTGTCTTCCATTTAGATTTGAATGTTCTTTTGTGTTTATTCGACAGTTGTTCCCCTTCAACAATTTATACATTATTGTATTCATCATATTCAAGTGGACGAGTATCAACTTCATTTCAGAAATTACATGGTTGATTACAATGTTTCGGGATACCAAATGCATCAACAATTGACAATTGTCCTTTATCTTTCTTAGGACTACCATTGAAAGACATTTTTCAAACTTTAAACATATTTCATCAATACAAATAATAAAATAAGCAAATACATCAATTAAAAACAACAATATATTAATCTTAATATAAATATAAACAACAAAATCATATTAAAATGAAACAACTATAAAAGACTTATTATTCTTTTCAATGTCGTCATTCATATGAAACATATATTAATGAATACATTCATATATTGTAAATATTTTATATTTAATTGGTTAAAATATTGTTTTCTTAATTATTCAAATTTGACTAGTTAAAATATTTTTTCACTAAGTTACAATGCTTGTTACCTTATATCACTTGTTTCCATGAGATAACGGTATATTCAAAGTCTGATGACGAGCATCTAAAACACCTAGAACAGGTTTTTAAGAAATGCATAAAATATGGTATCTCCCTCAACCCAAAGAAATCTCATTTTGCTTTAGAAGAAGCTAAACTCTTGGGGCATATCATATCCAAAGGAGTTATCAAGATTGACCTTGAGAGGGTTAGTGCCATCCAGAAAGTTGGAGAGCCAAGGAGCAAAAGAGAGGTGCAGTATTTCATTGGACAAGTTGGTTTTCTGAGAAGGTTCATTCCTAGTTTCGCTGAAATTATGATGAGTATCACTAATATGCTAAGAAAGGAAAGTCAAATAAAATGGACGGAGGAAGCTAGAGTTTCTTTCAAGGGAATAAAGAGTGCTATCACTGAGGCCCCTGTATTAGCCAGCCCCGATTTTTCTAAAGATTTTTTGATTTTTTCTTATGCTTCTGAGCATACAGTGGCAGGAGTGCTACTACAAAAGAATGACCAGAATGAAGAACAACCAATTGCTTTTTTCAGTAGGGTGCTGAGAGATGTTGAGTTGAAATATGACATCATGGAGAAATAGGCTTATGCCTTGATAAAATCACTAAAGGATTTCAGGATTTACATACTTCACTCACACATCATCGCCCATGTACCAAATAGTGCTATGAAAGGTATCCTTACCCAAGCAGATCCTGAAGGTTGAAGGGAAAAATGGATTGCTGTATTACTAGAATATGACTTAGAAATAGGGCCTACAAAACTAGTGAAAGGGCAGGGATTAGCAAAATTGATGACCAAGGACGATTGTGATACCTTGCAGATGAATTTTTTTGAAGAATATTCACGGCAGCTAGACACTGAAGTACAGATAAGTCCAAAATTTTCTGCATCCCCTTGGTACACTGACATTGTTTATGTGTTGCAAAATTTACAAGCTCCTCCAGGATAAAGCAAGAGTAGGTCTCGGGCTGTGAAATTAAAAGTTGCGAAATACTGTATTATGAATCAGTTCTTGTACTAGAAGGACCCCGGAGGTGTGTTGCTAAATTGTCTATTGGAGGAAGAAGCTAAGCATACTAAGAAATAATTTCATAAGGGAGATTATGGTGGACATCATTCTTGGAAAGTAACAGTAAATAAGATCTTGAGGGCCGGTTTCTATTGGCCTACAATGTTCACAGATGTGTATAAAGAAATTGTTGCTTGTCACCAATGTCAAATTTTTGAAGGAAAGAAGAAAGTTGTCTCACTACCCCTTTACCCAGTCATAGTAGAAGCTCCTTTTCAACAATGGGGACTAGATTTCATTGGGGAAATAAACCCTAACTCTTCTGGGAAACATAGGTGGATATTGACAGCTACTGATTACTTTACCAAATGGATAGAAGCTATACATACCAGGAATGCAACGGAAAATGTTATTATGTACTTTCTGGAGGATAACATCCTATCTAGGTTTGGATGCCCCAAAAGAATTGTGACTGATAATGCGCCTGCCTTTTGTTCTAAAAAGATGATTAATTTTTGTCACAAATACCATATCAGTCTGAACCACTCTACAACATACTACCCGCAGGGAAATGGACTACCAGAGTCCTCCAACAAAAGCTTAGTAAGAATCATAAAGAAATTGTTGGAAGAGAATAAAAGGGCATGGCATACAAAACTAAGATATGCTCTATGGGCTGATAGAATAAGCACAAAAAGAGCCATTGGGATGTCCCCTTTTCAGTT
Organism: Larix kaempferi; assembly: GCA_027924585.1. Classification (NCBI taxonomy): domain Eukaryota; kingdom Viridiplantae; phylum Streptophyta; class Pinopsida; order Pinales; family Pinaceae; genus Larix; species Larix kaempferi. Next base: position 11,260,865 of record BSBM01000084.1, read on the forward strand.
GGTATATGGAGCTGAGGTGGTGTTTCCAGCATCTCTAGGGTTTCCGGTTATGAAGTTGCTGCAGGGAATAGAAGAAGAGTCGAACCATATGTAGAGGAGAATAATCCAGATAATCAAGGTAAATGAGGTAAGGACGAAAGCCTACGACAAGGTGCAGGGACACCAGGAAAAGATGAAGGAAGCTTTCAACAAGAAAGCCAAAGAAGATGAATTCCAGGTGAATGATTTGGTCCTGAAATGGGACGTCCCTAGAGAAGATAAACACGGGAAATTTGACCATATGTGGATGGGGCCATATGTTATCGCAGCAAATCGAGGGTTAAATTCTTTTATCCTAGAAAATCAGGATGGATCCGACTGGTCTGGAGGGCCAGTCAATGGAAGGTTCCTAAAGCACTATCTATCCTAGGGGCGCCAGGCGACCGATGTACCATAACTTGTATGTATATATATATATATATATATTTAGTTTTACAATTGTTATGAAGTTTTTGTTTTAGGGCGAAACCGGAGAGCCTTGAATCCTGAAAGTGAAGGCCCTAAGGTCGGGAAAGAGAAGCCATGGTTTTATTTTTGAATGTTCAGCCTAGATATGTGGCAAGTACAATCCTTAGTTACTAGAAAGAAGTCTCATTCTAGGGTTTGAAGGAGCCACCCAATGGATCAGGCACTTAATCTACGGAGTTCTTTGCTACCTCGCAGGGAGGATAGCATCCCCATTAGAGCCAGTTGTTAACACCCATATATTTTTCTACAATATGCAATTGAATGGAAGGGATGGAGGGTCAAAATGTACCTAGTAGAGAACCCGAGATATCCTCCATGCTCCAAAGCTAAGTGCTAATGGGAAAGACTAAGGGGTCTAAGAAGAACGAAATGTGCAAAAGATGGGAAAATGTTGAAGTGTGGGTATTAATAGGCGAGAATCACACTTTATAACCTATAGTCCGTCGGTCCAATAATGAGAGACTAAACATCACACCAATCTATGTCGTAGATTAGGTGCGGGGATAGGATCCACGACCCTATATGGAATACCGCACAGCCAAGTTGTGAGGAGGATAGGAAAAGGGTGGATGAGATGAGCCTTTCCCGCTAGCCAGGTGTCAATAACAGATGATGTCGCAAGAAGAATTGATAGAAGGCTATATATAAGATCCGGCGCATGGGATGGTATGAATAGGTGGAAAGATCCACGGCTAGGACGACGAAAGGGGGGTACATCAATGACTCTCGTAGCTGATTGCATGAAGAAGTAGCACACTGGATAGTGAAATAGCGGATGCGATGAACCTTTCCCGCCTGCCAGATGTCAGCCTCAGAGCCCGTTGTGCAGAGGAAGAAATTGTAGTAGGGACCACTTGGGTACATGCGAGGCTGCCTTATGAAGAAGCGTGGAAAAGATGAACGGCGTAGATGGAAAGCTAAAATCATATCCGATGGTAAAGAAGAGTAGTCTATCAAATCAAAGGATAAAGAAGCAGTCGATCTGACGGTAGGGAATAGGAATGTGAGAAACCGATGGTGGAGATTAAAGGACAGCATGTAAAGAAGGACGTGAGTTATATTAGCATAGTTATATATATAAGAAACAACCGTGAGGGTTGACATTTGTTCTCGAAGATTGTCGAAGTCAGGAGGTCCCTCGGCGTGTGGCAGATGGCGAAGGCGACAGAACCTCCAATAGCTTGTTCAGAGCTTCTAAACCGACAAGTAGGGCCTTGTAACTGTCCTTTCTCTTAAAAAATTGAATCTTCAGTCATAAGATGGGAGATGAACAGGCTTCTACCAACTATAAAGATAGGGTGGCCCTAGAAGATAGGGACGCGGATTTGTTTGACCCATGCATTCGGCTCTCTATCCCTGAAATTAAAATAAAGTTAGATGCTCTGCATGAACAAGGTCTGGACATACATGGGGTTTTTAGGTCATCTTTTATTTTCTTTTGCCTAGACCAAGTACCTTCTTTCCCCGAGTTCGTAACATGGTGCTCCGTGAATTACTCTGAGTCCAAAAGGGTAATCATGGATGCCCCCAGGTCTAAAGTTGTCTATGTTTTAGATGCGTCGGTTGTAAAGAATTCATTTTTTGTCCCCGAGTCGCAGTACTAGGAGTCAGAAATCTTTTTAGAAGAGTCTGTGGTTTCCCTGTTCCATCAAATCACCCTGGAAAGATGTCGAACTTTCCTAGCCACATGTCTGAAACCTCACTTCGAAGTTGTAGAAAAGTCATACCCCTTGGACATCAACCTTTTTTATGATGATTCCCAGTTGGTCTTCTCACTGCTGGCTCAATTGTTAGGTTTATATACTGACCAATGGGTAATGGAGGTCTAGCTGAGTCTACTTTTCAGGATTAGTATTTGTTTAGCAAGGTCTGACACTGAACTCATCCCACCTCTTAGGTTTGATGAATTTTTAGCAGAAAGAATGCTTGTATAGTTGGAAAATTCCTGAATACTAGGTTTTTCATATACCAGACATAGCTTATGAAGATGATCCTATACAGTAACGTGGAAAGCCAGCATTTTCGCCCTTTACTTGAGACAAATGCTTTGCTAGACAATGTGTTTGATTATTTCAACTGTGTTTTACCCCTTGTGTATAAAGTCATTTTTGGGGAGGGACTGCCGACAGTACTACCCGAGATGAATTCAATGATGCAATTAAAGGATGAAGTGGTCGTCGGAGACTAGTTCCTTTTGAAATATGCTATAGTCATTAGGCTGTATGGTTTTGTGAAGGAACCCTATGTTTTTCCTTTCTTTCTGACATTAAGAATCTTTGCCCTGGAATTTATCAAGCAGAAACTAAGCTTGGAAGAGGCACTGTTCCTACAGTTTAAAAAGGGCACTGATATAAAATACCCTTGGAAGGTAGGTCCTTTAATTGTGAAGAGCAAGGAGGCTTTACCAGAGATAGAGGAATTGATGAGACTTCTAGGGTTCAAAAAAGATGTAGCTGTTGAATACAACCCCCTGCATGTTATTTCTAGAAGAAGGAAGGAGTGTAACATAAGGGCTTTTGAACACAAGGAGCCAGAAAGGGCACTCAGGGGACGGAACCTACTACAATGGGAGCCCGAGGTAGAAGAAGTTACAAGTTTGCAAGAAAAAGACCCTGTAATGTCTGATGCTGTAATGAATATCGAACAGGTGTTGGACATTGGGGAAGTGGGCCGGAAGAGAGATCTAGAGGAAATTTAGGATATGGATACTGAATGGGGGTGAAGACAAACGACCTAGGATGATAACACCAGTTGAGGTGTTTGGTGAAAATATTCAGTTCAAGTCATTTATTTCCCTCACTGAAGAAGAATTGGTTGGTGGGACACCCCAGGAAGATTTGACTGTCTGGATGGATAACGAAAAAGAAGATAATGAGGGGTCTCCAACCCCTAAAGTTCAAATAAGAGAATAAAAGTTTCAGGATGTTAAAGAAGGTGAGAACAACAATATATTCCGGTCTAAAGCTGATCTGTGTGAGCAATATAAGCAGAATAGACAGGCCTCAGCCCATAAGCTTTTTGACCTGATGCCGAGAGCCAGTAATTTGTCCAAAACTAAGACTTCCTTAGTAACCAGTAGAGATGAGAAGGATAACACTTTAAATTTAGTAGTATCGACAGAAGCCAAAGTAATAGAGATGAAGCTCAGATGGGATACGATACCAGTACCTGACAAGATCCATTTTCACAAGCAGATTGGTGATCTTATCCATGTTGATTTTGTGAAAGCGGCATTGAGAGGTGATAACTTGGAAGTTACTGTAGGGAAATTAGAGAATTAGCTAAAACAGGAAAAGAGTGAAAACCGAGCCCTTTAACAACTTTTTAAAAAGTTACAAATTGAACTGGTTGGAGTTGATGGGGGAGGAAAAGCCATGAAGCAGCTACTAGCTGATAAAGAAAAGCTAATTTCAAACCTGCACAAAAAGGCAAAAGTCCCTAACATCCAGCTGATCCAGGCCCCCAAGGAAACACAATTTGAAATACAAAGGGAGGCTTTATCTAAGGAATTGGATGATTGTAAAGCAGAAATACTGAAGCTTGTTGGAGAAAAAGATAATTGGAAAAAGGAGAAAATAAGCCTAGAAAAACAACTTGAAGATCTAAGAAGTAACTTATCCAGTCTGGACATGCGGCCTACAAATGTGATTCAAGGTGGTGATGAAGACAGTACCAATAATCTGGCACAGGCTATGTCACATGTCAGCCTGAGAGACAGTGAGATCAGGGAGCTAAGGGAAAGAGTGCGGAAACTAGAAGAAGAGAATAAGAAGTAGGAGGAGGAGACAAATGGCCTCTGGGAAAAAGCAGAGGGAATCGATTGAGCATAATAAAAAACTCACTTGCCAAGTTGCAGGGTAGGCTGCTATGCAGGGGTGTAGACATTTGGTGTGGGATAGGATATTTAAAGAGGATGAAGGTTTTTGGCCATACTTGGAGTTCATAAGAGTCAAGCAGAAGACAATCAGTGATGCTTTGTCAGGATGTGTAGCCGCGAGAGAGACTTTGGCTCGAAAACCCAAAGAATCAACATTAAGTGTTGTTGCCTTTTTAAATGATTTGTCAGAAGAAGAAAGGATTAGGTTAAAAATTGGGAACCAAATCGTGACAATCGTTGCGGCTTAGAGAGTTTTGGGAAAGTATGCTCAGGTGGAAAGCGTGGAGGCCAAAGTAGAAGATATGAAAAGGTAGGTAGCAGACTTCAGAAGATCATTTGGTAAGCTAAATGAAATAGGACTACCGTCCTTTTGGGATAATAATCTAGAGCTAATCTTTAAAAGCGCTTACAAAAAGAAGATCTGGGCTATAAGAATGGATAACTCAAAGTTCAAACATATGGAACAACTGCTCATAGGAAAAACTTTAATGGAAAAGATCGAAGACAACTTTGAAGTCCTGAAGAGATTGATTGCCATTGGCGAAAGGCTTCCACCAGCCTTCTATTCTTACCATATTGAAATCCGAGTGATGGTGAAAGAGATGACAGATTATGACCTCCCTTCAGCTGAGCACTGGGTTGTTGTAAATGGATATGCAAATATGAGATATACTCTCCACCAGCTACAGTAGCTGTCTAATTTTTATGAGTTGTTAAATATTGTTTGAAAGGTCCGAAGACACATAAGACATTTTCAATTTTTGATATAATTTGTAATATTTTTCGAGGCGGCTAAATGGATAGCCAGCTGGAACTTTTATCTTTACTATGTTTGTTTTTACTGTAAGGTTAATCTCATTCAGTGATAATACCGGCAAATGTAAGAAATAGTTAGGCCAGCTCTGCCAGTTTTTGTTTCAAAGCAGTTATGGAAAACAAATTTTGATGAGGTGTCATACTGTTGTAAAACATTTTTGGTTTAGATGAGTCGAGCAAAGGGCTCCCAGAATCTATATATGCGATGTAATAGAATGATGGAAAGGTTGAAAATCTTATTCGAAAGATTTTGGTATTTTGAGGATTAGTCTGTAAGACATTTTTGAGCTATCTTAATAAAGTTTGCAGAGCTGAAGCCTGCGTTTTGACAGGGATTCCTGTGTAATTGTTCTGGTAGTCTGTATTTTCTTTCTTCCCATGTGAAATTGTGTTTCTCTCTTTGTTATCCCATTTTGTGTTATTTCTTTCATGCTTGGAGCAGGGTAACAGTTAAGTGGAATTCATAGAAGTTATGCTCTGCTTAGCTTTTTCCAAGTATTTCACCAACATATTCTACTAAAGTTGATGTAGGATTCATCTTGGTATGCCTTACATTGATGGACTATTTCTTTCCTCTTCTGTTCCACAAATTAAATCTCTTTGACTACTAGCTGCTTGCTACCTTGCCCTTGTCAATGCGTTTGCGGAACCTTTTGTGAATGATGTTTCATAGTTTGTTAAATATGACTCCATTGCCCAAATGAAATTCATATGTTTTCAACCAAACAGTGCTTGAATCATTTTTGTTCCAAACAGAAATCTGATCTTCTGTATAATTGTTATAATTGAATATCTTGGCCGTGAATGTTGGTGTTTCTTTTTCTTTATTGACAATCTTGATTATTCCAGTCTTTTCATGAGATTTTAGAGAGAGCCCTCTCTTTCTATGTTGGGTCAGTAGCACAGGCCAAATACTGGTTAGTGGTCACCCAGAATTACCCTCTTTCAGCCTTGGGGGTCAATTTCGGTGTTAACAACTTGTTTCCATGAGATAACATGATACTATAAGGAAAAAATAATTAAATTACAAGTTGGTTGTTAATAATAAAGTATTGTTCTCCTTGTCAATTATTTATAGCTTGAATTCGGTTAAGGTGTGGGTCTCGTCAGCAGGGCGAGTCAAGTTCAATTCCCATTAGGGGTGAGCTAGTTGGGTGGAGACACCCAAAAATATAGCCATCATAAGGGTTGCAGGTGTGGCCCAGGCCGGGTGCGATCCTCGGGTGACTTTGACGGCTTAGATGCCCATGGGATGTGGTTCTTAACCAATGGTTCATTGCTATCGACCCCGAGTGACGGGAAATCAAAAAAAAAAAAAAAAAATTCCTCCTTGAATCTTTTTATAACCAAGGAAAGTTCATTCAAATTAGAATAAATAAATGAAATTATATAAATGAGTCCTTCAATGGATAGTAATAAAAAATGATGTTGTTCTAATTCAAATTCATATTCATCCATGTTTTCACTTATAATAGAGATTTAATTCATTTTTGAATTCTATGATGAATACATAGTTACCATTAATAGAATCCAATAATTACATTCAAATGTTATATTCACATGTCTATGCACAAAGATGGTACCCACTTTCATTACAACAGAAGCGCACAAGTGTTAAAATTCAACAATATGCACGTACTTTAAAAACGTGCATGCACCCCTGGTTTGGAAATTGTTGAACCTCCATGTAAGAAGCCACATGTATTGATCTAGATCTTGAGGACTGATACCTGGAATGATTGAATGCCGAGAGAGGAGGAGATTAGATATGCAAATCTGCTATGAAATTTACCAAGAAACTAATTTTGCATAAGAAGAAACATTGATGAAAACACATAAATAATATACACTGACATACAAGAGATAGTTGGATAAGAAGGATTCCATTAATATTAACCATTACATGCAATGAGGCCACTTTTGGGACCTATCCTTTGCAATTTTGACTCTCTCCCTACTACCTTTTTTATAAGGTGTCTTGTTGACAATGTCAACTTTGAATAACTAACTCCATTAATTACATGTCCATAATGCTCCCTTTTTACATTTAATAAAAATATGGCTTTCTGAATTTCACATCCAATCTTAGACTATAATCCTCCCTAAGATCCGTATTATTCCTCCACCCTTAGAAAATGATGGTCCCCATCATTTCACTCATGCTAAAAAAGGACCCATTATGTTCATTGTACCTTGCCAATAGCCAATGAAGAGAAGGGTTTTGTGTGGCTAACCCATAACTATGGGTTTTGTGTGGTTGATCCATAACCTTGTGGGAAATTACAATGGGTAAATATGACAATAGAATTTAATAAAATCCAAAATTTTGAACATTTATAAGGAAAAATCGTGATTTAGGAGGCAATTGATGTCTTTCCACAAATCCATTCATAACTCCTGTTGTGGGTGATGAATGAATTATGTCGAAGGCCTAATTGAGATCTTAGAAAAAAATCTCCATCCATACAATATAATTTCTCTATGGCTTCCTCTGGAAATATAAACCTTGCTGAAAATGAAGCGACACACCGCGCACTGTTTACAAACATGTGCTACTTCAAACATGCATATCTCACAAACCAGGAAACGAAATGAAATTCCGTGAAATACCCATTTGAGTTGATGAAAAAAAATTCAAATGAGTTATGTTAAACTTTATTAAATGTTCTATGGATTTTGTAGAAACTGTTTAAATTTTTTATATGAACGACTACACTATGTACAGACACGTGTTACTTCAAACAAGCATATCTCACAAACCAAGAAACAAAATGAGATTCCATGAAATACCCATTTGAGCTTACGGATAAAAAAAAATAAATAAATTAATTAAAAATTAAAAAAAAAAATTTAAAAAAAATTTAAAAAATTTAAAAAAAATAAAAATAAATAAAAATTAAAATAAAAATAAAAATTAAAAAAATTAAAAAAATTAAAAAATTAAAAAAAAATGATAGACCCTATGAAACATCTTGTATATTCTGCAGCATCTCTCTAAATTTTACAGAAGTGGGTCATCCTCCATAGAGTGATGAGTGTAGAGGGACACAAAGGATGGCAAGGGTTTGTAGAGCAGCATGGGATTTTGCAGATGTTGTGAAACCTTTGTGGGTAATATGGAAACCCTACAAATTTTTTGAAAATGTTGCAAACCATTGGATGTAGTGGATCCATGTATGGATTCTCCTGCAATGGTGAATGAAGATCCAATGGTAGAAAATCCCTGTAGTGCCTGTAGAACAACTATGATGCTTATAGTGTATGGCCTAGCAAATGGATTTCGATAGTACCAAAAAGAAGTTGGTGATTGATGCAAATATTTGAACCCGCAGTATGCTTCAAAACCTTATTCCGATGGATTTATTACCTGCTCTAATACCATTGATCCGAATCTTGAGGGTCTATACCTAGAAAGATTGAATGCCGAGAGAGGAGGAGATTAGAAATGCAAATATTCTATGAAATTTACCAAGAAACTAATTTTGCATAAGAAGAAACATTGATGAAAACACAAAAATAATATACACCAAGAAAATACAAGATAGGTTTGGAGAAGAAGGATTCCATTAGGATGAACCATTACATGCAATGAGGCCAATTTCGAGACCTCTCCTTCCCATTATAAATCTTTCCCTACTACATTTTTTATAAGGTGTCTTGTTAACAATTTCAACTTTGAATAACTAACTCCATTAAATGCATGTCCATCATGTTCCCTTTTCACATTTAATAAAAATGTGGCTTTTTTACTTTCACATCCGATCTTAGACTATAATCCCCCCTAATATTCAGATCATGTATAAAAGAATAGATATGTTTTCTAAAAGAGCACATGCATTATTAAGGCATGTGCATTCCCAAAGCGTGCATGCGCTAATAATGTGCACGCGTTAATAATGTGTGCATGCTCCTCTGTGTCCAAAAATTAGGTTGCAACCCATTTTCTCATTATTATATCCCTTTTCCAAGGTGTATGTGGATTTCATGACAATGATACGCAATGTGTGCATGCCTCCTCGACCAATAAAGTGTCTCAACCGTTCATCCAAGTAATTTTCTTCTAATTTAGTCATTTTTCTTTGATTTTGTTATGATTTAATTAAAAAACGCTTCATTGTAAATGAATCACAATTTAAACAAAATCATTATTTTTACATGCATATTATCTCTCCTCCATCACAAGCAAAAAAACAGGAACCAATCCCACAAACAAAAAGTAACCCTAAGGATAAGTACCCAAGCACACAAAACCCCAAACCAAATCTATAATTAAACATCAACCCCAAGGAAAACCCAAGAACATAGCCAAATTAACCAACATTTAAACCAATTAAGAACCTTGGTTTAAGAACTCAAAACAACAAAGGAGCCATTGAAACTATCCTTGTCCACATCCCTTAATAGCATCATTGCCTATGTTGATAATGGTTGTGGTCAATTGTTGAGCATAATTGAATATACGGTTAGGATGAGACAATTCTATTCCACTGGCCTCAATAAAGAACAAATAAAATATTTAAACCTTTCAAAACAAATTAATGTTATTTTTTTCATTGACCCTAGGACCGTCCAATCATCTGATCCACGCAAAAGGCACCTTTGCATGGATTGGTACACATACAATCCATGGAAACAAAATTGGATGATTCGATGGTTTATGGTTTTCGAAAAACCTCCTTGCAACAATAGGGAGGTTCCACTATATTTTATTCAGAAACTATATGATGAGCTCGTGCTGGGTCTCCACTTGAACTATTTTGACATTAGTGAGTTTCGAGGAGTAGGTCTTGGATCTACCCAATATACCAACCTCTAGGCGTAACCCAATGAGAGGTCCACTTTCTCCAAGGCGTATGCCTAACCCCCCCCACCACCCCCCCACATACACCTTAGTTACTATATGGCCTAGATGACACTGCCATTTCCTTATCACAGCTTACACATACTGTATTGCAACATAGATCATGTGTGGCATCATATAAGCATGACCCATCGGAGCAGTATGGAGGGCCCTTAGGTGTAGGTCCTTTAGGCCTCATTGATCATAGATATTCCATGACACCCAATTAGGAAAAGGATTCTTCTAATAACCTAGGATTACCCCAACGATGCACTCACTGCGAGCATACTTTCCATGGCCTGACGGAGGATCCTGCACAAGCCTTGGTTTTTTGTCTAAGGTTATTATGATTTGTAAATGGTGGTAAATCATTAAGTATATATTTAACTATACATATGACAATTACTAGATAAATATTACTTAAAAGTATTTATATGTAACTGATTTTTTTTGGCATGTACAGTTATTTTGAGATGAAACAATTGCATCAAGGTGGGACGAAATTAGTCCTCCTAACCTTGATTCTTCCATGGCAGGACCAAAGGATATTGTGGTACCTCACATACATGTATTTAAATGAGTGTATGATTGAAGGATTTAAAAATTGATTTAGTTGCAATTGTCAAAGTTATTTATGAGAAACCAATATTAATGTTGTTGTGTTTCCACATGTGTTTGATGAAGATATAGAGCATAGGTATCCACATGGGCTAAGAAGATCACCCCCCACCTAGGTAACATGTGTGAAATTATTTATATATTTTATGTTAAACTTATTGTCTTTGTATGGTTAATTTACATGTTTTTCTACTAATCAAACATATTACATATGTTTATGCAGGTGCCATCTTCCACCATCCCATCACCATACCCACCCATCCCTCTCTATCTTCCACCTAGTCCATTTTTTCCACAGTTTATGCCAATTCCTATGACTAGGAACTCTACCCCCGTGATTGGCATACCCATCCCCCCCCCTATAGTGGTGTCATTCCTTGTACATCCAATGGGTCTATAGCATCGCCAACACCCATTATTGTGGTTCTCCCACCTATCCAACATTCACCAGTCCACCATCACGACCCTCCCTCGACTGCACTCACTGTTGTAGCCCCATTCCCTACACCCACATTGGCTCCATCCATTGCACCTACATAATCCCCTGGCCATGTACCTACATCAAACCCCAGCCATGTACCTACATCATCCCCCACCCATGTACCTACATGAACCCCCTCCCAAAATATTGCCTCAGAGCAAGTTGTCCAACCCGATGCTCCACTTCCTAGCCAGGGAGGGAAATCTCCTACAATGTCTCAGATCTTCATGATGATATTTATAAATTCATTAAAATATTATAAAGCATGAATGAACTTCATAAAATAATGCATTTTGATTTTTATGTATTAATTGATTTCTATAATTGTTGCAGGGATGCATAGTTGAGAGGCTTGAATCGAGGAGGCAGGTAACCCAATTATTATATGTTGTATTGTCTTAGGTGAGTACTCAAGATTTGAATTCTAATTTTATTTCTTAAGTGTACTAATTGATAGAATTGTGGAAAAAACTGATATGTTGTTGTTTCCCTTTCGGAGCCCAGAGAGACAGTCTACACCCATATGCAAGAAGGATCCAAGATTCCTTCAGCTCAAAGAGGAGGAAGATTGATTTTGGAGATGAGTCTAGGGGTACCAAGGGTAGCCAAGGTGATTGAAACACTGGGTATGTACATTAGCCACAATGTGGCATTTTGGGCATGAAATGTTTATTTGTGTCTACGCTATGAGCTGCCCTTATTCCATTTTTAGGCATGAGCATCCATTATATTTATTGGGAACGATGTTCCATTGTGTATTAAAATGTATAGTTGGACCAATTTCAAATATAAATACATGACTTTCATCTGGTGTATATGACAGTGTGTTTATCCATTTTTACATTAATGATGTGGATTTGATGTTATATATTATGAATGTTACATTTTTCATGGTCAAAGTAATGAGTTCTCCTTAGTTTTATTAAACTAATTTATACATTAATATATACTAATGTAAACAAATTAGGAGGATTATAATAGGTCTAAAGACAATTGAACACACATTTTTTCTTGATAAATTACTTATGCATGTTTAAGGAATTTATTTAAGGAAAGACAACTAAACACACATGTTTACTTGAGAAATTACTCATGTGTTTAAGGAATTTTACAACTAGGGTTTAGCATTGTACACTCGATCAAAGCTACTTTATGCAAAAACAAGTAATAAAACATAATTTAATTAGAGCACAAGTACATGTTCCATATCTCTAATATGAAATCAAATAAGCTATTGCTAAATAACCCTTGCACAACTACAACTTCATACACATTAGGCTAGATAAATAACCCAGAGGATAAAAAATACTTCTCAAGGCTTGCAATAATGCATCCCATGTATTTGTGTTGTTGGGTATCCTATTCATCTTTGGGCTTGACATAGATATCTACAAATGTTTTGTGAGACTACCACCAAGCTTGGGAAAGTCCCTCTAAATGGTTACATGCATGGAGGTGTTTCTCTTTGGTTATATCTAGGTAGGCTTGGAAGTAGGCAGTGATTTTGTGGATCCAAGAAACGGAACCTTCTTTGTGCATATCTTAATGTTACAACGCGACTATATAAGGGGAGAATCTTAATGTTACCTGCACATTTGCACCGGTGCCAATGTTTGGCATGCCATAAGGTTTCCCCTCTGCAATGCAAGGCTTGCCAACATGATCGCTTCTGAAGATCCAACCATGCCCACACCAAAAATGTATAGGCAGTGGTCATGAGGGTAGACCTGATAGCACCGAGCTCCAATCAAGATGCATGACTTTCGTCAAAGCCACAACTCCTGTTGCATGAGGAGAGGCCATAAATGTCCTAGAAGCTAGTTCGTAGTCAGCTTTTAATGTAACATATGAATTTAGCTTTTAATGTAACATATGAATTTGGCAACCAGGTTGTAAGTATGTTCACGCTGGGTGCAATCATGTCTGGTTTCACAATACCACGATTCAACAGATTTGGCCCTCTGCCCCGAAGAAAGACGCTAAGCCTGAGGCCCTCTTCAATCCCAGCTGAGTTATCTCGAATTTTATGCCAACTATGGCGTTTGACATAGTACCAATTTTATGCTACCTGTGGCGTTTGACATAGTACCAGAGAGCCTTTTTCAATGCGGGACAGATGTCAAATGGATTCCCCGCTTCAAATTTTCAGGCACAAAATTTGACATTTAACCAAAGTTTAACTTTGCTAAATGCAAAATGCATTCCCATCGACATATTAATATGTCTGAAATGACTACAATATGTCATGGACATAACAATGTCCATAGTCTTTACCATTGTAATTTATGCGTGAATTATGTTATGGAGTTTGATGTGAACTCGACATGGGTTATGAAACATATGATGTAACCCGTCCATGACCTGCAAATTGCAATTGATATTGATAAGCAGTGAAAAAAATTGCCCTTCCTTTAAAATATTTTAATATATTATATTTTAAGGGTTAAACTATGATATTGCTTGAATTGTTAAATAATATCAAGTTTTAACTTGGAAAACATGCTCTCACTTTAATCAATATATTACATGTTATTTCACTGAGATATTTCACTCCCACTTTTAAAATATAACCTTTTCATCTACCAATAGTCAAAACCATGTCTTATTATTATGTAACACTAGATCTCTAGTTAGAGAGTCTTATCCTAAGATCCATATGAATTTCATTAAGTTATGTACGCAATCCCACCCTTCGATTGCTTATTAGTCCCTGCCGAAGGCCAGGGTATCTATTGTATTCGATAAACTTTGACTTAGTATTAGTTTAAGTTTGACTTTGCATATTGCATTCATATGTCCTATCTTTTTTACCTGGTTTGTAAATATATCAATTATTAATTCAACTATATATTATTTTACTGCAATATTATTGGATGATAATTTGATGCGTTATTGCTGGGCTGGTTGCAGAGCTCTTGGAAGTTGGGAGGTTAGTTAATGCTCTGCTTCACCGCCATACCATTTGCACTAAATACACAATCTTGAAATCACTGCCTGCTTCCCTTCTACCGTCTCCACTGCCCACACTGCACAGGTGTTCTCATATCACCTTCACAACTACACTGCCACTGCTAGAAGCTCTAGCTTACTGCCATGGCTAGAGAGGTGCATTAACGAGTCGTTCAGCTGTAATAGTACAACACTGATTTTCCATTAAATCAAATGTCTAAGTTGTATGTTTAACTTCTTTTGCAAGTGGATTAATGCTAGGCTTCATGTTAGCATTAATTCATAACATAAAATGTTTAAGGATTCACCATTGTCTGCTTCTGCACCACCCTCCATTGTTTCCAATGCGCCACCTTTGTGACCATCTTCATGGCTCTATGAAATGCTTAACAAATTGTCTCCATGACTAAGTTGCTTCTGCACCGTCCTCCATTGTCTCCAATGCACCGCCCTTGTGACCATCTTCATGGCTCTATGAAATGCTTAACAAATTGTCTCCATGTCTAAGCAGGATCTAGACTGAACAATGAAGATGGGTTGTGCTGCTTCAACTACTAGCTACATGGAACCAGTAATGGATATATTCCCATAATTCCTTGTGCAGCCTGCATCAACATGTTCACCTCCAGGTTTTCGAAATTATATCAGGTATATCTACTTATGAATTTTGACAGACTCAAAAAATTTGAGCACGAATTTAGGATTGTCTAATAGCTATTCTAGGACTGGAATGAATAGCTTACTGACTACATTCAGCTCCTTGTTAATCGGCACTAATTGCCTCTCGGTACAATGAAAATATTGAAATAGTTGCAAAACAGAAAACCAAATACCTTTTTCTTGTGGAGGAAGGAGTAAAACTCATATTCAACAGAACCCTCCTATTCTCCATGGCCTGGAGATTCAACGCCTCCGTTGAACAACCATCCCAGCATAGTCTCCCAACCAATCCATCAAGACCCACATAAAAATCCTGGGAGATGTATTTTGACGGCATCTCAAGAACAGATGAGAAAGGGCTTTATATGAAGCGGGGCTAGATGGCACCAACCATCGGTCACCAATATGAATCGAGGCTATTCTTTCTAAAGCGCTCCTCTTTCTCATTCAACAGGGTTTCAACCAATGTTCCTCATTAGGGTTCCTCTTTCTATAGTGCTCCCAAAAATTCAATTTGTAATCTTCTTTGCCAAACTTTTATGACTGGATTATGACGCACAATTTGGGTTGATGACCCATACTCACCTGGATTTGCTTGGCTTCTGCAACAAAAGCCAACGCATCCACTATTGCTTATAAAAATTTGTATTGCTTCATACTACAAAAATCCCCCATGCTTGTTTATGTGGCCTAGATATATTGGTTCTTTGGGGTTGTGCAAGAAGTCTGCTGCAGGATATATTTAGATAGATTGGTTCACCTGTTTAATCATCCTATGCTCTTCTTGAGAGTTCAAAGAAGTATGTGCCATCTTATAATCGATCTTTCTTATCTATTCGTCAATTTCCTCCACACAGACATATGGGAGTTTGTCTCGAAGTGATCTCACCTCCTGCCCACATTCGCTCTCGAGCTTTGTCTGCCATTTCAAAGAAGTATTTTGGTTTAGCCTCATCCCACAAGCTATTTTTCGACATAAAAATGCTCCCAACCTAAACCAACATAGCTAAACTTGCAGTGAAATATTGGAAAATTCTAAGCCGTGACATGAAAGCTATGCTAAGTTTTTGTATTTTGGATACAAAACACAGTAGCTGTGTAATTAAGCTCCCACCATCTTCCAACATAAATTACTAGAGGGCATGGATAGAATGCCATGTAATAGTGTATATTCCATTCTAATGGGTGCCAATCGTTGCACTTCAACAGGTCATGTGATCCAAAAGCTTGGTCTAACTGATAGCCTATGCTTCACAATACTACACAGAGAAAACGATGACCTTAAATTCAACCGACAATGTATGTTACTGTAGAATGTTGAAGAGAAAACGTTGATCTTAAATTCAACCGGCAATGTATGTTACTGTATAATGTTGTATTGTATTGTAAATTTCATATAATGAGATATATAGAACATGGAAAACAGAGTTACAGATTACATTACCTTGGAAGTAAAATCCTGGCCTAAAGTCTCAGGAAATCAAAATCACAATCTTCCGCAAAGCAACTCCTCAGATGTGAGGAACCCATCAGACACGGTAAACCCTTGATTTGGACTAGCTTTGGTTTATCTTGGTAAATACGGGGACAAATTAGGAACGAACAAGAAGAAACCTTATCATTCATATCGAATTGCATAATCAACGTATGTAGTTAGATGTGAATGCAACAGGCAACAAATGAGCCAGGTGGTGGTGTGCATGGTATTGCGTTTTCTGCGCTACCAGAAAACAAACTGTTTGGTTAATTAAATTAAGTGTGTCCATGTATAGGAATAAATTATTTAATTAAGTGTTTCATTGTAATTAATTAATTAATTAAGTTGTCTAGGCACCATTACCTGTGGAGCAGCGCATATACATGGCCATGTATCCATCATGCGTGATTGTTTGGTGCATGGAAAATCCTGCCACTTGTTGTGGTGCATGCAATTTGTGTTTTTATAACTTCATTGCATAATTTGGAATGTGCTACAGTACTTGGCAAATCGTGAGGGCATAGCTGGCAGTCACCAATAGTATATATCCGAACTTTATACACAGGCATTGAAAGCACAGTCAGTTGCGATAGCGCGGTTCAGTATTCGTTGCCGTATATTATAGGAACATAGATAGAGACCTTTACTGTCGGGCATCATTCGCTCTACATGCTTCATTATCCCTAAGTGCTCGGCTTACCTTGTTTCCCTGCTGCTAGACCTTGGATTTACAATGAATGGAACACACACAAGTCCTCTAAAGCCGAAACGACACGTGCTCATCAGCATATTTCAGAAGATATTTATCAAGCCACGTTGCGTAATGGGAAGATATCATGAAAACCATGTGACGTGTCAAAGATGCCAAATCATATGCAATGGACATGAATTGCAGCACATAATTTAAGTGGAGGGACCATAAGAAAAGCAATATTTCTTCCATTAGCAATAAATGAGAAGCATCTCCAAAGATCGTTGTCACCAAAATTCCTCTATCTGCCAAATTAAAGAGAGATCAACGCATTTAAAGGAACACCACGTTGATGGTAATTTAAAGGAAATCACAGAAGTGAGCTTGGTGAATTATAAAGGAAGCGAAGCAGGATAAGGGTGGGTATTAATTAGTGGCAGATAGAAAATGAGGATAAAATCGCTCATTCTATGCCACGTCTCGAGGTTGCGTTTTTGGTTGGAGATCAACTTGTAAAGAAGTTTCATAAAACGCTGCCACATTTTTCTAATGCACATATGTACATGACATTCAATGCAAATATCATTTGGGCATTTTGAGGTTATGTTGTGTTCTGTTTACTTGTTTTAGCTTTACTGTGTTTACTTGTTCTATTTCATTCATATTATACAATGTTTCTAACATTGCAGTCCTTTCAATGAGGACAAGATGAAGGCTAATATCCTCCAGGTCATATCCTACAATGAGCAGAGGCGGGAACTCTCAGTCAACCGAAGTATTGTTAACGAGCAAATTGAGCAGACCTTCACTTTTGACAAGGTTAATGCTCGTTCGTCTTCCAGCTTAACAATTTTCTAAGATTATATGGACATGCATATTAAGCACATAGCTTGACAATTATTGGTCAATTATCACTCTACATCATGAGGATATTGATGGACGGTCGGCTACATTGGCCTTAAAATCCTATGTTGTCTATGTTCCTGAAAGAAATAATAAGGAAGAGACTCGCTTATCAAATGCAATTTGAAATCTCTTGTTGTTGTCTATAAGATACTGGCATTCCAAGACTCTAAATCAATGGCTAATAAGCTTCATTTTTTCATCCCTAGATTCAGCAGCATGCACAGGATAATTTTTCTACTCACATGCATTCAAATATACAAGCGCGTTCTTCATTTGGAAGAATACGATGGAGCAAGTAGACAATGATCCTGACCATTTTTTACTTTAAATGTGAGCACAGAACACTATGTCAGCAGGGACTGCGCTGCCATGTAGCACTTGCTTTGTTGATTGTTTGTTACAGGTAACAATTATTAAAAGACACTTTCTATAAATGTTTGATTTCCTCAAATTTATATGTATTTCAAGGTAATACTTTTAAATAAGTATTTTTCATGGTTCTATAAACAGAGGGTTTTACCACCAAAAATCCACAATTCTAAAAGTTATGTTCAAAGTTTTGCAAACAATGCTCATGGTTACATAAGTAATGCTTCTAGTTTCACTACTCTAAGTTTATAGTTTCACCAACTCTTTTCATGGTTTCTTAGTTTCTCATCATTATGTAAACATTGCTCATAGTTCCACCACCAAATGCTCATGATTCCACCAATGAAAGGTTCAAGATTTAATAAACAATACTCATGGTTCCACCACCAAATCTTCATAATTTCATCGACTTTATCCAAAGTTCCTTAATTATTTGTGTTCCATAAATAAACTCATGATTCCACCCAAAATATATTCACAATTTTCCATAAACTTTAATTAAAGTTCCTTAATTTTTTATGGTTTGGTAAATATTTTTTGTGATTTTGTTCCTTCCTAAGTATTAGGTCTTAGTCGCAAGAGGTGGACCACTCGAGATCCTTAAAGCTTTATCATTTACAACTTATATGTAATCTCTATTTGGTAAAGAAAATGAGTTTGTCTTATTTCTTTAATATATATATATATAGATAATTTTTTAAAAATTATTATTATTATAATTTTCCTTGTTAGTTTACTTTATAAATATTAATTTTTTTAATATTGAATATTTAACAAACTCATACAATAGGTGTTATTACTATTAGTTGTTAGTGTCATGTGATAACATTACTATTATTTTATTTTTAATATAATAATTTTCTTATTTTTAATATGAGTGAAGTATCAAAAGGTAATTAGACAAAAATATTAATGTTATGGCTTTATTTTAAATATTTTTTTAATAATGTGTTCTCTAATATGTTATAATTTAATTAGAAACAGGAGAGTTGTTATTTGAGATAGAAACCAAAATAATAATAAATAGCAATTTGATACACTCTGGATCCTCTCCTAGAACTGTTGAGACTTTCTATGGAGCAAAGGCCCCAAGTTAAGTTGGACCCCGAGTGAAATTGGTATTATATTATTGGTTGAAACTTGAGAGCACGAGGAATCCAACATCCCTGATATAGACGGATATGTCCTTTGGTCGATATGGAGTAAACGTTCATGTCGTAGAGGCATTGGGGGTATAGCCTGTTACATTAGGAAGAACATGTCCCCTCATGTTAGGATTTATAAAAACGACCCTTACAACCAATTTATTTGGATAGAAATCACAGGCATTAATATTGAAAAACCTACATAGCCATTTGTTATTTTGCCCCTATTAATTCCAACTTCTATAAAAAAAACAATTTACATAAAAGTTGTCCTTATAATGGCTTAGAACATGATATTTCTAGTCTAAGGAAGGAAGGAAATATCCTTTTGATGAGTGACTTCAATGCCCGAACTTCTAGTAACCAAGCTAAATTCTTTCAAGCAATTATTCCAATCCTAACCCTCTTTGGTTAGACGAAGACCTTGAGCTAGCTAATAGGTACAAAAGAAGTTCTAAAGATCTAGGTGAAAATTTATTCGGTTTTGAGCTGGTCAATTTTTGTAGTACTGAAGATCTTATCATTTGCAATAGACTAACAAAATGGCCAAATTCTAGCCAGATGACTTGTATTCAAGGGCTTGGCAGGAAGTAATGTGGTAGATTATATTATTTTTTATATCCCTTTATGCAACAAGTTAATAGATTCCGTCATCTTAAATGACCATGACCCTGACCCTGATCATAGGCATTTAATTATAACTCTCAATATTTCCACGCACATCGATCCCAAAGAGGAAAATTATCATTTCCAAAAGCACCTGATCTTCGATAAAAATAAAACGAAGCTTTTTCTCCATGATTTAAAAAATTATTTGTTTCCTTTATCTAGTATGGAGAATATAGAAAATATCTACCATAATTTTACTACAACCCTCTCGTCGTCCATTAGCCAGTTCTCTATTGAAGTCTCGGTTAAAAAGAGAGATAGTAGAACCAACCCTTGGCACGATCAAGAGTGTAAGAATGCGAGAAAATAAATTAAGCAAGCTACTGCAAAATCGATAAAAATGGACAAGATAAATCACTACAAAACCCTAATTAAAAGAAAAAAAATGCACTATCTTAGTAAACGATAGGAAAATCTCTTACACTTCTCCAAGGTGGCTCCTAAGAAATTCTGGAGGAAAATTCGAACTCGTAAAACAAAGGAAGATAATAAGATTGCTTTAAAAGATTGGAATTCCTATCTTAAAAATATTTACGAATCTCCAAATATCAGAGATAACATTCAAAAACTTCTTACAACGAAATAATTTTTCTCGTTAGAAGACATAGACTTCGGGGTTAAGCGCTTAGCAAATGCAAAATCCAAAGACATTGAAGGCTACCAAACATAAATCTTAAAAATTGGGGGGGCTGTCCTCATCCTGCACATCCACAAAATCTTTAATCTAGCAGTCAAGCAAGGGTTCCCTACACCTTAGACTCAGAGCCTCATTATTCCTATTTTCAAAAGTGGCAATAAAAATAACCCCTCTAATTATCAGACCATCATGATTAGCCCTCTCCTAGCCAAGTTATATGGTATTAACTTAGAAAAGAAGATCATCCGAATGGCTAGAAATGGAAGGTAAGCGGGATAAAGTCCAAGCAGGTTTTAGAAGGAATCATTCAACAACAAACCACCTCGTTATGCTTAGGATCATTACAGAAGAATGTCGTAATAATAAGTCTGACATTTTTTGT
Source organism: Larix kaempferi (assembly GCA_027924585.1). NCBI lineage: Eukaryota > Viridiplantae > Streptophyta > Pinopsida > Pinales > Pinaceae > Larix > Larix kaempferi. The sequence goes on from BSBM01000084.1 coordinate 11,281,889, forward strand.
TGCTTTGTGGACTTTAGGAAATATTTTGATACAGTGCCTAGAAATAACTCGTGGAATAGGCTAGATGAGCTTAATGTTCCTTTTGAGTTGAGAGTTGTCACGATAAGGTTATACGAAAATGTCATTGCCAAATTTAAGGATAATGAGGGTTGGTCAACAGATATAAACTATAATATTGGAGTTAAGAAAGGTTGACCCCTCTCCCCTACCCTTTTTGGCATTTACATTGATAAACTAGAAAGATGTTTAGAAGTAGGTTGTGCCGACATGATCTTAGCTAGGATACTCATCATCCTCCTTCTTTATGTTGATGATATTGTTCTTATGGAAAGGTGTTCCTCTGATCTCGATAAACAATTAAGAATTCTCAAAGATTGTTGCTCTAACATGGGTATGACTGTTAACACCGACAAGACAAAAGTTATGATTATAAAATCTAATAAAGACACCTACGCAAATTTTATTTATGATAACATTAAACTGGAGGAAGTGAATTCTTACAAATATCTTGGAATTGATATTCATCACAAGCTCAATTGGAACCATAGCATTGAGAAAAGGATTAATGGAGGATGGAAAGCTTATTTTGGCCTTAAAAATAATTATAAATCAGCCAACCTGGTCATGTGGGATAAAAAAAGCTCCTCTTTGAAACTCTTGTCATCCTTGTTATCTTATATGGTTGTGAAGTATGGGGGTGCAACATTTCTAAAGAATCTTGGAGAAATATTGTGCAAATCCAGAAGTGGTTTATAACTTATAACCTCAAAATTAAAAGCAATACGCCTTATCATATTCTCCTCATTGAAGTGGGTCTTTCCCCCATTGAGAGCATGGCTATGACTAGGTACCCGATATACAAGCACAAGACAAATAACATGGGAAACAAGTGACTTCCTAAACTTGCTTTAAATTCAAGTCAAAACCAACTACGTCACAAGCGGAGTTGGTGTAAAGATACGATGGCTTGGTTAGACCATTGATGAAAATGACACTTTACAGAATATCGATAATGTAAAAAATAGTATTACCTTTAAGTTTAAAGAGAAATTGTGGTGCAAGGAAAATTTAGCGATTAAGAGAAAACTAAGATACTATAAGGATGTCATTAACCCTATTTTGGAAGATCGAAAATATCTCTCGATAGTAACTAGTTCAAAGAAGAAAATTAATATAGCCAAGATTAGAACGAATTCCCATCATGAGCTTCATAGCGAAACAGAGCGTTGGTCTATTCCCAAAACTATGTGGGCGGAAAGGGTTTTCCATCTTTGTGAGTCTTTGAGCATTGATGATGAAAATCAATTTCTCTTAAAGTGGCCTGCTTACACCCACATTAGATATGAGTTTCATAGTAAGCTTGGAAAGATTCTTACCAAGCTTTTTGAGTATAAGAACAAAAGTTTAAAGCAAACCACGTAATATCCTTCTTAAAGTTTGATAGTGGAAGTTAATCATCATCATCATCATCAATCTAAAATTATTAAATGCTACCACATTTTATATTTTATATTTATTTAATTTAATATAATTTTTTCTTTTCAAACTCGTTATTTTAATATGTTTCGATAAATAATGTTCTCATTTTCATTTAAAATCTTATTTAATAAAAAAAAATTAATAACATTTTTTTTACAAATTTATATGGTAATTTAAATATATATGTTTAATTAAAAATATCTATTTATATCCTTAATTCATTCTAAGAATGATAAGAGATACCTTTCCCCTATGCTTTTATTGTACACTATTAAACATTTTTTCAAACATTACCATTTTATTTTAAGAAATAAAATAAATGGTTTTCCTATACTTAAATTCCTTATGCATATTCAACATAAAAGTACACCCACTATCTTCCTATTTTTTAAAATCCTTGACTGTTATGCATATTAAACATTATATAAATTCCTTGGTTGTTATGCATATTCAACGTAGAAGTACACCCAATATTTGAATTGGTTGTTATGCATATTCAACATAGAAATACACCCACTATCTTCATATTTAAATTCCTTGGTTGTTATGTATATTCAACATAGAAATACACCCACTATCTTCCTCTATTTGAATTGTAAGATTATTCATAATAGCTTAGGCTTCCATAGTATGCTCAAAGTTATAATTATCAAACTTATGTTCATTGTTATTAATTTTTAGATGACAAAACATAAATTCATTATTATTGCACTTTTAAATGAAAAAAACATTATTATTAACAAATGACAAATAATGATTTTGGTGTGGATAAAGTCTTACCTCATCCCATTTTTACGTTGGATTTAAATCACATCTAAAAACAAGTTGCATACACCCAACTTGTGGCACTCTCACTATTAATCAAACATTAAATATTGTTGTAGGTTAAAGCATGTTAGACACTCTTATGGCATGTAAGTGGAGCATACCAAAATTATTTTTTCTTGAATTAATATTTAAATAATTGTATTTTGTACGTTATTTTTTTCTTTTATTTAATTTTGATTTTAAAAAAATCTAAATACATTTTATATATATTTTTTATATAAAAAATAACTTTAATTAGAAAAACTAAATACATCCTATAACTCAATATAAAGTAAATATGTAAACACACACTAAAATCAACCCATTTTAACGTCAAATTTAAATATATTATACAAAAATATTAAAAACAATTACAAATTTATATACTTACAAAAATATTAAAAAAATATTTACAAATTTATATGCTTTTAAAAAATATATGTTTAAACATCTCATAACTAAAATCAAAGAAAAGTTACCTCATCCTCTCACCAATCAAAAAAGCCACCTCATTGACTTTTCCCTTTAATTATTTTTCATTTTCCCACTTTAATCCAATCATTTTAATCTCAAACCATTTTTTGTCATAATAGGTTTACCACCCAATTTTTTCAGATTATCATTATTTCACTCATTTTTTTTCAATAATTAAATTAAATTTTTGTTTACGATTATAAAATAATTATTAGTATTTCACTAATTTTTTTCAATAATTGAATTTAACTTTTTTTCACAACTATATAATAAGAATAGTTAGCATTTTACATTAAAATTAATAAAACTAGTACAACAATATTTTAAAAAATGGTTGATATATGTAAATAGTGATTTCCATCTTTTTTAATACAATAGGTCCCATTCAACCTATATCAACTATTTTTAAATTTTTTTAAATACAATGAGTTACATCATGTATATCAACTATTTTTAAATATAATATTTTATTTTGTTTATATATATTGGGAATTAGTAAATTTATTCTATTTTTTATTTTTTATATATATACATATATAAACAAAAAAATTATATATATAATATACCTTGATTGAGGATTAGTAAATTTTATTTACATTTTTCTTTTGTTTATTTTATATGCTATCACCATTTTTATCATATATTATAAAAAGGCCTAAAGTTTTGTTGAAGCTACTCTTCCAAATCACCTTGTGTATGATTGTCTAAAGCTTTAGTAATCCTATCCTAGGCAAGCCCTATTGGGTTGCAAAAAAACCAAAATAAAGTGTAGGGTGAAAATTAGGTAATAGTGGGTGACCCCTCTATGTTATACTTGAGTTAGCCTTGTTCTTTATGACTTTAATCACACATGCTAGTTCATGTTGTAATAGAACACAAAGCTGTGTAATAATAAAAAAAACACAATAGAGAGATTGTTGATCATTAGATGACAAAACATAAATTCATTATTATTGCACTTTTAAATTAAAAAAACATTATTATTAACAAGTGACAAATAATGATTTTGGTGTGGATAAAGTTTTACCTCATCCCATTTTTACGTTGGATTTAAATCACATCTAAAAACAAGTTGCATACACCCAACTTGTGGCACTCTCACTATTAATCAAACATTAAATATTGTTGTAAGTTAATACATGTTAGAAACTCTTATGGCAGGTAAGTGGAGCATACAAAATTATTTTTTCTTGAATTAATATTTAAGTAATTGTATTTCGTATGTTATTTTTTTCTTTTATTTACTATACGTAATTTTAATTTAAAAACAATATAAATGTATTTTATATTTTTTATATATAAAAAATAACTTCAATTAGAAAAACTAAATACATCCTACAACTCAATATAAGTAAATATGTAAACACACACTTCAACCCATTTTAACCTCAAATTTAAATAAATATATTATACAAAAATATTAAAAACAATTACAAATTTATATACTTATAAAAATATTTACAAATTTATATGCTTTTAAAAAATATATGTTTAAACATCTCATAACTAAAATCAAAGAAACGTTACCTCATCCTCTCACCAATCATAAAAGCCACCTCATTGACTTTTCCCTTTAATTATTTTTTGGTTTCCCACTTTAATCCAATCATTTTAATCTCAAACCATTTTTCGTCATAATAGGTTTACCACCCAATTTTTTCAGATTATCATTACTTCACTCATTTTTTTTCAATAATTAAATTAAATTTTTGTTTACAATTATAAAATAATTATTAGTATTTCACTTTTTTTTTCTATAATTGAATTTAACTTTTTTTCACAACTATATAATAAAAATAGTTAGCATTTTACATTAAAATTAATAAAACTAGTACAACAATATTTTTAAAAATGGTTGATATATGTAAATAGTGATTTCCATCTTTTTTAATACAATAGGTCCCATTCAACCTATATCAACTATTTTTAAATCTTTTTTAAATACAATGAGTTACATCATGTATATCAACTACTTTTAAATATAATATTTTATTTTGTTTATATATATATATATATATATAGGGAATTAGTAAATTTATTCTATTTTTTATTATATATATATATATATATATATATATATATATAAACAAAAAAATTATATATATAATATACTTTGATTGAAGATTAGTAAATTTTATTTACATTTTTCTTTTGTTTATTTTATATGCTATCACCATTTTTATCATATATTATAAAAAGGCTTAACGTTTTGTTGAAGCTACTCTTCCAAATCACCTTGTGTATGATTGTCTAAAGCTTTAGTAATCCTATCCTAGGCAAGCCCTCTTGAGTTGCAAAAAAACCAAAATAAAGTGTAGGGTGAGAATTAGGTGATAGTGGGTGACCCCTCTATGTTATACTTGAGTTAGCTTTGTTCTTCATGACTTTAATCACACATGCTAGTTCATGTTGTAATAGAACACGAAGCTGTGTAATAATAAAAAAAACACAATAGGGAGATTGTTGATCATTAGATGACAAAACATAAATTCATTATTATTGCACTTTTAAATGAAAAAAACATTATTATTAACAAGTGACAAATAATGATTTTGGTGTGGATAAAGTTTTACCTCATCCCATTTTTACGTTGGATTTAAATCACATCTTAAAACAAGTTGCATTTTTTTTTCCCGCGAAAAAAAGCATACTACTGCTATTCAATTAATCTGAATCAAGTAGTACAAGATGTTCATCCAACATATATTAAAATACTTTTTCAGAAAGACTCTATAGAAAAGTTCTTTCTATCCCAAATAAAACTACACAAAATTATACAAAATGGATAGAATCCATGGATCTTCAGCTATCAAACTTAGCTCCTCGAATAACTTAGTAGAGAAAATATAGAGAGCCGGAATCCACCACCACTTCTTTGCATACATCCTCCCAGAATAAGATGCCTTCATCTCCATCAATCGCCAGCTTTGATAACTTGTCAGCCTGTGAGTTAAACTCATGGTAAATATGATCTAGCGAATAAGAAGAGAAAGAACTAAGATCACGCTGAATGCGATTGCACCAATAGACAAGATTGAGAACCTTTAGATCAAACTCCCCACAATCCCACTTAATAGTGACTCTAGAATCACCAAAGATTTTTACCTTGTTCAATCCAAAACAAATTGCAACCTTGACAACACACCAGAGAGCTAATAACTCCGCTTTCATATTAGTTCCAAATCCACCATGCATACGAAGAGTGGAAAAATTATCGGAGTTAAGAAAAATAACCCCACCAATACCACATTTTACAGAAGTTACAGCCCCATCAAAGAATAGAATAGGGTCATCAATGGTGAAATGAAACCTTCCAATGGTCCTTTCCACAGGTTTATCATCCTCCTTCTGAAATTTAAGAAAGTGACTAAAAGCCTCACAAAAAACAGATTCAACATTTGGAACGGAATTATCAAAGATGGCTCTATTCCTTGCTCGCCATATCGCCCAGCATATAAAGACTGGCAAAGTAATATGTGTTTTACCAACCTTCATCCATTCAAACAAACATTTCTCCACATTAATCCCAGCCCACTTCTGAGGTAAAGCTAGGTTCTTGGAAAACTTATCCCACACTATCGAAGTAAAAGCACATTCCATAAAAATATGATTAGTTGTTTTAGACTCCATCCTACAGAAAACACATTGACTTGGCCCAATCCATCCCATTAAAGTCAAATTGTCCCACGTTTTCAGTCTATTCATTAAAACAAACCAAATGAAACACTTTAGCTTCAACGGGAGATACCACTGCCAAATCAGTTTATACCACCAATGTGATGGAAATAAACATCTCCACTTATTAATGTAATCATATGCAGTGGATGTCGTGATGATACCTGTGGACACATTGCCAACCCATCTGATTTCATCCTCCTCGTCCATACATCGAATACCCGCAGCGTTAAGAGATCGAATGTATAGATCCCATTCCAATGCAACCTGCCGAGGTAATTGCAAATCCGACGCACCCAGCCAGTATCCCTGCACTTCATTTTTCACAATAGTATTAAGGGTGACAAATCCCTTCCCCCTCATCAATTGTAGCATCTCCTGTGATAATGACATCTGATCCTTTAAGCCAGCGATCGGATCTACCCCCACCGCCACTTTTGCACCATTTCCAACCTTCCAGCAAAGACCATCCGCCATCCAGCAATAAACCTTAACCCATTCCAAATGGGAGAAACTCCCCTTAAAATTTTCTTCGGCTTCCTCAACTAGTGGGGGACTTTAGTTTTAATGTACTTCTGATGAATCACCTGTGTCCATAGAGACTTGCCAAATAAATCCCTCCATAGGCTCTTCAACCTAAGTGCAGCACTAAAAACAGAGAGATCTTTTATCCCCCAACCACCTGCAGCCACCGGAATTGAAATCTTATCCCATCCTATCATTGACAGATAGGATTTCTTCAATCCTCCAGACCATAAAAAATGAAAGATTAATTTCCTCAAAGTATTGACAACAGAACATGGCACAGGGAGTAACGAGAACCAATAGACCGGTGTCCCAGTCAAGACCGATCTTACCAGGGTAAGTTTGCCTCCGATAGAAAGAAGACGGAAAGTCCAGTGATTGATCCTAGATTCAAATTTTTTTATGAGCCACTGCCAATCTTTAACCAGGTAACCATTTGGCTTCAACTGATAGCCAAAATATGTAAAACCATCTACAATCTTCAAGCAGTTATAAGGCAAAAATAGTTTCAAAATTCTCAATTTGTCTATGCAAACCAAATTCTCATAAATACAAGATTTTTTAAGACTAACTTTCATACCATAGGCGGCACAAAAAAGATCAATGATATTTTGGAAAGCCCTCCATTCTTCCACAGAATCATTGCCAGCCAACAATACATCATCCACGAATAATGCATGAGACACAGTTAAATTCTTTGAAATTTTCAAACCTCTAATATTTCCCACCTCAACGGCTTCCTTTATTAACCGGCTAAGTCCATCCATCACCAACAGAAATAAGAAAGGAGATAATGAACATCCTTGGCGCAACCCCCTAGAGCAGCTAAAAAAGGAGGATGGAGCACCATTTACAAGTACTGCAATGTTCATAGTACTGACACATGCCATAATCCACCTTACAGCAAGTGCTGGAACCCCAATATGAATCAAAACTAGTCTCAGAAAATCCCAACTTACACGATCATAAGCCTTTTCCAGGTCCATTTTAAAGATGATAGCCTTTTGCTTTTTGCATTTGATAGTGTGTAAGATCTCTTGAGTAATACCGATAGCATCATGTATCTGTCTATCTTGCAAAAAGCCAAATTGCTCCTGAGTAATATATCTAGAAAAGACAGGCTTCAGTCGACCTACAATAATTTTCAAAACCACGTTATAGATAAGATTGCATAAGGCTATAGGCCTGAATTCCCCAAAAACTTTTGGATCATTTACCTTCGGAATAAGAGTAATAAATGTAGCATTTAAAGCCCCAGAGACATATCCCTGTGTCCTGGTAAAATCCACCATTTGCAATATTTCCTCCCCCATAATGTCAAAAAACTGTAAGAAGAGCTCCACCGTCTAGCCATTTGGGCCTGGACTCTTCTCCTTAGCAAAAGATTTTAGAGTATATTCCACCTCTTCCATAGTAACTTCTTTACAGAGATCAGCAGCTGCCTCATCATCAAAAAATTTCAGATATAGCCTTGCAACCCTCAACTGGGCCATAAGATCACACCCATTATCAACCGAATAGATATTACTAAAATATTTCTTTGCCAAACCCTGTAGGTCTTGTGCAGAAACCAACTCATTACCAGCTTCATCCTCCATTTTCCAGATCGTATTACTGTTCCTCCTAGCCGACGCATAAGAATGAAAAAACCGAGTATTCTTATCCCCAGATTTTACCCAAAGAGCTCGACTTTTCAGTCTCCACTCTTTTTCCTCCATTAAGTAAAAGCTTTCTCTTTCCTTCTCCAAATTTTTCAAAATGGAAAAATTAGTGGCATCTAATGGATCTTCCAGAGACTGAGCAAATAAAGCCTGCAACTGTGATTCAATCTCCAATAATGTATGCTTAACCACTTTTTTGTTATCATGAATCCAAGCCGAAACTTTCCCTTTAAGCTCCCGCAGTTTATAACATATCTTGTCCACAAGATTCATATCCTCTTCCAGAGGTATGTGTTGTCACACATTTGAAACAAAACTAACAAACTCAGAATTTTCATTCCAAGAGCAGTCAAATTTAAATGGAAAACATTGATGCTGAAAACGATCGTCCAACTGCAAAAAAATAGGCTAGTGGTCGGAAATCTTATTCCTTCCAACCCATGAACGATACCTGCTAGAAGACTCCAGAAGAGATATCTTAACAAGAAATTTATCCAGTCTTTTCATTATTGAGTCGTGTCCCCCTCTGCCATTAGACCAGGTAGGAGAGAAGATGCCTGTGCACACATCAATCATATCATTAATTATCAAATAATCAGAAAAGTAGTCAGCCAAAATATCCAATTTGGCCGAACTTCCCCAAATCTCCTGCGAAAACCTTGTAAAATTTAGGTCCCCTGCCACAATGATATTCTTTCTTTCCAACAAACCAGAAGATTGTAACCCATTCCAGAATAAATCCCGATTTTTATATGGAGCATAACAATTCAGAATCAATATTGGAGAGTCATCAAATCGGCGGAACCAGTCCAACAAAATTCCCCAAAATGTTTTATAAACCCGAAATGAGTAAGCCCGAGGGTCCCAAGCTACAAGCAAACCACCAGACAATCCATTAGAGCTACATGCCGAAACCTCCCAGCCCCCCTGAAGACCAACAAACTTTGAAATGGCATCCAAATCAGAACACATAATTTCTTGAACTAATATAATATTAGGCCGAGCAGTAGTAATAAGATCAGAGAGAGCCCTGACTCGAACAACCCCCCCAATCCACGAATATTTAATGAGAAAATAGAAATCAAGAACCCCTCCTCACCGGGGATTTTGCTCTAAGACCCTGCAATTGAATAGAAGAATCCTCATTTTTATCCAATAAGTCGATTCTCTCGGAGACAGAAATATGACCCTGGCTGGAATCACATTCCCTAACCCCACAAGTCCCCCCTTTTCTTCTAGATTTTCGAATGGTTACGTTCTGAAATCTCTCAGAATGAATCGACTAGACATGAGGATTCGGACTAGGGTTTTTAGAATAGATAGAGAAAGGGATGAATGTGCATTCCCCTCCAGACTCACCCGACCCAGCATCCCCCAAACCCCTAGCATGCGAAGAAGACAAATTCTCAAGAATATCCGTCTCAGACCCTAACAATTCCCCCCATCATCCACATTCTCCAGAAAATTTGTCCCCCGAACCGTATCAGATGAAAGAATGGCACCTGAAGAATCCTCAACCAAAACCGGACTATCCACCCCCATACCAGGAATATCCCCAAACAACTCCCGGCAAGCCGATGTTTTGGCTATAAGGGCTTCCTCCCCAGAATCAGGGTTCTTAACATTCAAATTTAATGGAGCAATCACTTTATGTGAGATATTTGAATAAAAAAATTCATTTATCTCAGCATCCGAAATCTCAGGAATAGAGGGTTTGGGAGTAATAATAGACTTACCAAAACCAGCAAGTTCATCCACAAGTCCACCAGAGAGTGGCCGCAGAGTAGGAGCCTGAACAATGGAACATCCACGGGTCCGTAAACTAGGAGTATTGGCAGCATCCGGACAATGGGCCCGAATGTGTCCAGTCCTTTGACAGTAATAGCAACGAAAAGGAACCTTTAGGTAATCAAGGTGTTGAATCCAAGTTGCATACACCCAACTTGTGGCACTCTCACTATTAATCAAACATTAAATATTGTTGTAGGTTAAAGCATGTTAGAAACTCTTATGGCATGTAAATGGAGCATACAAAATTATTTTTTCTTGAATTAATATTTAATTAATTGTATTTTGTATGTTATTTTTTTCTTTTATTTACTGTACGTAATTTTAATTTAAAAAGAATCTAAATGCATTTTGTATTTTTTTTATATAAAAAATAACTTCAATTAAAAAAACTAAATATATCCTACAACTCAATATAAAGTAAATATATAAACACACACTACAATAAACCCATTTTAACATCAAATTTAAATAAATATATTATACAAAAATATTAAAAAAAAATTACAAATTTATATACTTACAAAAATATTTACAAATTTATATGCTTTTAAAAAATCTATGTTTAAACATCTCAAAACTAAAATCAAAGAAAAGTTACCTCATCCTCTCACCAATCCACATTTTGTTATCTTCAAAACCAACTTACATTTATAAAAAAAAAAGCCATCTCCCTCATTGACTTTTCCCTTTAATTATTTTTTGTTTTCCCACTTTAATCCAATCATTTTAATCTCAAACCATTTTTGTCATAATAGGTTTACCACCCATTTTTTTCAGATTATCATTACTTCACTCATTTTTTTTAATAATTAAATTAAATTTTTGTTTACAATTATTATTAGTATTTCACTATTTTTTTCAATAATTGAATCTAACTTTTTTTCACAACTATATAATAAGAATAGTTAGCATTTTACATTAAAATTAATAAAACTAGTACAAAAATATTTTTAAAAATGGTTGATATATAAATAGTGATTTCCATCTTTTTTTAATACAATGGGTCCCATTCAACCTATATCAATTATTTTTAAATCTTTTTTAAATACAATAAGTCACATCATATATATCAACTACTTTTAAATATAATATTTTGTTTTGTTTATATATATATTTTGAGAATTAGTAAATTTATTCTATTTTTTATTATATATATATATACATATATATAAAAAAAAAATTATATATATAATATACTTTGATTGAGGATTAGTAAATTTTATTTACATTTTTATTTTGTTTATTTTATATACCATCACCCTTTTTATCATATATTATAAAAAGGCCTAACGTTTTGTTGAAGCTACTCTTCCAAATCACCTTGTGTATGATTGTTTAAAGCTTTAGTAATCTTATCCTAGGCAAGCCCTCTTGGGTTGCAAAAAAACCAACCTAAAGTGTAGAGTGGGAATTAGGAGATATTGGGTGATCTCTCTAAGTTATACTTGTGCTAGCCTTGTTTTTAATGACTTTAATCACACATGCTAGTTGATGTTGTAATAGGACACGGGGCTGTGTAATAATAAAAAAAACATCAATAGAGAGATTGTTGATCATTGATTGTAGCTTGGGTAGTTGGGAGGAATGATTGTTGCCCTCCAAGGTTGTTCAATTCTTATAAGTAACAGTAACATGTTGCTTTTATTGAGCCCTTATTATAATGATTGTATTTCTGACCATACCTGAACCAACACCTCAAATCAAACACTCAATTAGCAAACCTGGACCACTAAATTCCCGATCCAAAACACAACGAGGAAAAGTCATCCGCGGGACGGATAAAAGCATCAGTCCTACCACACAACCTCCATCTCCTAACTGGCTTCCTCTGCCATGTGAGGAACGCCGAGACAGCTAATACAAAGTTTTTCGATTCATGGTAACAAACAAAGAGAGAACAATATACAATTTCCAGTAAAGATCAACCAATTTTATTCAATAAATATTGCAATGTCTTCTTATAAACAATGCCCACCAGCAGAGCGGCCATTAATGTGATATATGAAATGTGAACAAAAGAGTTGTATATCCAAAATCTAGCTGCAGTCGTAGCATCAATATGATGAAATTAGAAAACAATGTAACCCTATCATCGAACCCCTATCAATGAATTCAATACAATCGAGGTCGCTTAATAAAACGCGCCATGGATCGATCTCGATTAATCGCAACCCCTCACAGCTTCACGCTGACCTTGGACTTTTCAGTAGTAACTTTGGCATTGGCATCAAGCCTGTCAACGACCAGGTCCCATTGCACGCGGACCTTAATCTTCATAGATTTCAGTTTCCCCAACTTTAACTTCACAGGCACCTCGGCCTTCAAAGTCAAGGGAACGCTGGACTTCTGCTGCTGTCCTTTGAGCGTGGAGACTAGAGCACTGGTAAGCCGAGCGCCCGTCCCGGTGAGAGCCACATCCAAGAAAGTGGTGTTCTTGTGGCCCTGGTAGAACACCGGCAGGGCACCCGTGCAGAGCTCCGTGCCCGAATACGAAAGGGCGAGATGGCTATTGTAAAGATAATGTATGCCGATCTTCTTGTTCGGATTCCGTGCCCTTACATTCACAACGAACTGGCAATTTGTGCTAAGATCTGTGTTGATGCTGAAGTTAGTGATCTTGATGCTGTCGACAGAGTATTTGGGGATCCTCGGCTGGAACACCAAATACAGAATGCCACAGGCAATGGCAACGATTGCGACGAGCGCGAATAGAAAACAAATCGTGCAGCACAAGCAGCGGCAACAGGAGTTCCGGCGCTTGGGAGGCCTTGAGTGGTATATGGGAATCTGTCGTGTTGGTATGACTTGGTCCCTTGGAAACTGAACTTTCATCTGCTTGCCCGAAGGAGGAGAATAGACTCCGTCTTTCTGAGACGCAAGACTGGACTTGGGCACCAACGGATAGCTCGGCTTCTCGTTTTTATATTCGCCTGCATTTTTCTCTACGTCTTCCATCGTGGGGTGCACTCGCTGATTATCTGCCATCGTCCCAAACCGCTCAGAGCCAGGAACAGAAATAAGGATAACAAAAAGAGGTCGACGAGATTCGATCCTGGAGCTGTTGAGCTCTACGAATACTTGATAGATTAAGTATCTCTTCAGCGGACTCTTGGAAAAACCAATGATGAATTTCGGAAGCGCAGAGCATTCACAAATAGGCGCCGATAACCGCGTGGGGACAGCAACTTCAGGGCGTTGAGGAAAGCGGAGCGAACGCGTGTTGTCGGAAGGTGTCAGGTAATATGTCAAATTCCGTGACTATTGAAAACCATCCACACGTTTCACACACCTGCTCTTAAATTTATCAAACAGTTTTTTATATAATTTAATTGTTATTGTGCACGTATTACATTGGTTGCGTAAATGCTATAATTTGACGTTATCAAACATGTAGTGGACTCACAGAGTCACACGCTATTTAAAAATCCTCTTTTTTCAAATTAATCACGTCTTCCAAATGTTAGCAACAGCCATTAAAGTTGTGCTGGAGGGCATCCAAGTAGGAATCTTTGTGGCTGCTCTTGAGGGATATTAGCTGCCATTGGGAATTTGGGATTATTATGTATAACAGTATATAATTCCCTTGCGCCAAGGGCACGGAGCGATATATATATATCGCCACTTTCTTTGATGCCATATAGAATGTTCAACAATACAGCAGAACTAGCACACATGCGTGGAAGGGGAATGTCAAAGAATGGAAAATGTTATGAACTTCATCGTATATCATTTACATGCTGTTTTTTTCATTCAAGAAACACATGTTCCTATGAGAAGAGGTCCATGTTAGCTGATTTGAAATCCATTGAGGACCGACTTAATGCACTAGAGGCAGCGGTGGATGAGGACCTCTTCTCATCTTCCAGGAAGGACACTATTTTGGGACTTGTAAATCAAAAGGAGATTATTTTAAGGCATTTGGAAAATAGTTGGAGATTGAAAACTCGGGTGCTCTGGATTGTCAAAGGCGATAGTAACACTAAATTTTTGCAACATTTTGCCAGTCAGAGGAGGAACTTGAATTCAATTTGGGAGGTGAAAGGAAGAGATGGCATTTTCAGATCGGATCAAGCTTCCATTATGCATTCGGTGGAAGAGTTTTTTCAGGGAATCTACCATCAAGATCAGGTGGGTAATTTGGAATCTCAGCTAAACATTGTTAAGCTCTTTCCAAGTTTTTTCTCTAATGATGATGGAAAAGAGATTGGGGCAGTTGTTTCTCTGGATGAAATCAAGGAGGTTCTTAAATCCTTTGTCAAAGAAAAAAGTCCTCGCCCGGACGGCTGGACTGTGGAATTCTTCTTGCACTTCTTCGAGTTATTTGGAAATGAGATACTTCTTGCAATGGAAGAATCTAGAGTGAAGTCTACTGTCCCTAAGAGTTTAAACTCGACCTTCCTAACATTGATTCCCAAGAAAGATAAACTTGAGGATTTCAATGACTTCCGACCCATTTCTTTATGTAACCTATTGTACAAATTGATCTCTAAGATTATTGCCATGTGGATTAAGCCCTTCCTGGCCAAGCTTATATCTATGGAGCAGTTCGGATTAAGCCCTTCCTGAAAAAAATGAAAGTTTCAATAAAAAAACTTATTTTATAGGAAAATGAAAATTTCAATAAAAAACATAGTTTAATATTAAAATACGTTTTTTACTGAAATTTTCATTTTTTTCATGTCATGGGTGCCTCAGAAGTATGCAGTGTGGGTATGGGTTGGATGCGGAATTAAAATTCACGAGTGCCCAAACTTGAAATTTGGGTAAACCGTGAAGAAGATATGTCAAAAATACAATAAGAAAAAGTAGTTTTTCTTTTTCCTCTCTAAAATTTAAAACTCTTATTTTATTATTTCGCTTAGGAGGCCCATTTTAGACCTCAAAACTCCCATAATGCCTACAAATGCTTTTGAGTTAGGCATTTCTTCATATTCACCATGGTAAGACCCAAATCATCAACTTTAATCCCTCTCTTATTCTATACATTGACCCAATCACACTTGAACAATGTGTGCTCCATACAAAAATAATCCAATGTAATAATATCAGTTATCACTCCATAAAATGTTGTTTGTTGAAGTTTGCATCTTTGGAACTTGATTTCATCATTGGTTGAGCTTCCGTGCACACACCGCTATTTTGGGTGGTTCTCAAATTCTTTGTGCTTTTGGTATGGAATCTATAACCATTGATTAAGTATACCTTGTACTTGTTCACAAATTTTCTGGGGCCACATGCAAGCCATTTAAGTGTATTAGTGACATTTCCATTTCCTTTCACTTGCAGATTTTTAAAGGATGTTAGAATAGATATTCGACCTTTGAAGAAATATTTAGTTTCCTAGATGAAAATGTTCTCACTTAATGTTTTTTAAGTACTTATAATATAACGAACGCATCAACCCCTGTTTTTTTAGCCAACTAGTAAAATTTTGGGTGTGGAGTTTCTGTAATAAAGTTTCATCTTTTTTGGTTGTGTTAACTGTGTTTGCTATCTCCATCTTATGCATCCCAATTTGACAATTATGGACAATGAAAATGGTTCATAATGTGTTTGATAAAATATGAAAAAAAGACAAAATTTAAGTCAACATGTTATGATGTTACTTACTCTATCCATGGATCAACTTCATTTGTGTGAAATAGAGCCCATCTATGGGCTTGTTCCCAACTAATGTCATCCAAATCAGAAAGTATTGAAGCAGATAATGGCTTTCCATCAAGCATAACTTCTTCGGCTTCATCATCCCATAGTTCATTTCGTCCTTGTGTGCTTCCAATAGTTTCCACACCTTTCAAATATCCTCCACAAAACTTTATCGATTCCGCTACAGTGCAGCTTTCAACGATGCATCCTTTGGGCCTATTTTTGTTCCTTACATGACTCTTGCATACTTTCATGTTCCTACAAAATGAACACACAAATATTTTAGTAATACCAAAAGGTTTGAATAAAGTTTTTTTGTTGGTGTGCTTGATACAAAATAAAATTTGACTTACCTCTCAAAGGGGTACATCCATCTGTATGCAATTGGTCCACAATACCGTAGCTCTTGTACCGAGTGTACATTCAAATGAAGCATTATATCAAAAAAGGAAGGAGGGAAGTACTTTTAAGAAAACACAATGTCTCCACAATATCATTTTCCAATTTGTCAAGACTCACTACCAAAACTGATTTTGCACAAATTTTCCTATAAAAGTAGCAAAGCTTACAAAATGTCTTTCAAACAACACTTGGTAGAACATGTTGCAGAGCTACTGGGACGAGTTGTTGCATTAGAACATGGCAATCATGTGCTTTCATACCATGAAACTTAATCCCTTCCACAGATATATGATTTTTTGGATTATAGTTGTAACCATTTGGCACTTTTAACATGAAAAGAACACAACATAGGGTATCTTTATCTTTCTTTGAAAGAGTATGTGGTGTAGGTGGAAGGAATATATTTGCTCCCTTCTCTTTTGGCCATAGTGATTTCCTCAAACCCAATATTTGCAAATCATCCCGTGTTTTTTTTCCATCTTTGCACTTTTCCTTTATATCCAGAAGAGTACCAAATATGCTTTCACATACATTCTTCTCCACATGCATTACATCTAAATTGTGACGTATCAAGAGTTTCTGCCTCCGGACACATCAAAATATAAGAAGAATATTAATATGGAAGTAACCATAAACAATGAATTCAATCATTAGTTTGTTAAGTTACTTAAAAAAGTTGGAAATCATGGATGAACAACGCTGGCCGAAGATGGTTGTTGCGGAAGAGCTAAAATGTAGGAATAAGACTTAGAGGAAGCAAAATGACAAGTGGATGGGAAAATGGAGAATTATTGGCAGGACTGTCCTAACTCTAAAGAGGATATAACAAAGTGGGTGCTTGAAAAATTCAGGGCTGCCATGTGGGAAAAATAGATTGGCCCGAAAAAAATGCATTATGTCAAGGATTTCAACCCAATATGATCGCATGATGAAAAGAATTAATTGAGGGATGAAATCAAGGGAAAGGATAAATTTTTAATAGCGTAGCTGAGGACAGGATCTCACCATCTTAGATGTGAAATAGTGAGATGGCTAACCCCCAAGGAAGAATGGGAAGAAATAACTTGCATCTTTTGTAGGAAAAGAGCGGTTGAAACCGAATGGCACTTCACCATGGAATGTTCAGCTTATGAGGATATCCATAATCAGTTTGAAAACAATTTGAAAGTGGACAGTTGGACTAAGTTGTTTGAGGGAACAAGGATTCTCCAAATGGTGAATTTCTTGATCAAGATTCATAACAAGAGAGATAGTATGGAGAGAAATTTGAAAACTGATGGCTCATGGAGCTCTTGGTCCGTTAGACTTCTTGGTGTCATGGATGTGATTAAAATTTCTTCATTCATTCATTCAATACAGAAATATAAACACAATGACTTCATTGATGGGGCACGATGGACCTCTTTGGTTCGGTCTGTGGTGGGAGTTATTGCGCATAATCAATGATGGAGTTTGAAGTGACTGTTAACTCGTGGATAGGGAGGAATATTTATTATCCTTTGAGATGAAGATTAGGGTGACGTCAGTACCATACATAAAGGCTGCAATATGTATATCGACGAAGTGGATTATGAAGAGGATACGTCAAGCAGTCAGATTTTCTCTACAAATGCAGACTTCCAAGGTACAGGGAGGGTTATGGTGGAGCCATAATTAATATCTCCTCTTCAGAAAAGAATGTCACCCAGTATTATTCTTAATAAGGAAGCGTGGGACTATACGCCCCCAGCATAAGCTAATAAAGGTGACATAACAACTAATGATTTAGGTGGCAAAACTACTGCACAATAGAATCAAGGCCCAAGGAAATCCAAAGGAATTCTGGCGAAGAAAGGGTACGCATAATTGTCTATTGGGAGAGACATACAGATAGAAGAGATCCTGTATGATTTGTCCTTGGCTTTGGTTGGGAGATTCTGTGGAAAGGTGACGGGAAGGGACGCTCTTCAAAGGTGGATGGATGTGAATTGGAGTTCTTGTTTAGGATATGCACCAGACTTTCATATTCTTCCTCGAGGTTGGTTTTTGATAAAATTGCGAGAGGAGGATGGTTTGAAGCTGTTATCTCAAATATGGAGGTGGGGACCGTCACATATGATACTCAGGAAACATGTGGACTTCAACGCTTGAAAGTAACCACATAATATCCAAGAGGTGTGGGTGATCCTACCAGGGTTAGCAATGGTGTTTTGGAAGAAACCAATTCTGGAGGGTATTTGGTAACAAGTTAGGGAAATTTATTGCTTTAAAAGATGATTGGGAATCCAAAATCGACAGAATATGTGCTCGAGTCTTGGTGGAGATGGATATGAGAGATGGTCTATATGAGGAGTTGAAAATTGAAATGCATGGTAGTTGTTGGATATAATGACTGGATTATTGGAAGCTGCCATTTAGATGTTTTAACTGCCGAAAGGTTGGACATTTGCAAAAACACTGCACAGAGAGGCTGGAAAAACCTAGATATAAAAATACTTGGGTGAAGAAGAAGCCGATAAGTCCTGCAAATAACATGCCAGAAGGAGCTAGCCTGGAAGGGGGTGATGGTGTTAAGAAGCAAGATAGAGACGTAGAAGGTGTCTGCATGGAAAAGGTGGCAACCCCGAAATTTAAAGAAATTTAGCTTTAGTTTTAATTTGAATAATATTTAATTAATTGTATTTTGTAAGTTGTTTTTATTTTTTCTCACATATTATATCTAGTTTTGATTTGAAAAGAAAATAAATATATTTTTATATATTTTTTATATAACTTATTATATCTAATTTTAATTTGAAAAGGAGATAAATATATTTTTATATCTTTTTTATATAAAGGATACACTCACAAAAGAAGCTAAATACATTTCATAATTCAATATGAAATATATTTGAATTTGATCACATTCACAAAAGAAGCTAAACACATTCTATAACTCAATATAAAATAGATATATAAAGTATACAAAAGAAATCCATTTTAATTTCAAATTTAAATGAAACATTAAAAAACAAATTACAAATTTATATATTTAAAAAGAATCTGTTTTTAAATTCATCATTAAAATCAGAGAAAAGGAACCTCATCCTCTGACCAATCCAATTTAACTTCAAATTTAAGTAAAACACAAAAAATTATTAAAAACATAAATTACAAATTTATATGCTTTAAAAAAATCCATGTTTAAACTCATTAAAATAAGAGAAGTGTAACCTCATCCTCTCACCAATCCACATTTTGTTATCTCCAAAGCCATCTCCCTTATTATATTTTTCCTATAATTATTTTGTGTTTTCCCACTTTCCAATTTTGTCATTATAGATTTTCAACCACCCAATTTTTTCCAATTACAGTTTTATCTGATAATTGAATTTTATTTTTTTCACAACTATAATTATAATTATTTCACCCATTTTTTCTAATAATTGAATTTAATTTTTTCACAACTTTAAAATAAATAGTAGCTAACTAAAATAAGAATAATTGGCATTTTACAAAATAATTAATAAAAAAAACCAATGACCACAATATTTTATTGAACTTTTTTGTTGCTTTTCAAAAGATTAACATGTATACATATAATATTTTGATATTATATGTCTATATAGAGTATTTAATTCAAGTTTGATGTGTATGTATAAATAGAGTATTTAATAAAAAATTTAATTATTAAATTATTAAACATGGATTATATCAGTCCACCTCGACCAGTAGATTCCGCAGCCAGATCCCGACGAAAACAGTCATCCAGGGGATGGATAACAGCATCAGTCCTCCGAGCGGTCATCCACGGGGCCGCAAGAGAACGCCGAGACAGCGAATGCAATATTTTTCGATTCATTATAAGAAACCATGAAAAAGAATCAACCAATATTATTCAATAAATACAACAATGTCTTCATATAAACAATGCCCACCAGCAGCGCGGCCATTAATGTGATATATGAAGTATGAACAAATAAATGGTATATCCAGAAATATAACTGCAGTCGTATAACCCTCAATATGAACAAATCAGAAAACAATGTAACCCTATCCTCGCCCCCCAACGGTGAATTCAATAAATTCGAGGTCGCTTAATAAAACGCGTGATGGATCGATCTCGATTAATCGCAACCCCTCACAGCTTCACTGTCACCTTGGACTTTTCAGTAGTAACTTTGGCATTGGCATCAAGCCTGTCAACGACCAGGTCCCATTGCACGCGGACCTTAATCTTCATAGATTTCAATTTCCCCAACTTTACCTTCACAGGCACCTCGGCCTTCAAAGTCAAGGGAACGCTGGACTTCTGCTGCTGTCCTTTGAGCGTGGAGACTAGAGCACTGGTAAGCCGAGCGCCCGTCCCGGTGAGAGTCACATCCAAGAAAGTGGTGTTCTTGTGGCCCTGGTAGAACACCGGCAGGGCACCCGTGCAGAGCTCCGTGCCCGAATACGAAAGGGCGAGATGGCTATTGTCAAGATAATGTATGCGGATCTTCTTGTTCGGATTCCGTGCCCTTACATTCACAACGAACTGGCAATTTGTGCTAAGATCTGTGTTGATGCTGAAGTTAGTGATCTTGATGCTGTCGACAGAGTATTTGGGGATCCTCGGCTGGAACACCAAATACAGAATGCCACAGGCAATGGCGACGATTGCGACGAGCGCGAATAGAAAGCAAATCGTGCAGCACAAGCAGCGGCAACAGGAGTTCCGGCGCTTGGGAGGCCGTGAGTGGTATCCGGGAATCTGTCGTGTTGGTATAACTTGGTCTCTTGGAAACTGAACTCTCACCTGCCCGCTCGAAGGTGGAGAATAGGCCCCTTCTTTCTCAGACGCAAGACTGGACTTGGGCACCAACGGATAGCTCGGCTTCTCGTTTTTATATTCGCCTGCATATTTCTCTACGTCTTCCATCGTGGGGTGCACTCGCTGATTCTCTGCCATCTTCCCAAATCGCTCAGAGGAACAGAAACAAGGATAACAAATAGAGGTCAACGAGATTCGATCCTGGAGCTGTTGAGCTCTACGAGTACTTGATAGATTAAGTCTCTCTTCAGCGGATTCTTGCAAAAACCAATGATGAATTTCGGAAGCGCAGAGCATTCACAAATAGGCGTCGATAACCGCGTGGTGACAGCAAATTCACGGCGTGGAAAGCATGGCGATTGGCGAACTGAATGAAGATTCGTGCGTAGACGCGTGCTGTCGGAAGGTGTCAGGGAATATGTCAAATTCCACAGCTGTTTCACACCTGCTGTTAAATTTATCAGATAGTTTTTATATAATGAAATTGTTGTCGTGCACGTTATTGCATCGGTTGCGTAAATGCTATAATTCGACATCATCAAACATGTAGCGAACTCACACGCGTGACGCTATTTAAAATCCTCTTTTTATGTCCCCTACATATATGATTCGGGTAGGTTGATTAGTTGCATGGCATTTGCGGTGATGGCGTCGAGGCGAAGGTTTATCAATAGTTAAAGAAAATACGTATTAATATATATGATATAATTGTGGTGTTTTTGAAATGTTATTGGTTTCGTGTGCCATGATGCACCCCTGGGGTTGTGTGCTCCACGGGCCGGTGGCGGGATTGTGTCACGACGCTTTAAAACATCTGTATTGTTCTTCCATTTTTTTCCTGCATCTGTATTGTTCGTTTCAATCGCCAGTTCGGATCCAGGAATAATTTCTTCCTGCTTAACTATGGGAAGTACTTGGGCATAGCCCTAAAACTCATTGTGAGGAGTACCACAGGAACTCCGAAGTAACTGGCCCATTGAGAGGACTTGCCAGGGAAAAGGGCAACGACCCCTGCCTGATTGACTAGTTCCCACCCGTGAGGTAAACCAAGAGCTGTCGTTCATGGCAAAGCGGTTATCAGTTTTACCTGAGCCGTGGAGTGAGGGATATTTCCCCAACATGCAAGCCGTTAGACAACATTGGTGGTCGAGTGAATCCCCTGAACCATTAGGAAGCCAAACATACTTAGGGTCCATCTCTTTTCCCAGCTAAAAAATGGCAGATTACATCTATCCAGTTCCAGATCCATATCCAAATCCAGATCGAGCCCCATTGCAAATCCATATTCAGATCTTAATCCATTGCAAATCTAGAACCATTGTCAATCCATTGTAGATCCATTTCGTTGTCGATCACTCCCTCAATGTCATAAATCCATTGCAAGTGTGCTAAGCAAATTTGATATTACATATTCATGTTCAAAGTGACGACAAGGTTTTACGTTGTTGGTTTGTTAGTGCATTACATTTCTTGAAGAATAGCCATACATGTTGAACAATAGCCATATGTGGAATTATAATTAGTGTGCCAATGCACTACATGTCTCGATATAGAGTTACATACACATGCATTGTGCTATTGATAAACAGTATGCAAATGGAGTCTATGTATCAACAATTGTTTACTACAGAATTATAAGGAAAATGAAGAAAGTAAATATTTTTTTCATAACCCATTATTATTTCCCATGTCTTTTTTTATTAAAACTTGTTATTGGCTCTAACTATAGCAATAGTTGCATGCATTGTGACTGCCCATACTTGATATGCTATAAATTTGAGTTATGGCTAGCCATATTCGATGTTATTGCGTTGATCAAGTTTTGCAATATTCAAGTACAAGAATAAATGCTTATAGCATAATTATAGAGCTTGAAGTCTTCTTGAAATTATTTTCTATTTTCATGTGTATATTTTTGTTTCATGACTTGATCATTGTTGTGTCATCATTGCTATTGTCAATTCTATTTGGAGGGCATTGTCTTTCCATTGTTCTAACATAGTGTTTTTCCATGTTTGCATTGATTTCTGTCGTGTTTTCATTATTCTGAAATTTCTGTTTGCATTGTTTTCTATTGCCATTGAATTTTTTTATTCTGTATACATAAAACAAATATATATATATATATATATACTTTAAATCATTGTAAAACAAATTGCTATTGTCAATTGCACACATTTTTAAAAACCTGGTTTTTGAACCCTTCCCTTCATTGTAATAGATGCCAATGTCAGTTGCAACCTTCTAGTGCAATTGCATTCATCATTGCTAGTGGATTTTTGAAATTTTCAAACTCACGTGAAGAGATTTTTTATGCAATAACTAAATGCATTCATCAAGTTCTGAAGATTAACAATTCTATGCATTAGCCCATGTCTTCTCTTAAATTGTTATTCTTATCAAATGCGACATTTTTTATTTTCGATTTGAAAGACTTTATTTGATTTATTTTTCCCTTCTATTGCATGTTCTTGCTTGCAGTTCGACCGACTCAATCTACTTGATTAGTCGATATGTTAAGATCCATGCACTTGCAACCTGGTGTTCCAAAAGTCTTCTCAACAAAATACGGAGTTGATGATGAAATTGATATTGCATTGTCAAAAAATCATTTGCTACGGTTGGAAGCTTTCCATTTCCAAAGTGGAGATTGCTTGTTCGATTTGTGTGCCGTTCTTTTGCATTTTCGATACACATCAATACAGATAAGAGAAGCAATTGTTAATCATTTCTCCCATCAACTGGCTCAAGGAGATCCTTCGGCAATATCTTCATCGAACTTGGAACTTTCACCTAATTATTTGTTTCAGCTACATGGTTTAAAAGACAAAAATCTTTATCTAGAACGGATGTCTCAGTCATCTTACCATTCAGATAATAACAATGGTTGTGGCTTATGGGGTGATATATTCTATATAAAATGGTTTGCGAATTGCTTGAATGCACCTATCGCCGTTTGGTCTTTGTTAACGAAAAGAAGATATCCTCTACTTCAATTCTACTCTTCCTAGCTACTGCTACAACATTTTGTTCCATGATCATATACCTTCTGCTGGTCACTTTGAACCATTGTTAACTTGCAAATCACGTGTCATTGACAATATTGCAGTTCAGGAATTATCAATTGACATATTCAACAGATCTTGTCCAGACACTTGCTCAGAGATTCAATGTTTTAGACAAATACTTGTACAACAAGGTTTTGACATCTTCTCAACCATTCAAGGTCATTGTTTTGACTCTCTCTTTGAATCAGTTTCAAAGTTGTCTAACATCTTTGACATGAGTAGTCTTCGAAAGACAATAGCCCAAACCTTCTTCAATTGCATACAATCCAATGACAATAGAGCATTGCAATGTCTGCCCACATACTTGCCATTGTCTATGGTGAATGAAACTTGTCTTGTTTCTAGTTGGCAAACATTTGTCCTAAATTTGGCTGACCCTTTTAGCATTGGACATATAAAAGGTTGTAAATTTGCAATTCAATGGATGTGTGAGATGTTGGAAATAAATATTTTCATTTGGCACACATGTTCTTGCAACATTGAAGACCAATATCAGCCAACAAAAAGATCTACAAAAGACATTTTCCTATTGCAACATGAAACATGCGAAGGTCATTTGCATTTCCATCCACTAGTGAAAAAAAACTTTGACATAGGTTCTTCCAACATGGAAACAACGATTTCAAATGACTTGCACATTGATGCAAATAATAACAACAAGATCAACGAATCAAAAATTCCTTCCACTCATCATGTCAATAGAACATATCCAATAGATACACAGACACAACAAAAAAGAAAAACAGATGACAATTTACAAAAACATTCTCAAATGAAAAAACAAATGATAGAGAATACAAAGACATTGGACACAAAAAAAGCTGCGCCTGATATCAACATAGACTGGCCCGATGAAAATATCAACATACTTGGGCATATTGCAAAGCGACCATTCAAAAATCTTCGCTCAATAAAAAGTGATATGCGCTTTGCAGCAATGAAAGCTTCCAAAAAACAAAAACAAAAACAAAAAACAGAACAAGCCAAGATCAACCAACCAAAAATTCCTTCCATTCATAATGTCAATAGAGCATATCCAATAGATACACAAACACAACATAAAAGAAAAACAAGTGACAATTTACAAAAACATTGTGAAATGAAAAAACAAATGATAGAGAATACAAAGACATTGGACACAAAAAAGACTGCACCTGATATCAATGCAGACTGCCTCGATGGAAATATCATTATACTTGAGCATAATGCAAAGCAACGATTGAAGAACCTTCGCTCAACAAAAAGTGATATACATTTTGCAGCAATGGAAGCTTCCAAAAAACAGAAAGAAAAACAAAAAACAGAACAAGCCACCATTCAATATTTAAAAGCAATTGACGATACACCTACCAATGCATGTTGCATATGCAAATGCTTACATTTTAAAAAAGACATATGTCGTATCAATGAGAAAACACTATTTTCATTGAACTCATTGCCATGGATGGATATGCCAGTCTCTTTTGCAATTGACTTGTACATTTGCAAATTTTGCAAAAAAAGTGTCTCTAATAGAGACATTCCTGTATTCACAGTTCCATTGAATATTCGACGTAACACTTCATTGGCATCTGTAGATATGTTAACACCATTGGAAGAACTTCTTGTGTCTCCAAGAATTGCATTTTCCCAAATACGTCAACTTGGTTACAAACAAGCTCAACTAGGCTTGATTGGTGCAATTATAAACGTCCCCTCATCTTTGGACAAGATACAAAAGGTTTTGCCAAGAAACCTTGATGATGACATGACTATTGGAATTATGTTGAAACGAAAATTGGAATACAAAAATGCTTACATCTCTAGAAATGTGCGTCCTAATATTGTCATGGTTGCATTGAAAAGTCTTTGTACTAGAGATCTTTACAAATTAGAAAAAAATTGTATCGTTCCTGATTGGGAGGCAAGGTTCACAGAGCTAGCAAGGAAAGAGGCCATTGACTATTCATTTGACAATTCCATTGACGACGAGAGTAGCTCCACAAGTTTGGATAAAAGCAACAACAACATTTCCGATACAGAATTCGAACCAGCAACTGAAACATTGGTCCATGGTTATGGCGAAACACATCTTATTGACGATTTGTCTACCAAGCTTTTAGAAATTGCACCTGCTGAAAATCACAAGCCTCAAGGAATTTTCCAAGACAAATTCTCTGAGGAGCTTAATTTCCCAATACTTTTTCTATGGATGTTGTCGACCAGATGACATCTACAATCGGTATCGACATCAACAAATATTCCAATGGGAGCTACAACATGAAAGTATGGACTTTGAAGCTCATCCTACAAACTTGTTCTTTAAGACAGTCAAAGTATTGATACACCAAATTTCTAATGCTACATGGATATCTATTCGCATAGGTGAATTGAAAGGGAAAAAACTAAAAGCAAAAGATGTCAATTCACAAATCAACCTTGAAAACATCGTAAAATCTCCAATTGCATTTCGCACATTGAAAGCTATTCGAACATCTCCAGACTATTTTGAAAACATGAGAAAATATATTTTTGCAATGGTCAGGTAACTAGGGCCACCAACTTTCTTTGTTAGCTTCACTTCTGCAGAACATATATGGAAGCCATTGTGCAATGCTTTACAACATCTTCAAACAAAAAACGATTCCAATTCCACATTATTCCTCTCGAGAACTGATATCGATACTTTGATTAGAAACCATCCTGTCATTTGTAGTCGCTATTATAGACACAAAATGAACTCGCTCAAGTCGTTGATATTGAAAAACAACTCTCTCTTTGGAAAAGTCAATGATTACTTTTTCACAACTGAATTTTAACAAAGAGGAAATGAACATGAACATGGTCTTCCTTAGATTGAGGATGTACCAATATATGGTAAAAATACTAACCATGAAATAACAAATTTTGTTAACAAATATATTTCAACGAATTCTTCTTTGCTTACTGAAGAATTAAAAAAGATTCAAACCCATCAACACACACGTGCATGTAGAAAACATCGACGTTCTAGTTGCAGATTTCGGTTTCCTATGTTCCCGATCGATGGTACAACAATTTTGGAACCCATTGACAATGAATTGAACAATCTCGATGAAAAAAACAAAACTCCTTGCATATGCTTTTGAATCTAAGCAATATGGAAAAAACAAATGCTTTGAATCATTTCTAGAAGAGTTGAATTTGGACAAAGACAACTACGTTCCTTGATTAAGCAACCCACGCTACTGCTAAAAAGAGATCCATCGGATATTTGGATAAATTCATTTGCAAACAACATTCCAAATTTGTGGCAAGCAAATACTGATGCTCAATTCATTTTAGATGCTTATGCTACTACAACATACGTAACTTCATATATAACGAAACTAGATAGACCTATGACAATGGCATTAAAGAAGATCAAGGAAGAGTCAATTGCAAACAAATCTGGACAGGTCGAAACAATACGCAGACTAGGAAACACGCTCTTGAACATGCAACAAATGTCAATTAGACAAGCGGTCCATATTATTCTCTCTTTGCCTTTGCATTCATCATCAAGAAAAACAATTTTCATCAACACTGCCCCTGATGATAAATGAGTTGTTGCCTTGAAAAAACCATCTCTATTGAAAAAAGAGTCAGATGAATCTGAAGACATACTTTGTCCTTCAATAATAGATAGATATATCGAATGTCCTAGCGAACTTGAAACTATTAGTCTTGTTGAATATGCTTCATTCTATTGCTTCATAGACGAAAAAAAAATCAAAAGAAATAGGCCATGCATTATTTGATATATTCGATATAGATAGGAAAAAGATCCAAAAAGCTTTGCACGGGAGAAGCTATTGCTCTTTGTCCATTTAGAGACCTGGACAATTTTCTAACTCATTCGCTTCAAACTTGGACATAAGCATATGAGCAATACAAGTCACAAATATCAATTGTTGAGCAAATATTCTTCCCCAAAGCAACAACTAGATGGGGTGATCTTGACATTGCAAAGGATATTGTCGAAACACAATTGGAAGTTGCTAATTCCTCTAAAGCAACATCGGAGCCCATGTATGATTCCATGGCTTTTGAAAAAGTTGATATCCATAATGATCTTGTTCATAAAAAAAAACTAGTTTGCAACAAGACCTGAACCTTTGCAATTTCAAAGAAAAACCTTTTCTCCCTAACATGGAACAATATATTGCAACAAGAAGGAACCTAAACAATGAACAACAGTCTATAGTAAAAGAGATTGTTACTAGAAAAAAAAATCCTTCCAAGCCAATACACCTATTTCTCACAGGAAGTGCTGGTACAGGGAAAACACACACTGCAAAAGCTCTTTTCAATGCTCTTGTCATGTTGTATGATAAAGCACTTGGAAGTGACCCATTGAAAAAGAAAGGTCTCATTGCAGCACTTACTGGAAAAGCAACATACAATATTGATGGCATCACTGTTCATTCTGCTTTTAAAATTCCCCTGAATTCTGGCAACTTGCTCCCATTAAGTTCAAATACACTAGATATTCTTGCAAAAGACTTTGATCAACTTCAAGTGCTCTTGCTTGATGAAGTGTCTTTAATAGGTTCACATATGCTTTATAACATAGACAAGCGTATGCGCGAAATCAAGCATGCTCCAACAAATCCATTTGGAAATGTTGATGTCATTTTCTGTGGTGATTTATTTCAAGCTGAACCTGTACATGATTCTTGGATTTTTGAATTCCCAACTTTTCGCCAACAGAAGTTCCCGTATAGTTTTTGGCTTGACAATATAACATATTATGAACTTACAAAAGTTGTCAGACAAGAAAATGACATTTTCATATCAATTTTAAATAGAATCAGAAAAGGCCTGCAGTCGACTAGCGACATTCAATACTTAAATGCACATTGTCATAGACCAGCACCTGTTGATCCAACATTTCCATTCTTGTACTATCGAAACAAAGATGTCGATTGCCATAATTCAAAAATGTTGTCATATGTTAAAACAGAAGCATTCACATTCATAGCACACGACAACAAAATTGATGAAACTGACTTCAATTATGAACAACAAAAAATGAATCAACTTCCCCAATCAATTGTATTGAAAAAAGACATGCTTGTTGAATTGATTGGTGGAAACTATCTCATTGAAGATGGCCTTGTCAATGGAACGGAAGCTATTTTTCGACACTATGACGAAACCTGCTCAGAGATTATCTGGCTTGAGTTCCCTACTCCAAAGATAGGTGCAATTACACGTACTAATATGCATTGTCTATACAACAATTCTATAAACCATACTTGGACACCTATCAAAAGAATATCAACACAGATGTTGGTTCACAAATAAAAAAAAAATTGTTAGGATACAATTCCCAGTTCAATTGGCATGTGCTAGGACAATTCACAGAGCACAAGGTTTGACACTTTAAAAAGTTGCAATTGATCCAAAAGGGGTTACAAGGCATGGCCTTGTTTACACTGCACTTTCTCATGTAAAAAACATTGAATGTCGTTATCTTGTAAACAAATTAGAACAAAAGAACTTTACTGTTTCATCAAAAGTACTTGTCGAATCAGCTAGATTAATAGAAGATGCATCATTGCAATTTCAATATGGTCTAAAATCAATTCCTTGTGGTGAACATCTTATTATATGTTCGCTTAATACACGTAGTATGGTCCTGCACATTGAGGACATTGCACATGACACTGAACTATTAGAATCACACATTATATGCCTTCAAGAAACCCATTTTCATTTGCCTCCCATGCACACAATATTTGCAAACCAATACAGCTGCATTGCAACTTATTCAGTACATGGTCTCGTTATAGCTGTAAAAAAAGGGATCCCGATTTTGCACACTGCAACCTACAATGAACAATTCCGAGAGGCAATTGTCATTGATCCTAAAATTTGTAACAACAATGTGAATATTATAAATATATATATCAAACCAAATACTGTATTTGACAAAGTCATTTGTGTACTCGATTGCATTTTGGCAGAAAAAAATAATACGAAGATGCCTACGGTTCTTGTCGGTGACTTCAACATTGACATGTTGAAGGAAACAATGACTAAAAAATTAATCCAGTCATATATGCAAACAAAAAATCTGAAATTAAAAACAAGTCATATCACACAACTAGCTATAATTCTATGATTGATCATTTTTGGACAAATTTAGATCTTGATACAATTTCATCTACTATCTCTAATGCATATTGGTCTGACCATTTTAGTTGTTTCTTATCAATTCCGTTTGATTCAATATACTCTAACTCCTTTGCATATTTCAAAGAATATGTCCATGATATCATTTTTGCCTTCTTTTATTTGATTTTTTGAAATTTCAAACACATTGATTTTCAATTTTTAAAACTACAACAAAAAATTTATATAAAAAAACCAACACACCATTTAGCAATGAACTTCTTTCTTTCCTTTTGCAATGGAAAAAATGTTGCTCAATTCCTTGCTTTTTCAACCTCCAATTTTCTTCCTCTTCTTGCATAGCCTGACATGCCATCCACTATTTTCTAGCGACCATTGACTAATCTGCATTTACTGTTATCTATGCACAATAATTTGAAAAAAAATAGTAAAAAAAAACAAAACAAGGGAAAAAAAACAGTCTTGCTTCAGCTATGAACATCAAACAATAGCTTCTTGTCTAGTTTTACAAACCAGAATTAATGTTTTCTCCTTTTGTAGCATTATATATCAAATGCATTTACCTAAAATCTTTACAATTTTTTTTAGTCTATTGATCAACAATTGTTTAATCGAAAACATTACTCAAACAAACTTCAATCTTGTGTGCTTCTATTCATAGATATCCAAATTACAGTTTTTGACATTGACACATTTGTTTCTCCTTTCTTATATGCCAAAACTCAGTGCAATATCCCTTTCCAAGATTCCTGACAATTCAATTTGCTTTAGTCTATATCTACAAATATTTGTGTTTTCCATGTCATTACTAATGTTTTCAGGTCCAGATCATTTTCCAGACTTGGTAAAAAACACAAAACATATCGAGAAAATATAGACAAGAAAAAGAAATTTGCCACAAGCAGATCATTGTTGCAATGACATCTACATCAAACACCCCAGCTTTTGAAACAAATATTTCTTCTTCACAAGACATTGCAGAGACAGAATCAATTGCAACACCCTCATTGCATATTGCTAGTACCAAAACAACCATGCCAAAGAGGTAATGTTACTTTGCATTGAACCTGCTAATTTTTTTTGTCTTAGATTTTCTCCTTCTTAATTTTCTTTATCTTCTACTCATATCTAAGTTAATTCATTTCACCAATTTTGTTGTACATAATCTGTATTCTTTTTCACATCCTTGCCTAGAAAGCACGTAATTATCTGTACACAGCTATGCACGACAGACAATTGTAGAATCTAATTGCTTCTTTTCATGTTCATCTTCTTATGTTCGCAGATTGAAGCAAGCATTTGTGCAAGCTTCATCTATTGTAGAGTTATGTACTATGTCTCATGCCCATGTTTTTGAACGAGATATTTTAATTGTCTACGGCCCTGCACAAAATCGAAACCAAAATTCGCCTGTGAAGACAAAGATTCTGCATCTAGACCTTGTAGACAAAGATGGATTCATGACAATTACTGTTACCATGAATGATAACCTCATCAACAGATTTGGCAACTTCCTGTTTCCTGGAAAAAGTGTCTGAATTATTGAATTTGAATTAAAGAAAAGGGCCAATATGATCGTGGAGATGCTATAAATTCCACAACAATCTTGCCTTCCAGTCACATTGAAACAATAGATCAAGTATGCAAAACACATTATCTTCCTCCAGACATATCAATTACTGAGTTAGTTTCATCTAATGAAGCATATGTCGTTGGTTCAGTTGCTGCCATAGTAGTTGCATGCCAATACAACAACAAACAATTGGATTTCTACATCAGGGACGGTGAAACTCCAAATGACTATGCTACTGTACTGTCAACTCCTTCTTTTCTATGCCAAGTATCTCTCTCTCTCTCTCTCTCTCTCTCTATATATATATATATATATATATATATACTTGCTTTTTTTCTTTCCAAAGTTCATATTAATTTTATTTTTTTCTCATTTCATTGTTAATTGCTCATAGAACTGCAATTTCCTCTCAGTTTATATGTTTTTGTCTATTGCAAATCATTTATACACCTATTTCTGACTTTTTGTCTTTCATCTTCATAGTTTCAAGTCAACGACAACTATAAAAACTTCTTTCTGCGAGTGCAACAACAGCTTGCACAGGATGAGCCACCACTCTATTTATTCAAAAACATTGTCCGACTAGGTCCAAAAGGCAGTCACATCATGAAGGCCTCCCAGGCCACATTTATTGATCCACTCAATGATGAATTTGCAATTCAGGATTTGCTTGTGATTGTTGAAGCTAAGACACAGTTCAGGCATACATTCCTTTGTTCTTTGTTAAACTATGAAATCGCTATAACAATTATTTTAATTTACACTAAAAAAAAGAAAAAAGAAAAAACAACATACTTTATTTCTGTTTCCACATCTGTTTCATCTTTCCAGTTGTCACTGACTGTTTTCAAAGTTATCTATTCATTTTATTTTATCATAAACAAGATACAATCCATATAGACTGTTTTACTAAAATGGTTATTTATCCAATTCATGAAATAAATTATGTTGTAGCTAGAAATAAGCCTATTTGAACATTGTCTCACAACATTTGCATAGGTCCATGTATTTTGCAACACCCTCTTCCCATTTATACTATTACAACATTTAAAAAGGGAAGATGTCCTTTCTCTTTTTCCACTTTTTCTTTTCAATATTTTTAGCGACAGTTCGAATTTGTTTTTTTCCTTTCTTCTTTCCAACTTCTGTTTGCTCCTGCAACATTTCTATATACTTGTACTTATGTCATATTCTGTATATTTCCTATCTTGAAAATTGCAACAGATATATGGATCGCTCAAAATAAAAGATTCTTTTGCACCACCATTCCAATGTACATGCATAGAATGCAAGCTTCCGATGATCCAAAGCACTACATTCTGTTCTTTTTGTAATCAAGAAATAGATGCAGCCTATGAGAATATCTTGCAATGCAAACTGCAAACAGATCAGGGAATCCTTAAATGCAGTCTTCGAGGTGCACAACTGAAAGAATATTGTCCAGCTGTTGCAGCTATCTCGTATGAGCAATATTGTAAGGCCATTACAACAACTATTCGTCATCTGCGCAAATTCAACCAACAAGGCCTGTTCACTCTTGCAATGAACAACAGAATAATCAACTGCAAAAAACTCTAGACACAAGGTATGCACAAGCAAATTTTAATTTAAAAAAAAACTCAACGTTTTCAACTATGTCCACTTTGTATTTCATATCTTGTCTCTGCATGGATCTTGCTTAAAAAAAAACTATGTTCACTTTCAAATGACTTGAACAAAACTGCAAATTTTTTTAAAAAAACATTGCAATTTGATCTTGAAACTTGGACCATGAAGAAATAAACTACATACTAGATTTCATAACTGATTCATAACCACAGTTTTTTGAATGCTTGAAACAATACAACAATAAGCTTTCTTAATCGTTGTTGATAGTTTACCAGTCCTTGCAATCTGTAGCTTTCCATTGCTTCAAATGTTAACTTTTTTTGATATCAATGATCAATAGCTATAGTGTTTGCATTCTATGATGATAGGCTAAAGTTATTATGTATTAAGTTTATCAGTATACAGTTTCTTCTATCATGCTATAGAATGCAACTTATCTAGTAATGCACTTCTTCCTTTTCGTATTTTGTTTTTTAAAGAAACCATTGAAGGCTCAATGATATCTATAGGATCTATTATATTGAATTTTTGATTTAGCCATGGGGTGGCTTGATATCTTTTGTTGTAATGGTATTGTTATGTTAGCAATAAAAAATACATCAAGAAGCATACATTTTAGTTGCTTGTGTAGAAATAGACATTTCTAAGACATTCATATCACGCTTGTGTCATGTTGGGTGACATAAACTCTTCAAAAATTTGCTTTTATACACAAAGATTTTGTTTCTCATTAACCCCTAGGGTTCAATGTTCAGACATTTATTGGAAGATAGGATTGATTAAAGCTAGCATTGTCAAAGAAATTTTTTTCTCTTGTCTCGTACAGAAACATCTCCCATAGATTAAGGTACACTTCATTACTAATCAACATTGACCAAGTCATGCTGACTAGTTTACAAGAAGAAACAATGTCACATCTACACATCTGCAGAGTCATTACCTCTATATTGCAGCTTCATTGGAACTTTAACTTAAAGTTGTGCTCTAAGCCGTAGAAACTTTACTCGGCCAATAAGTTTATGAAATATCTCACCCAACTACTTCTCCATGGGATTATAGACTAGATGCCAAACTGTGTTTGCTCCCTGGCAGTGTGAAGATGCAGTTTTTGTTTGCTTGATGCAGTCATGGTAATACAAGATCCCTTACTATATTTAGGACTTTCTAGTTGTGAGAAAATATGCTTGTGGGTCCCATCTATTCAACTCCAACATTGGTAAAGACCCTTCTCAATCATTTGGATTTACAAGCAACTTCTGTTGCAGCTTCATATTCTGCCTCCGTGGAAGAAATACATCTACAAAAGTACTACTTGCTGTAGAAAGGTATCACTGCTAAACAAAAGCTACAACAATAGAAAAGAATAGGCTGTCAAACCAAAGTCAAAATAACTAGTCAATTTGAAATTTGAATATCGAGTTAAGTAAAATCTATAAATAGCATTCCTCTCTGGATACTTCATAATCCTCTTAGTACTCTTCCTATGTGGTTGTTTTGGATTAGAAATGTCTCTGAAACATGTCTCAGTAGCAATGCAGATATCTAGGCATGTGGTTGCTAGTAAAATGAGAGTATCTATTATTTGCCTGAATGAAGTAGTTTCCCCTATATATGTTAAAACTTAGGTTGCTTCTTGCTCAATCAGTGTTCTCTCCAGCAACAATGCATATTACGATCTTTTGTCTCTTTCATAGTTGGATGCTAAAAGATTTTATTTATTTGCAACTCCTTTTGCTTATGAACTTTAAATACTACCCTCCCAGAATAAAAAACATAACTATGGATTTAGGTTTTTCATTCAACTTATGTCATAGATGGATGATTGAACATGCCATTATTATTGACACTTGTAGTGATGTGTACAACATCTATTTTTTCCCCTTCTTAAGTGAGATAGAGACTATGGATAATGGAAAAAAACTTTCCTTAAAACCAAAGATATTCTAGTTTTTTATTCAATAATCAAAGACTTCTAGTTGCATTTAACAACGCATTGTGTTGAAGTTCAACTATCATTGGTAGCATTAATTCATCCTCCTTTTTTTTAAACCAAGATTATCTACATACTCTGCAGTCTGGGTTTACAGACAAAACTGTATTACACACCTCATTTTGTTCCATCCAGGATTTCAGCTTGAGAAAGTTTTTGCCCTCTATCTCGTGGGCATTTTTAGCACCATGTTTCCATGAAAATGCCAATCACACCAGCAGAAGAATAATTGCAATTTGATAGTTTAAAAAAAAAATTAAGGCCCTTGCATATGTCCAAAGCAATTAGTCATTAAGAATGTATTTTTTCGTTCTACTATAATTTATTGACAGTTTCATAATTTTACCATAAGGCATGTTTGGTTTTACACATTTCCAGTTTCAGTTTCAGTTCTGCAAAATTTACATTTCCACTTAACATTTTATTTTCTAAACTATAGAGTAACAATCCCCTTTGCAAATTACTTTTGTGCATTTCAACAATAACCAGTTTTCAATGCCTTTTTAGACCTTATGTCTTCTGCAACAATGCAGAATTCACACCCTGCTCTTTGTCTTCTACATACAATATAACAATATGGACCATGTGCTTTTGTATTTACTTTTAGTATCTCATTGTTGCTAAGTACTCCATATGATCAAATTTTTTGTTTAGAAATTTGCAAATACTTTTATTCTTCTCATTTTGCTCATTGCTTTGACTATAGTCTATACAAAATGTGCAGGAACAGGTGGCTTCAAAAAACTCCTACAATGGAAATCAATTTAACGTCAAGTGTTCCTTTTGTTACCTATATCATTTTGCCTGCTCTAAGAATGACCAGTTACAGTTTGTGCATATATGCAGAAAGAAAAACAAGCAACTAAAAAAATGCATTTTTGCAAACATAAAATAGAAGACATCTTATGCTAGTTTCAAATAATGTCTATAAAGCCATACTTACTTCAAAATTGTGCTAAGTTGTTGTGCTCTTCGAGCTATAGTTTTGCTATTTTTTGTTGGTTTCTTAACATAGCAAATAGATGCAAATAGCTTTATACTCTATATTATGTTCAAGTATATGCTCCTTGCATCTTTTGGATGCCTTTCTTGGCAATTTTGAAACTTTGTAGCTGCTGTCTCCAAAACATATATATGTATATCTAATGACATTTGCAAAGAAAATAGAACTTTGCCTTGATATTAATGTTCTTGTGCAATGCTTATAATGAAATATGTTTCTTCTTTGCTATTTAATAATAATATACTTGATTTCTAGTTAAAGTCATTTCTTTTTGTGCCACCGTATAGCTGAAAGCTCGTGCTCTAAATAGATCTTCAGCAAGATTGTCATCCTTGTTGACGTCCCATAAAGGGAAAAAACAATAGACATATAAATTTGCTGTATATCTATCTTGGTGGACTCACTATTCTCATTAAAGGATCCTCTGATTACAATTTCATTATGTGCTCGTGAAGTTAACATCTTCAAAAAAATATTTGTACACTAGTGTTCGCTTCTTTAAACATTTCCTCATGTGTTTTTGTGTTTAAATAATATTGCATACTTCTGAAATGTTGATATTGTAATTTGCATAACGATCACATTTTTTTTCTTTGTACAAATAATTTATGCAATTAGAAGCTTTGTAACACTGAGAAAACCCGACCTCATTACAGGATGCATCTCCAATCATTTCATATGCAAATGCTGCTGTCTATAAAGTTAAAACTGGCGTACTCTTAAAATGCATCTTAAATATTAATTACAAAACAAAATATGTACAAGTAAATGCTTTTGCACTCCTTATTAAATGGTTGTGCAAAAAGCAAGTGAAGCAATGGTTGAGTAAGTTGATATAGATTTCTTTTTCAATATGAAATTGTCCTACCAGTTGCAGACAATTTCCATAGGATAGTTTCTGTGGGAAATTAGCTTCAACACATACATGCCTATTTTGTCTCATTATTCTCATTTTTTTTTGCTTTCCTGCCTTTGCTCAATTCAATTCCTCCATGATTTCATCAATATACGTAGGATTTTGCTTTGGCATTATTTGACCTATTAAATACCCTCTTTTTTAGTGACTTCTGTTTTTCGTTCATGACCT
The DNA here is from genome assembly GCA_027924585.1 of Larix kaempferi. NCBI lineage: Eukaryota > Viridiplantae > Streptophyta > Pinopsida > Pinales > Pinaceae > Larix > Larix kaempferi. Next base: position 11,319,587 of record BSBM01000084.1, read on the forward strand.
CTCGATTATATTTGTCAAACCATAAGTGGTAGCATTTCTGCTACCCTCTATCTGTATACACATTTTCACCAATTGCACCTGCATACATTGTTACAACGTGCTACAACCACCTAAACACAACATCTCTTTTTGCAATCAACCATCACTCTTAGCCATTTTCAAAGTCGGGGACATTGCCACCTTGTGGCTCTGGTTTCATATTAATCATGTCACCCCATTGTCATCCTTTGAGCAACAACCCTTAAAGTTGTGCTGGAGTACATCCAAGTAGGAATCTTTGTGGTTTTATTATGTATATAATTCCCTTACGCCGACAACACGGAGCTATATATCGACACTTTCTTTGGTGCCATGGATGTTCAACAACTCCGAGAACCGTAGTTTTGAGTTGTATACAACAGAACTAGCACACATGCGTGAAAGGCAAATGTCAAAGATTGGAAAATGTTATGAAGTTCATCGTATATCCTTGATGGCAAAAGCTAAGCATTGGGCTGCATAGAATTAAATGCAACATCTCTTAGGATCCGTTGGATATGAAGATTCTCCAGATCCATATGTTCCTATGATTAAGTTCACCGTTTATCAGTATATCACATACATGCTGTTTTTTTTAAGAAACGCGTGTTCGGTGTTCCTATGATAAGTTCACTCGAGTTTTATTTAATAAACACATGTTCCTATGATTAAGTTCACTTGAGTTTTAACTATTTAGTAAGGCTTTCTTTTATTTGGTGGCTGCTATGTTTTTTACCAAGGAGGAGCGACACGAGTAAGCGAATTATTTAGTAAGGCTTTCTTTTATTTGGTGGCTACTATGTTTTTTTTTTACCAAGGAAGAGCGACACGAGTAAGCTAAATGATAGAGGATTGTATGGTTTAGACAAATTTTCTTCAAATTCAATAATGTGATTTCAATATTGTGGATTTTTTTGTTGAAATCACAATTTTTATTATTCAAATTGCAATTTTGATCTCAGAAATGAATTCAAGCCTTTGATTACTCTCACTATGTAATTTCAACAATCTAAAAATGTAATTTCATCAAATTTTGGTAAATGTAATATTCCATGGACTCTAGTACTAGTAACTCATAGGAGACGGACCCTTAATCGCAATCCAATCTTGGGTACAAATTACTCAAATTGTAGAATGCATGTATCATTCTCAATCCCCACGACAATTTAATTGAATGTTGAAAAGATCGTGAATTTATCATAAAATTATATGAAATCCATATAAGTACAAAAATGTTAACTAAAAGAATGGTTATGAATTGAGTCATTCAAGTGGCCTCTAGAATTTTATGGAATGGTGGTGAGAGAAAATGAAAGATCATTATTGGATTTGCTTAGAGAATAGAGAATTGCCAAGGGAGGATATGAAATGGTTATGAATCGAGTCATTCAAGTGGCCTCTAGAATTTTATGGAATGGTGGTGAGAGAAAATGAAAGATCATTATTGGATTTGCTTAGAGAATATAGAATCGTCAAGGGAGGAGAATGAATGGTTATGAATCGATTCATTCAAGTGGCCTCTAGAATTTTATGGAATGGTGGTGAGAGAAAATGAAAGATCATTATTGGATTTTCTTAGAGAATAGAGAATTTCCAAGGGAGGAGAAGTAATGGTTATGAATCGAGTCATTCAAGTGGCCTCTCAAATTTTATGGAATGGTGGTGAGAGAAAATGAAAGATCATTATTGGATTTGCTTAGAGAATAGAGAATTGTCAAGGGAGGAGAAGGAATGGTTATGAATCGAGTCATGCAAGTGGCCTCTAGAATTTTATGGAATGGTGGTGAGAGAAAATGAAAGATCATTGTTGAATTTGCTTAGAGAATAGAGAATTGCCAATGGAGGAGAAGAAATGGTTATGAATCGAGTCATTCAAGTGGCCTCTAGAATTTTATGGAATGGTGGTGAGAGAAAATTAAAGATCATTACTAGATTAGCTTAGAGAATAGAGAAGTGCAAAGGGAGGAGAAGGAATGGTTATGAATCGAGTTATTCAAGTGGCCTCTAGAATTTTATGGAATGGTGGTGAGAGAAAATGAAAGGTCATTATTGGATTTGCTTAGAATATAGAATCACCAAGGGAGGAGAAGGAATGGTTATGAATCGAGTCATTTAAGTGGCCTCTAGAATTTTATGGAATGGTGGTGAGAGAAAATGAAAGATCATTATTGTATTTGCTTAGAGAATAGAGAATCGCCAAGGGAGGAGAAGGAATGGTTATGAATCAAGTCATTCAAGTGGCCTCTAGAATTTTATGTAATGGTGGTGAGAGAAAATGAAAGATCATTATTGGATTTGCTTAGAGAATAGAGAATTTCCAAGGGAGGAGAAGTAATGGTTATGAATCGAGTCATTCAAGTGGCCTCTAAAATTTTATGGAATGGTGGTGAGAGAAAATGAAAGATCATTATTGGATTTGCTTAGAGAATAGAGAATTGTCAAGGGAGGAGAAGGAATGGTTATGAATCGAGTCATGTAAGTGGCCTCTAGAATTTTATGGAATGGTGGTGAGAGAAAATGAAAGATCATTATTGAATTTGCTTAGAGAATAGAGAATTGCCAATGGAGGAGAAGAAATGGTTATGAATCGAGTCATTCAAGTGGCCTCTAGAATTTTATGGAATGGTGGTGAGAGAAAATTAAAGATCATTACTGGATTTGCTTAGAGAATAGAGAATTGCAAAGGGAGGAGAAGGAATGGTTATGAATCGATTCATTCAAGTGGCCTCTAGAATTTTATGGAATGGTGGTGAGAGAAAATGAAAGATCATTATTGGATTTGCTTAGAGAATATAGAATCACCAAGGGAGGAGAAGGAATGGTTATGAATCGAGTCATTCAAGTGGCCTCTAGAGTTTTATGGAATGGTGGTGAGAGAAAATGAAAGATCATTATTGGATTTGCTTAGAGAATAGAGAATCACCAAGGGAGGAGAAGGAATGGTTATGAATCAAGTCATTCAAGTGGCCTCTAGAATTTTATGGAATGGTGGTGAGAGAAAATGAAAGATCATTATTGGATTTGCTTAGAGAATAGAGAATTTCCAAGGGATGAGAAGGAATGGTTATTAATCGAGTCATTCAAGTGGCCTCTAGAATTTTATGGAATGGTGGTGAGAGAAAATGAAAGATCATTATTGAATTTGCTTAGAGAATAGAGAATTGCCAACGGAGGAGAAGAAATGGTTATGAATCGAGTCATTCAAGTGGCCTCTAGAATTTTATGGAATGGTGGTGAGAGAAAATTAAAGATCATTATTGGATTTGCTTAGAGAATAGATAATTGCAAAGGGAGGAGAAGGAATGGTTATGAATTGAGTCATTCAAGTGGCCTCTAGAATTTTATGGAATGGTGGTGAGAGAAAATGAAATATTTATTGGATTTGCTTAGAGAATATAGAATCACCAAGGGAGGAGAAGGAATGGTTATGAATCAAGTCATTCAAGTGGCCTCTAGAATTTTATGGAATGGTGGTGAGAGAAAATGAAAGATCATTATTAGATTTGCTTAGAGAATAGAGAATCGCCAAGGGAGGAGAAGGAATGGTTATGAATCAATTCATTCAAGTGGCCTCTAGAATTTTATGGAATGGTGGTGAGAGAAAATGAAATATCATTATTGGATTTGCTTAGAGAATAGAGAATTGCCAAGGGAGGAGAAGGAATGGTTATCAATCGAGTCATTCAAGTGGCCTCTAGAATTTTATGGAATGGTGGTGAGAGAAAATGAAAGATCATTATTGTATTTGCTTACATAATAGAGAATTTCGAAGGGAGGAGAAGGAACTTGTGGAAAGCAAAAAGGGATCACTAGGAAACCTATTGTGGGAAAGTGTAGCTCACTCCTTAAAGCGCTTGGGCATTCTATATTCAAAGATTAATAGGCAGGATAGAAGAAATCTATGGTACAATCATTTATTGTAATAAAAGAATGCTTGTTATTCCATGCATGAGCCATTAAATATAATGATCTTTCTCCCAATGTCCATGGATGTTCATCACATTGAAAAAATGTTACACAATTTACCTTAATGTTATGAGCTACATGTTTAACATTTACCTTTGATAATGGCTATATTCCATTCACCCTTTATGTGATGTATGAGCAACAACATCAGGATTAGAATTTTTCTTCTTGAGATTTTAGTTTCGACATGTTTGATTTTTCTTCTAACTAAGCCCTAGATATCATTGGAGATTCTAGCACGTTCCCTTCAATTCCTAAACTTCAACAATATAGCCTCAAACAAAGTCTTTCACTAAATACAAGGACTTCTACTACCTTCTCTTCCTTTTCATTTTCCTTCTATCACTATCGCTTTCAATTTCACTCTGAGTATGAGAAGAAATCCCGGTCTTCATCCTTTTTCTCTTTCTCGTATCACTTCCACTTTCACTCTCAAAAGCAGAAGAAACCCTAGTATTTTTCTTTATTCTTTTTTTCGCTCAATCTCTCTTTTACTCTCACTCTTAGAGTCTGATTTTGAGCTATCAGATTCAAAGATAGATGACCTTGTAGAACTAGAGGAATCTTCATCAAAACTTGAGGCATCTGATTCGGAAATGGGCTTTTGCTGTTGCATTAAAATGTATTTACATATTCTTCAAACATTCATGCAAACTCTCAGAGATACCACCAAGACCAATAGAGGTGAAAAATTTGATGGCAAATTGTGAGTTCTTAGGATTGTCCTTTGGGAAAATTGACTAAATTGAATCCTACATTGTAGGATCATTCAACCTTTCATTGGGAAATCATATGCCAAGCTGTTCTTCGAGCTCCTAAAATATCATCAAATTCAAATAATATTAATTTCATATTAATAAGATAAGGAAATTAAAATATAAGGATAACTTCTTATTGCAATGTTTTCTTATGAAGATAAGAAGAGACAATATAATTTTATCAATGCCCAACAACTGACCATAAAGGCAGGACAATGGTACTGGAAATATGCCAAAAGGAAAGGACAATACAATGATAAACAAAAACATAACCAACAATTTTATAAGCATCACAATGAACTAACCCCCCCCAAAAGAAAAAAACAACGTTGTAATAAGAAAGGATTTAATACAATTAAATTTACACCTTACCTGGAAGAAAATGTTTATAAAAATGCGAGATGTTGAAGTTGTATCCTCTTCTACCAGACGTATATAAGAAAGGCAATTCCATTGAAGGGCATCTATACTCAATAAATGTGGGGCTAGTGCAAGGTAATGATACCCACTTATGACACGTTAGTTGTAATGACATGCTGGAAAAAAAAATCTTATCATTAAAATGAATTATTAGACGTACCTAGAAAACCTTTTAGAATTAGGTGTAAAAAGATGAAACATAGAAAAACGGATCACCTTCCGGAATATATAACTTTTATTTATGGAAAAGTGGCATAACCACCCCAAAATGTCATTATTTTAAGATTGGTATGTTATTTTTTCTCTAAAACATAATGCACATGTTTGTGTTGGTCCACCAGTTTGTTATGTAAATTGTAAATTTATGAGGAAAAAAATATGTAGAGGCATAGGAAACAGACAAATCTTGTGCAGGGATATTTTTTGAAAATTTTAAAAGTTAATTTTATATATTTTTTAAATTACGAAAGTTAGTGAAGCCTTAAAACGACATGGTCGAGTGTTGGTCCACCATATCATGGTCTGAACATAATCAATCAACCTTTTTTTTTTTTAACTTTTAGATATTCTTGTACTCTTGTGCGGGTTCTTTTTTGTTTTCAAAATATGTAATCCAATCAAAGGATATAGGCCAAATAAACGACCTATGTTTTTTACAAATTTGACATGACTGTAGTTAAAAATGAATTAAAAATAGAAAAAAATATCAGATCTATTCAAATAATATATAGTTAGAATTTGCACACAGATCTCGACAAGTGTGTGCAATTTCATCAATAGTGCACAAGTGGAGCATATGCGGAACTAAGCGTGAAAAACATGAAGTTACAAAAATTGCTGTGTTCTACCATAAATAAGACCGAGCCTCAAGGTTTGGAAATCCGAAGCTAATACCAAACCTGCAAGGGTGCCAAAAACAATTGGAATCCAGACAGGCGTGCGCGCAAATGCGTGCATGCGTAGAGGTGCGCATGCGCAAAGTCGTGCACGTGTTGCTGTGCGCACACATGTAGATTCACGCACGCATTGTGTTTTACACCTTAATTTTATCTATCTCTCCATAAACCCCCCACCCCCTCTCTATAACCCCACCCCCCCTCTCTTCCTATCCACCCAATCCCCCTCCCTCTCTTCCACTCTACCCAATCCCTCCTCCCTCCCTCCTCCCTCTCTTATCTCCTTTACCACAAGGGTTAGGAGATATATTATTATACAAAATCACTAACTCGCATTATCCTCATGTACATATAAATCTTCATCTTTGAAACCATAAATCCATGACCCCTATATCTAAATCCCCAAACCCTTGACCATTAGTCCCTAGCCATTGCAATCCCTAGTCCCTAATACAACTAACCATCATAACTCTTGTCCCACTATAATCCTAAACTAGTATATCCCCTAAAACTCCTAAATACTAACACATAATGATATATATCCCTTAACCCCTATAATCCTAACCACGTAATCCTAACCTCTATAGTGTCTATTCAAATAAAAATTAACCCCTAACCCTTATAACCTCTAATTCTCATCAACCCTAAACTCTATCATCAAACACCCAGCCCTTAAAACCTATAACCCATAGCCAGTTTAGAGAGATAGTTAGAGAGAGAGAGACCTTAACCTTGGTCCCTAAAGGAATATTCTATCCAGAAGGAGCTATGATGATTTCCCCCACTAACCACACATGACCTCTTAATGATATCATTGGCCTATGATTAAGGATGTCGATACCATGAAGTGGTTTTGAGCAATATGTATGTGCCTAATCAAGGCTTTTGGAATGATGTTTTATGGGAGAATATCGTGCCTTTGGCCATAAATAAACCATTTAAACATCCAAGGCTAGGAACAATGTCTAAAAGCACCAAACACGACTTTACAGGAATATCCATTGTGCTATATGTATCCAAGTCTCGAGGACTTAGGGTATTGGACATGGTCAAGGGAGGAGACCTAAGACTTGGGCCTTAAAGGAATATTATATCCATCTAGGGTTAAGAAGGTTACCTCCACCAACTACACATTGCCTCTTGAGGTATCGTTGTCCTATGATTGAGGATGGAAGTTCCATTATATGGTTTTCAACTTAGTATCTACATGTCTTAGGGACTTGGAAATGGTTTTCCATGGAAGAATACCATGCATTTGGCCCTAAATAAACCATTGAGGCATCCAAAGCCATGATAAATTCCTCAAGGAACCATGCATTACCTCATAGGGATATATGTGGAAATATGTATATATTTCTTAGGGCCTTAGGACCTTGGACATAGTCAAGGGAGGAGAGTTGATCCTATGGACCGAATTGAATCTTCTATCCATCCAAGGATAAGAATATTTCATCCACCAACCACACGTGACATCTTGAGGGTATCATTACTCTATGATTAAATATATTAGTGCCATTCGGTATTTTGAAGTAGTATGTACATGTCTCGGGGCCTTTAGGATTATGCTCTAGGGAATAATACTTTGACTTTATCCTTAAATAAAGCATTGAGGCATCTAGATCCATGAAAAATGATTCAAAGCACAACACGTGACTTTGTCAATGGTATTCATGATGCTCTATATTTATTTCTTGGGGCCTTGGACATGCTTAGTGGAGGATACCAAAACCTTGGGCCTTGAAGAAGTCTTCTAGCCATCAAAGGCCAAGAAGGTTTCCTCAACCAACCACACATGGCTTCTTGAGTGTTTCAATGGCTTATGATTAGGGATGTTGGTGCAATTAGCTGTTTTGGAGAAATATGTATGTGTCTCAAGGCCTTGGGAATGACATTTGAGGGAAAAAGACCATGCATTTGGCCGTAAAGAAACCATTGAGGCATCCAAAGCCATGAAAAATGTCTCAAAGCACCATGTATGACTTTGTCGGGATATCCATGATTCCATGGCACTATGTATCCAAGTCCTTGTTATTGGGGGTTTGGACATGGTCATGGGAGGAGAGTTGAAGCTCGAGACTGAAAGGAATGTTACATCCATTTTGGGATAACAAGGTTTCTTCCACCAAGAACGTATACCATTTTGAGGGTATCATTTTCCTATTGAGTATGACTGTGCCATCATGGTATCATTATCATATGATTGTTTCCTTGAACCAGCAAATATCCATCCTAAACGCATATCTATAAAGCATTGAGAGGCATCCAATTTCTTGAGGTCTTATTTTTTAATGAGTTTTTATCTAGTTTTAAATTTTTGTTTTATGAGCGGATATGGATTTTTTAATTGGTTTTCAATTTTTATTTTATGAGTCGACATAATTTTTTTTAATTACTTTTTCTTTTGGGTATGTAACGTGACGTCGTTACGCTACATTACATTACAAATATCCCCCATAATAAGTTGTAAGCACCTCGATACTCTCAGTGCAATAAACACATATGACATTGCAAGCAGATACTTCACCTTCAAATAATCATATTTTCTTGAGAACTATGTATAGGTATTGAGCCATAAACCAATGTAAAGGAATTATACATTGAAATTAGGCCTAAAATAAACTTTTGAAGCTCAAGGGAAACCAATAATCCCTTGAACTACCACACATGACCTCTATGTAGGGAATTTGGTCTATGAGTGGTGATATCTCACTATTAGAAGGTTATGAGCACTATCAGATGGGTCATGGGGAACTTGATTTTCCTCAATGTGTATTATGTATTAGGTAGATTATTCTACCCTTGATAAGTCAGACTATAAGATGTTAACCCCACCTAGATCTGAACTTTAGGAAACATAAATTCTACTTAGTTGACAAGGAGACCAACAAGACTATAGCTCTTGGTGTGGACAATCATGGATTGTTTAGACTACTCAACATTGGATAGGTCACAGAGCATGCAATGGTAAGCAGAAGTACATCAAATATACGTACTCTTTGACATCGATTATATGGGAACCTAATATTAACCTACCTTTCTCATATGGCTTGAGGTAATATGGTAGAAGGACTTCTTGATATTCAAGAACAAATATAGGGTGTTTTTAGAGCTTGTTAGACAAGAAAGTAGCATAGAGCACCATTTGAGGAAGGACAAGTCCGGGGAGAAAACATATTCATTTAATTGGTTCATGTAAACAGTCGTGGACCAATGAACATGGAATCCAATACTAGTGTTCAGTCTTTCTTTCTTTTTATTGACGACTATAGTAGGAAAATGTGCATGTATTTCCTTTTCTTTGTTGATGACTACAATACGAATTACCTTAGCACTCGTGTCTGATGATAACAAATAATTATGTTCCAAATAATTCGATAACATTTGCAATAAGCATCAAACAAAAATGCAGTTCACTACACCCTACACTCCATAATATAATGGTGTGGTTGAGAGGTGGAACCATGCTATTAAATAGATGACCATTTGTAAGATGGAGAACATGTATGTTCCAAATAGGTTTTGGGATGAGGAATTGTTTACAATATTATATCTATTAAATAGATCTCTAATGATGGTGGTGAAGTAGAACACCACAAAGGAAGCATGGTCTAGAAGGAAGTCTAAAGTCATTCATCCTAGGGTATTTAGTTATATTTTCCATGCCTAGATTCTAGATGAGAAAAGAACCAAGTTAGACCCTAGGAGAGAGAAATTGATGATCATAGGGTACAACGACATAGATAAATCTTATAGGATGGTTTATGTTAACACCAATCAATTGATATTCAATAGATATGTCATAGTTGATGAAGAAATTCAACCTTTCAAAGCTTCTTTAGATTTCAAAATTACCATGGAGAAACTAGTTGTGGTGAAGGATACAAATGTCAATATTCAAGAAGCTCTGCCCAAAATGGGGAAATATTTTGAGGATGTGAAGTCTACGATAATTTTTGATGCAGACATTGCAAATTAGCATTCGTATGAAATAGGTAGAGGTAAGACAAGTCATGGTGACAATACAGACTCAATGAGGAGGGCCCCAAGAAGAGGCCATAGTGGTGGCTCAACAAGTCATTACAGATATTCAGGTGGGAGAAATGATTAAGGGAATATCATCAAGGGGCAAGAGAAAAAATAAAACAAACATGGTAAAATTTGTTTTCATGGTCAATGTTCAGGGATTTAATGATCCATAGGTGTTTGAGGAGGGAATAGGGAAAATTGAATGGAAGGCCATGGAAACCAAACATGAGATACAAATGAAAAATCAAACTTGAAATTTCATAGAGCTTCCAATAGGGAAGAGACCCATTGGTTGCAAATGGATGTACAAATTCAAGCAAAAATCAAATGGCACACTTGACAAGCATAAGGCACAATTGGTTGCAAAAGGGTTCTCTAAGTGAGAGGGCATCGACTATGATTAGACCTTTTCTCCTATGTAAAAGATGAGCATAATTCGATTAATTATATCCACGGTATCATAATTTAGTTGGAATGTCGATCAAATGGATATGGAAAATGACTTCTTCAATGTAGATTTGGAGGAACAAGTGTACACATATCAACCACAAGTTTTTCAAGTTCCAAACGGTAGGAGCATCTTGTTTGCACACTGAAGAAGGATATATATGGCCTAAATAAGGCACCCAATGGATGGTACATTATAATTAACAACTAATTAGATGAATAGGGGTTGTGCAGTAGAAGCAAAGACCCTAAGATATGTGGGTATACAGATTCATATTGGTCAGGTTGTGCTGTTGATAGAAAATCAACTTTTCAATATGTATTTAAAGTTATCTTGATTTCTTTACATGTTAAATTTCCATGATAATTTGTACATTCAACTTTGCATAGCTCGTATAATTTTAACCAATCATAATTCACATTTTAATATTGGTTTTATATAACCTTTAACCCCATAACTTACCTATAATCCCTATAACCTTTAACTCTTAACCTACAATCCTTATAACCTTTAACTCTTAACTTACAATCCTTATAACCCTAACCCCAAAACCCCTAAACACCTAGAAGCACTTATGCACTTAGGGATTATGGTTTAGAAGAGGACCCAAAGTCCTTTATGGGGGAGGGGCTCTAGGAATAAATCGACACATATAGATTTATTGGGAAATAAATGAAGTAAATGTTACCCACCGAACTATGTAACGTTCAACAGAGGCATGCACGCGCTCCTAGCGCATGCGCGCCTTCAGTGAACATAAAATTTAGAAAATAAACCACGCTCTTCTCCCGCATTTTTTCTCTCATGTATCGCATATTTTTTTCTTTTTTCATGCACAGTTCGAAAATCACCTGCAATTTGGATTGAATTCACACACATTTTGGTGTTTCTTTTACAATTTGGATTGAATACACACCAGTTGGACTCTATTTGGTTCTTTGGATTGAATACACACTAGTTGGACTCTATTTGGCTCCTTGGATTGAATACACAACAGTTGGACTCTATTTGGCTCCTTGTATTGAATTCTCATGCTTCTTGGACACACTTGAAATCTTCTTACATATACTGGATACATCAAAAGAACATTTTACATTTCAAGAAAAGAGAAATCCTAATCCTTGAGGTATGGTGACATTTTTTTCTTGTGAAATGTATTTTAGTCTTCATTCACTTTGTTGGAATTGTATCTATTTTAGTTTTTCCTCGTGAATTGTATGATAAATGTATTTTAGTCTTCTTAATCTTCTTAATGCTTTCAACCTTTCATAAATATAATAAAAAAACTTACTTGCATCACCACCAATAACCTTTCATAATCACATAACTCCATCCAGTACACAAACATTTATTGAATTCCTCATGATTTCACTACAACAACTCACACAAACACATGAAGAATCAAACTCTTAATATTTTGGGGCTATTTTCCCTCATCCAAAACATGAAAATGAAGTGAGTAGGAGCTTCTCCTTTTGTAGGAAATATTCTCCTACTAACATCCCATACCACCATCCATTACCATCTACTAACACAAACTATTGTCAAAAAACCATGTGCCAAGTGCCAAGCTACCAAAAAGAGGCTCATTGTACATTGTTTCAAGATGACAAGAAAATATCTCAATTTGAGTTCCTATAGGTGATGTTGTTGTTATATCTAGGGCATTCTCAATAGCTTTTAAGATTATATGAAAACATTCTCACTAGATGTTTTTGTACATAATCAATTGCTACATCGAGTTTTAATAATCATGCACATCGTTTTTTAATATCTTATTTGTTATTTATTTTTGCAGGGGTGATATTTTGTTTTGTTAAAAAAGAGTATTGAATATGGGAAACATACGTAATAATAAAATAAATTCTAGAAGGAAGGATCTGCCCCCTGAAAAGGCCCATGAGATAAGAGAAAAGGCCAAGTTGTACATGGAAAACCGTAGACATCAAAATGTTAGTGCCTTAGATCCATAAACAAGCAATGACAAAGTGGTTGAAGTCAATCAAATCTTGGTTGATGCTGAGTATGAAGGGATGGATGTTGAACAAGTTGTTAATTGGAAACCTACCCAAGAAGAGCACACAAATGTCGAACACACTCCCTTGCAGGACCAAATTGTGAATGAAGGGCCACATCAAACTAGTGACGAGATTTGTACTTCCTTTTCGACTCTCTTGTCTCGACTATCAAGAGGACGACGAAGAAATCCCAGATGTATTCATGTGGATGAAAGTTCTTTTTCAAGACTTGAAGGTAAGTTTCCCAAACGCACGATTGATTTCCATTGTAATAGGATAATCAAAGAATTTTTTGAATCCAAAACCGATGCAGCAAAATGTTAATTGTTTCTAACTTTGTTAAAATCACATTGTCTAGGTCATGTTAGGAGAAGTTTGGGCATAAAGGTAATTATAATTTCAGAGGCCAACAATCATGTTGTTAGAAATCTACAGTTTGCATTTAATTTGATTGGAAAAACTTCTCATACAAAATATTTTAATGTGGCCTGTCGTGTACTGTCAGAATCAATTGTAGACAAATCCACAAGGAAACGTCACCTGTTATCACACACATGTAAAATATTTAAAGTAGATAGAAAGACTCTTCAAAAGTATTCTGCTATTAGAGAAAAACTTGAGACCCCAAGACAAAAATATTGTTGGGCCTTTGTTGGTAGTTTACCTCGTTCAGACATGAAACTTATTGATGCTGTTAAAGAACTAGTACAAAAATTTTGGCATGATAACACTAGACCGTCATCGAATCAAAGAGATGTGTTAAAGTTGAGAAAAGGTGTTAAGAGGTGTGAACCCCATGTCAAGCAATTCCTTGACACGACACAAACGGAACTCTATCAAAGGTTCAAGAATGAGCACACACAATTGAACTTGGGCCAAAAGTCCTTTGAAAAATGCAAACCCTGGTATGTTAGAATTTGCATTGATCGCAACACATGTTGTTGTAGATACCATGTAGAATTTGAGTACTATTATGATACATATAGACATATATTTTGTGATTTGCATACTAAAATTGTGCAGGACTGCCCATCGTTACAACCACCAAATGTATCTAGAGAATTTATACATAGCATAATGTGTCAAAGACCCGAAGGACAAAAATATTATAAAATATCATGTTTATATGGGACATGTTCCAGGTGCAGTGGATTTTAATTATTGAGCCGCCGCATCCATGAAATCGAGGAGCACGAATTTGAGAGGATGTTAGTAGAAATGCAGAACTTGAAGTAAATAACATATCAAGTAGATAGTGCGAAGGAAAGAAAAAAAATTGCATTGGTGAAGTCACAGGTAATCTAAGTTTGCATACTTTCATACTGTACATGTTGAATTTATACATATATATTCAGATTGCAAATGTCACATTGTATTAATGCCCCTGGTTTTGTGGCAGCATGTACAAATTTGCGATTTCATGAAGGAATTCTACCAAAATACCTAGTAGTATGTACAAAATGTCCATGTAGCACGATGGAAGGATGAACAGTACAGACGGTGCAGGGACACCTTTCCCATTGGTACAATATTGTCGGTTGTGGACTTTGCTGAAAACTACACCCTGCAGCCACAAAATGAGATTTAAAGTCAATACTACCATTCATACAAAGTTAGCATAATGGTCCATATCACGTATAGGCATGCGCCAGAGAGAAGCAATGACATGAGGATAATATTGAAGAGACCAACTTCTACATCAGTGACCACACAATTGAACTTCGGCCAAAGGTCCTTTGAAAAATGCAAACCCTGGTATGTTAGAATTTGCATTGATCGCAACACATGTTGTTGTAGATACCATGTAGAATTTGAGTACTATTATCATACATATAGACATATATTTTGTGATTTGCATACTAACATTGTGCAGGACTTCCCATCGTTACAACCAGTGAATGTATCTAGAGAATTTATACATAGCATAATGTGTCCAAGACTTGAAGGACAAAAATATTATAAAATATCATGTTTATATGGGACATGTTCCAGGTGCAGTGGATTTTCATTATTGAGTTGCTGCATCCATGAAATAGAGGAGCACGAATTTGGGAGGATGTCAGTAAAAATGCAGAACTTCAAGTACATAAAATATCAAGTAGATAGTGTGAAGGAAAGAAAAAAAATTGCATTGGTGAAGTCACAAGTAATCTAAGTTTGCATACTTTCATACTGTACATGTTGCATTTATACATATATATTCAGATTGCAAATGTCACACTGTATTAATGCCCCTAGTTTTGTGGCACCAGGTACAAATTTGCGATTTCATGAAGGAATTCTACCAAAAGACCGAGAAGTATGTACAACAAGTCCATGTAGCACAATGGCAGGATGAAAAATATAGACAGTGCAGGGACACCTTTTCTGTTGGAACAATATTGTCGGTTGTGGACTTTGATGAAAACTACACCCTGCAGCCACAGAATGAGATTCAAAGTCAATACTACCATTTAGACCAAGTTAGCATAATGGTCCATATCACGTATAGGCACATGCTAGAGAGCAGTAATTCCATGAGGATAATATTGAAAGAGACCAACTTCTACATCAGTGACGATAAGTGCCATGACCTGCATTATGTGCAGCATTGATTTAGAATTTTCTATTATCAGTTGAAGGAGAGAAGTATATAGATGGATCAACATTGGATATGGTCAGATGGTTGTGCATGCCAGTTCAAAAATGCACATGTATTCCAGTGGTTGAGTATTTTGCATAAGACTTATGATGCGCTGCATACATGGAACTATTTTGAGACTTGGCATGGAAATGGAGAGCATGATGGGGTTGGAGCATATCTCAAAAATTCCCTACGAAGGGAGGATATGAGGTGTATGAAAAACCAACATATTCGGGATGCAGAATCCATAGTTTAATGGTGCTCTGAAATTTTTTTAGATCGAACCACGGAGTAGCACAGATATAGATTGATCGCAATCTTATAGTTGTAGTACTCTACAATGCACTCGTGGATTTCATTCAGTTCGAAGCTCAAACAACCCCTTATTTGAAATATGGATGCGGAAACTTGCTTGATTTTGTGGGCCTTGCAGTAGTTGTGAGTGGGATGAGTGTGAATCAATGGATTTGGTTGATGAATGGGATCATGTATCACTTGCAGTGGACCCACGTGCAATTGTTGAAACAATCCAATTAGAGGAAGGCCAGTCTTCTATTTCGAATGAATATGATCATATATCTGACCTTGTACAACCAAGTAAACATTTTTGCATTCATATCTCGGTTCCCTCCTTGTTTTCTTAATTATCCAATTTATCAAACCACTACTGGTTGGAATATGACCATAAAATGCATTTTTGCAGGACACATCTATGCAGTTGTCGCCTTGACAGACAGTGCAATTGGCACGAATTATTGGTTAGCATGGTGCATCCAGGGGAAGCAAACCCTCCTCGCATCATTAACCGATAGTGCATGCATTACCTTTCCGACTGGATTGATGGTTGTTCAGGGAGAACATCTTATAGTATATGGAAAGGGATCAAAGAGCAATGGCTACACATACATGTATTATAGACCAGGTTCACAGGTGTATCACTTTACACACTTGATCGTTGGTACAAACATCCACCTACAAACAATGTCAACGAAGTTATCAAACAAGGTACGCTACTTAATCCCTCATGCAGAGAACGAGAGGTTGTTTGAGACAATAAAAAATAGAGAGGATCCAGAAGGCCTACTTGATTGAGGTACATAGTATAGTCATGTGATTGTTTATTCATGCATGTCTAATGATATTCATGTTAGATAGTTTATTTGATATTGTTATCTTATATCGTTTATTTGAAGTTTGATTTATGTTTAAGTTACTATTACAATACATTGAGGTTTTACGCCATTATATGTTTTACACCAATCATTCCAATTTAAGTTTTCATCCCTTTAGGAAAACTTCACATGCATAAACAAGATTGAAAAATCATCTTATATTAGAACATTTACAAATATTCAATAGAAATTAGAATCAATACATATTAATGAGTACACATTTGTCATTCACACATCACAATGAGACATATAGATGCATTGAAATTTGATAGGCATTGGGAAATAGCTCAAGATGTTGGAACCGTATCTCAGAATCACACTATATGGGTTGTAATCTAGATCTACATGTTCCTTCTAAGAAATAGAACCTAATATAGCTTAAAGATCCTGATCTAGCCCTAGAAACTAGACAAAAAAAAATGTAGCCCTAGAAAGCATACTGTGGACCTACAACCTTGGAGACCTAATCTAGATTACTTATCTAGACTTAGAGATGTAACCTAGGCCCAAAGACCTAATATAGCCCTATAGAACCTAATCTGGCTTATAGAACCTGATTTAGCCCTAGAAACATACAAAAAAAATCTAGCCCTAGAAATCCTAATGTGGACCTACAACCCTAGAGACGTAATCTAGAATACTTATATATACCTAGAAATGTAACCTAGTCACAGATACCTAATCTAGCCCTATAGAACCTAATCTAGCTTACTGAACCCCTTTTGCAAAATTGGAATGACGTTCACGGAGCAAAACCCTAGTTCCGGAGATGGCACAATATGACCATTTCTAGGAATTGGACACACGGTGTGGGGGGTACCCCAACTAGAATCCGATGTCCCAAATCCACCGAAATCGACGGCTTCGCGATCAGAGTCACGGTTTTGGTGCTATGGGCAATTTGGTCAAGCACCCTGTGGCCATTCAGGGACACTTTGAGGATTTGCTCTGGGGGCACGGAACCCAAACCGTCGAGTGGACTTGGGTTCCGTCAACTCCCACACGTGAACATGTCCATCTTGGATGTATTCACCATTTCCATGCATGCCCGAGAGTGTTGGGATGACAAATGACCCCTTGGAGCAAGATTGGAATGGCCTTCACTGAGCAAAACCCTAGTTCCAGAGATTTCACAATAGCACCACTTTCGAGCATTGGAGGAATGGTGTGGGGGGTTCCCCAACTAGAACCCGACATCCTGAATCCACCGGAATTGATGGCTTCATGATCAGATTCACAGTTTTGGTTCTATGGGAATTTTGGTCAGGCACCTTGTGGCCATTCAGGGACACTTTGAGGATTTGCTCCGGGGGCACGGAACCCAAACCGATGAGCAGAATTGGGTTCCGTAAACTCCTGCATGTGCATATGGCCATCATGGACAGGTTCACCATGGCCACGCATGCCTAGGAGCGTTGGGATGAGAAATGACCCCCTTGAGCAAGATTGTAATGGCCTTCACTGAGCAAAACCCTAGTTTTGGAGATGGCACAATAGCACCATTTTCGGGTGTTGGAGGCATGGTATGGGGGTCCGCCAATTAGAACCCAACGTCCCGAATCCACCAGAATTGACGGCTTCGCGATCGGAGTCACAATTTTGGTGCTATGGGAATTTTGGTTAGGCACCCTGTGGCCATTCAGGGACACTTTGAGGTTTGCTCCGGGGGCACGAAACCCAAACCGGCGAGCGGAATTGGGTTCTGTCAGCTCCCACACATGCACATGGCCATCGTGTACGTGTTCATGATGGCCACGCACGCTCGGGAACCTTTGGATGAGAATTGACCCCTTTCAGAAATATTGGAATGGCCTTCACTGAGCAATACCGTAGTTCCGGAGATGGCACAATACGGCACCGTTTCTGGGCATTGGAGGTGTTAGAAAAACAGGATCGCAGAGCAATAATAATAAATAGAAATGAAAATATAATCACACATACACATTACAAGAGAGACACAGATATATCGTGCTTCACCCAACTTGGGATACGTCCACACTAAAGTTTCCAGTCCTTATTATTATTTCGTCCAGCAAAGTGAGGGGATACAACCTGCAGCACAACCGTTGCACTTCCTCTTCACTGTCTCGCAGTCTCTCTACTTTATCTCAGAGATCTTTACAATGCATAAAGCCTAATACATCAACCCTATCCATATTACAATGTCTTTCTTTTATAAAGGAAATACAATGGGAAAATACCACGGGATACCCAAAACCATGGGCCCGAGAGAATAACCAAACCTGGGGTACGGACACGGCTGAATAATAATATCTCTGAATCTAGAGATTAGGCTCCATAACCAACAATCTCCCACTTGGAGACTGATCACAACAACTCCACTGCTGCTGCACTTGCTGGACTTGGACTTGGAAACTTTCTCCTCTTCACCTTCATGCTAGAAGGCCAACTGAAACCGAGCAGGAACTCAGTTTCTTTCTGGTCATTACCTTTGTGACCATGTATGTAGGATTCTGGATAGTGTGTATCTTTTCTAGCTTCAACAGTTCATCTTCCAGAACATAGCGTATGAAATGGTACTTGAGCTGTATATGTTTAGTCCTGGAATGAAATGCTGATTTCTTTGCAAGATGAATGGCACTCTGGCTGTCACTATACAACCTGCTATCCTTCTGCTTCTTACCCAATTCCTCCATAAACCTCTGCAACCAAATCATCTCTTTACTAGTCTCTGTAACAGCAACATACTCTGCTTCCGTTGTTGAAAGTGCAACAACCTTCTGTTGTTTCGAAATCAAACTTACTGCTGTTCCACCTACAGTAAACACATACCCTATGGTGCTCCTCCTACTATCCTTATCACCTAGCATATCTACATCAACATATCCTTGTAGGACGGTGTCTGAACCTCCAAAACATAATGCTTGAGTGGTAGTACCTCTCAAACATCTGAGAATCCACTGTACTAACTTCCAATGTTCTTTACCTGGATTGTTCATATATCTGCTCACAACTCCCACTGCTTGTGCAATATTTGGTCTTGTGCACACTATGGCATACATCAAGTTGCCAACTGTTGATTGATAGGGAATCTTGGACATGTAATCTGTCTCTTCCCGTGTCTTGGGACACATTTCCTTACTTAGATTGAAATGGCTGGCCAAAGGTGTACTAATTGGTTTTGCATTCTGCATTCTAAACCTCTCCAACACCTTTTGTATGTACTCACTCTGAGATAATTCCAATTTGTGATTTTTCTTGTCTCTCGTTATTCTCATACCAAGGATTTTCTTTGCAGCACCCAAATCCTTCATCGCAAATGAATTAGCTAGCTTCCTTTTGAATACATTTATATCCTGCATGTTAGACCCTGCAACAAGCATGTCATCCACATACAATAACAAGATAATATATCTTTCATTGTCTAACTTCTTGAAATAAACACAGTGGTCAGAATGACATCTACTATAACCTTGTTCTGTCATAAACTTGTCAAATTTTAAATATCACTGCCTTGGAGCTTGCTTCAAGCCATACAAGCTCTTTTTAAACCTGCATACCAAGTTCTCCTTACCTTTGATCTCATACCCTTGTGGCTGCTGCATATATATTTCTTCCTCCAAATCCCCATGGAGAAAGGATGCTTTTTACATCTAACTGTTCAAGTTGCAAATATTCTACTGCCACTAGACTTAAGATAGTTCTAATTGAAGTCATCTTAACAACAAGAGAAAATATTTCATCAAAACTATACCTTTCTTTTGTGCAAACCCCTTTACAACAAGTCTCGCCTTGTACCGCTTCTTGCCTCCTTCTTCTTCCTTCAACCTGTAAATCCATTTGTTCTGCAATGCTCTTTTACTAGCAGGCAGCTGAACCATATCCCAAGTCTGGTTTCCTACCAATGAGTCCATCTCTTCATTTATGCCTTGCTCCCACTTCTTTCTAGTTTCCACCTGCATTGCTTCTTCATAACACTCTAGTTCACCAACATCAGTCATCAATAAATAATACATTGAAGGAGAGTATTGTTCAGGGAGTCTACTTAACCTAGTAGATCTTCTTGCAATTGCAGGAGTTTTAGGTACTTGCTGTTGTTCTTGATTTTCTGGCACCTTTGGAACTTCATTTTCTTGAATTTCATCAAGTACTGTGTACTCTGTGGTTTCCTTTTCCTAGTTCTTTCCCTGCAACTGATCTTTATACATGACCTTTTCATTGAATATCACATCTCTACTCCTGATGATTTTGTTATTTTCATAATCCCATAAATGATAACTAAAATCATCAACCCCATATCCAATAAAGGTACATTTCTTGGATTTAGCTTCAAGCTTTGTTCTATTTTCTTTATCAATATGGACAAATGCTTCACAACCAAACGTTCTTAGAAATGAGTAGTTTACCTTTTTATTTGTCCATGTCTCCTCTGGAGTACCACCATCCAAAGCACTTGAAGGTCCTCTGTTTATTAAATAAACAACAGTATTTACAGCATCTGCCCAAAACTGTAAGGACAACCCTGCATGTAATATCATACACCTTGCACGCTCCATGATCGTTCTGTTCATCCTTTCAGACACACCATTTTCTTGTGGTGTTCCTAGGACTGCCTTCTCTCTATGAATCCCATGGTATGAACAGTACTCACCTCCATTATTAGATCTGAGACACTTCAACCTTTTTCCTGTCTCATTCTCAACCAAAGCTTTCCACTTCTTAAAAGTAGCAAACACATCATATTTATGTCTAATGTAATATACCCAAGTTTTCCTAGTTGCATCATCAATAAATGTAACATAATAATGAGAGCCACCAAGAGATTGTACTTGAGCCGGTCCCCATACATTTGTATGCATAAGCTCTAACTTTTCATTCTTCTTCTGTTTCCCAACCCTGAGAAATATGACTCTCTTATGTTTTCCATAAACACAGTTCTCACATAATTCTAAACTTACCTGCTTCAAATCTGGCAGCAACTTCCTTGAGTGGAGAATCTGCATCCCCTTCTCACTCATGTGGCCAAGCTTATGATGCCACAATGTTGTATCTGTTCCTGTGGAAGCTAACGAGATAGAATGGTCAATATTATGAGGACATAAATACAACGTACCTACCCTGTCTCTTTTTTCTATCACCATTGATCCTTTAGTGATCCTCCACCACTTTTCTCCAATGTAGATAGATAGCTGCCATCTCCCAACTGCCCTGTTGAGATCAGATTTCTTTTCATAGCAGGAATATGCCTAACATATTTTAACAACTAGTCAGTTCCATTCTTAACTTTTATCCATACCTTACCCATTCCAACAATTTTACATGGCTCATCATCACCCAATAAAACATGTCCAAAATCGCTTGGAACATAATCATGAAAATATTTCCTATGGGGTGTAGCATGACATGAAGCCCCTGAATCTACTACCCAATAATCACTAGTATTATCTAATGCAAGAATCAAAGCATCTTGTAGCACATCACCTGTTACATTTGCTTCTTGGGTAGTTTCCTTATGTCCATCTCCTTTCTTCTTTAGAGATTTGCAGTCTTTCTTCAGATGTCCTTTCTTTCCACAGTTTTGACACTCTATCTTTCCTAGTCTGGACTTGGATATGCCCGTTTTAGACTTCCCACGATTACCTTGGCTCTTTCCTCTCTCCTTTTGTCTTCCCCTGCTCTCCATGGTCAACGCATTACCTGATGTCTCACTTGTGCTTTTTCTTCGCATTTCCTCGCTAAGAATAACACCAATAACATCATCAAATTTCAAAGTGTCTGAACCAGAGACGTAGTTACGTACAGCCATGACCAAGCTATTCCAGATTTCTGGAAATGAACACAAGATTATAAGAGCCCTAACATCATCATCGAAGTTCACACTTACAAAACTTAGTTGATTTGTAACCGTATTAAAATCATTTAAATGATCAGTAACAGATCCATCTTCAGACATCTTGATATTAAATAAACGCTTCATTAGAAATACCTTGTTGGAGGCCAAGGGTTTTTCATACAGCTTACCCAATGCGCTTATCAAACCCTCCGTTGTCGTTTCTTTTGAGATATTGAAAGCCACCGATGAAGCCAGGCTCAACCGTATTGTTTCCAGAGCCTTTCTGTCAAGAACCTCCCATTCTTCGTCCTTCACAGCGTTCGACTGCTTTGCTCTTCCTCCTAACGGCAGGAATAAATCCTTTTAGTATAGATAGTCCTCCATTTTCATCTTTGGCCATTAAACTTCTCAACCTTAAACTTTCCTTCTTCTGCCATTTCTCCCACTCGAACCATAAACCCTAGCTTCCTGCGGGTTTATCTGCCAAATAGACCTTTGGCTCTGATACCAATTGTTAGAAAAACAGGATCACAGAGTAATAATAATAAACAAAAATGCAAATATAATCACACATACACATTACAAGAGAGACACAGATATATCGTGCTTCACCCAACTTGGGCTATATCCACATTGAATTTGCCATTCCTTATTATTATTCCGTCCATCAAAGTGAAGGGATACAACCTGCAACACAATTGCTGCACTTCCTCTTCACTGTCTCACAGTCTCTCTACTTGATATTAGAGATCTTTACAATGCATAAAACCTAATACATCAACCCTAGCCATATTACAATGTCTTTATTTTATAAAGGAAATACAATGGGAAAATACCGTCCCCGCACCCCCATAAATCGGGGGCGTTGCCTCGAACCCCCTTTTTCGGGGAGATGCCTCGAACCCCAAGGTTGGGGCATGAGTGTACAGTCCTCTGGGGTGCACGGGTGAGACAATATCATCTATGAGACTGGAAGATCTAGCTCCATAACCAACACCCCCATTAGTCAGAGGAACATTTTAAGAATTTTAGGGTTCAAAAAGAGCTCCCTTCCAACCAAATATCTTGGTGCTCCATTATCTGAGGGTGTTCTTAGAAAGGTATCTTGGGAATATCTCTTAAATAAAATGAAGGAAAGAATTTCGAATTAGACGCTTCGATCGTTAAATCTCTCGGGTAGAGTGTTTCTTGTGAAATCTGTTCTGCAAGCTATGCCCCTGTACATGTTCTCTGTTCTGGCGGCCCCCAAATTGGTTATGAAGGAAATCAGGAACATCCAACGCACCTTCTTGTGGGGAGGCACGGTGGAACATAGGAAGTGGCCTCTAGTTGATTGGAAAACTCTATGTAAACCTAAGCAGGAGGGGGGTTTAGGTCTTAGGGGCCCGAAGGAGCTCAGTATTGTGTGTGGAGCCAAGATTTGGTGGCATTGGCTTACTCACTCTAATGAACAATGGGCCAGTTTTTGGGGAAAGAAGTATATTCCGACAATGGAGCAGCAGAACTGGATTCAGGAGGAGGGACCCGAGAAAGGCTCTCATATCTGGAATATGGCGTGGAGTGGCAGTGAAATCATCAGGAAACACAGTTTTTGGGAAATACGGGCAAGAGCTTTAGCGAATATATTGGCTGGATGCCTGGAAACAAGAACCCCCTCTTGCAGCTCTGGTTAATGTTACTCCCAATGCTGCCCCTTTTGTGCATCAAAATTAGATGATGGTGAATAGATACTGGCAGGAGGACTCTGATGATAGAGGCTTTCGTATCTGGAAACCACTGGAATGGTGGATAGCCAACTATGGGGATGATACTGGTAGGAAAGTCTATGAAATTGTGAGTAATAGGTAGATAAGAACTCAGAGGGGTATCTATTTTATTCGATGGGGTTACCGACCCAAAGGAATGTTCATTGTTAGAGAAGCTTACATGATTCATACCAACCCTGTGATTCCTGTGGCGGACCATACTTGGAAACATTTGTGGGGAGCCAAACTCTGGCCTAAAATTACCCTCTTCTTATGGTTGGTTTTAAGGGGCAGAATCTTAACCTGGGACAATATCGTGAGGAGAGGTTTCGAGGGACCTTCCCTCTGTGGCCAACAGGGTGAAATGATAGCACACTTGTTAGATGAATGCAGTTTCTGATCTGCTCTTTGGGATGAAGGCGCCAAGATTTTCCATCGGTCTGATCGTGTTAGGAATGCACCAGGTGAAACTGTTAGACAATGGAGGGACGACCCTTTTCAAGGGAGAATTCTTAACTAGGTCTGGAAACTCTTTCCTAGTTTTACCCTATGGGAGGTGTGGAAGGAAAGAAACAAGCGTCTTTTTACTGGAAAAAGTAGTACGTGGAAGATGGTTTGGGGGCATATACAGCATGGGATTACTGAAACGATGAAATTAACCTTATGGACTGAACAAGATTTGAATATACCGGCTAATGAGTTACGGATTCTTCATACCTGGGGTATCATGGTGCTTCCGCATTTTGTCAGGCATAGCTATACTGGTATGAATGCGTAGGATAGTCCGATGGTGTGGTCTCCGCCATTACAGGGGTGGCTAAAGCTGAACTTCGATGGGGCCTCTAAAGGAAACCCCGGGAATGTAGGGTATGGTGGTGTTCTGCGTAATGATCATGGCGAGGTAATGTTCAGTTACTATGGTCATCTCGGCTGCAAAACCAATAATGTCGCTGAATGTGAAGAATTGCTGTAGGGCATAAGCATGGTGGCATGTCGTGGCTTAAGCTGCATTATCGTGGAAGGGGATTTGAATATTCTTATTCAGATTGCCATTAAAATTAACAATGGGACCCGGGATGCTAAGCTGGAAACATCATGGCGTCTGGCATGGTGTTTGACGTGTCTGGGCAACCTCATTGCCTCTTTTAACTCCATTACTTTCCAGCACGTCAGGAGGAGTGCTAACTACCTGGAAGACATGCTGGCTAACCAAGGCGTCAAAAACCTTAATGAAAGCTGGGATGGGGAGGATTTGGAATTACCGTAGGGTATGTGTCGTCTTAAATGTATGAGGATTGCCGAGTGTGACCGTGGAGGTAAGATGCCCACAGCTGACGACAGTATAACTCCTAAATATGATGGTAATTAACAGTTGGTACCCTACTATGGATGATCTTGACAGATGGCTCTCAGGTAAACTTTATAAATGGGCATCTATGAGGCTTTCCGTAGATTTCCCATCATCTGGGGCTGTTATGTTAAGAGATTTGGTGCGTGAGAAGGTCATGGCGGATCGGCCTCGCACATTTCTTATGGATCATTCTGATCAGAGGGGTGTGGATATGACGAAGGAATAGGACATGCTTAATCATTACCGAGTCAGGATCATGATGATGGATTTAATGGATGCAGGGGTGGATTTCGTTTAAATTCGGTGTTCAGGGGTGGCAACAATCATAGTGGTTATTGCCTGTATTACGCTGGTGCCTGGTGTAGTTCTTTTGTGTCCGTTTGGGGTGTGCAGAGTGATAGTAAGGGTGCTGGTATCATGCCGCCGAGAGGGATAAATGTTAGGAGCGGTAGAATAGCTTATGGTGAGCCTAGAAATGCTAGAGGGGGCACTCCGGCTCAGGCTATCCCCAGTCGGGAGCAATGGAAATTTGCCACGACGGCTGTATTATTTCATCATTTCTTTCCGCTGGAAGTGCAGTAGGAAGTGGAGGAGGTGGAAGCAGACTTATGGCGCCTGGTGGGTGAGTAGGAGCTTCCCGAGGAGGCGATTGCTATGGCTAAATGGATCCACGACTCGGGCAATACGTTGGGGCGAATGGCTCTGTACAACCGGGCTGTCGTGACTCTGTGGTTTACCAAGACTCTTTTTGCACAATTCATGGAAACTCGGGGCGACATTCTGTTTGGATCTCAGCGGCTGAAAAAGTTGGAGGAACTTTGCAAGGACCATGCTGAGGAGTCACATTGGATCCATATGAAGCTGGATGCGTTGGCTAGTGACTTAGGGATTTCTTTCCTTACTCGTCCCAAAAAAGTGGAGAATTCGCGTGAGATCAATCTATGTGGAAAGGGGGAGGCTGTGGAGGTGCCTCTGGTTGTGATCATCAAAGATGAGGCTAGTCCGTCTGGATAATTTGTATTTCCTGTGGTGATTGGTCTCTACCTGGACTAGTACTGTTTCAGCATGGTGATTATCGACATGGTGATTATAGGCTTGTTTTGATTTACTGCTATCCATTTTTCTGGTTCTTTGGCGGTGGTTCTCTTCTCTGGGTGATATCTGCTTGCTTGGATTCTTCTTTTGTAATTGGGGTTCGGCTTCTGGTTGGTCTGGGGGTTTGGGGAGAGTATCTTTAGTTTGGTAATATCTCTTCGTTTCCTGTTTGGTTTCTTGTAAGTGGCTTGGTCGCTGTAGCTCTGTTCAGTTTTTTGATTTCGATGTTTAAAGACTCTAGGCTTTGGGTAACTTGTTTTATGGGAAAGTTTGAGCTCTGTGGTGGCCCCTTTAGCACCCAGATGTTCGTTAATATGAAGATTGTAATTTTGGTCCTACCTTAATAGAATTAAAGTTTTCTTTTGCTTAAAAAAAATAAAAATTAATAACCAACAAATACTGGCAAACATGCAAATAGCGTAAATGCCAGACAAAATACATTCTTAAATTGGACATCGACTACCATACAATATTTTTTAAACAAAACCAGAAACCCTACTCAGTCGTCAGCTCAAGTGAATCAAGAGGTGGACAGGCAATTGCAGTGAACGTATCCGTTCACTAAGTTAACCGTGTCCGGTTAAGGGTTAAGAAGCGAGACTGTCTTCCATATTTGAGATAAATGATAATAATATATTGATTGATGATGATAAATTACAATAAGATTTCCTTTTATAGGGCTTGATCCAACATTGTGAAGGGTTATGCCCTTTCACTAGTAACCTAATAATCTATTAATTTATAAATAATAATATTAAATAAATATTCACAGCATTGCCACTCCATTTATAAATAATAATTAGCTTTGTCCTCAAAGCTAATTTTTCTAGTATCAACTTTATCCTGGATTTGTGTTGTAATCCTTTCTGCTTGAGTGGTGAATTTTTGAAACAATACAATTTGTAATTATTTGTCTTCCATATCGCCTTTTGGATTTCATGTATGAACACTTGTGGACCTTCATTACTTCCACTTTTTGCATTGGTTGTGGTTCCAACATTGAATGTCATAATGATGGAGGTATTTTTAAAAGATGTTCTTCGATCTTGGAAATTAGGACAATGGTCATCTTTAAGACTTTGAAGTTTGAAAATCTCCATATGAGTCTTCTCAATTTCCTGGAGCCATATTATTGTAGATGGATTCCATCTTACAATCTTAGTATCTATGCACTTAAATTCCAACAATTTCAAAGATATGTGGTGGTTGTCACAAGAAATATGCACATCTAAACTGACATCAATTTGATTAGAAATCTTTAGGTCTTGTACTAGTTTCCTCTGAATCGTAGCCTTCATGGCTTCTTTCTTGGAAGGAACTTTAAGGACCTTCATTCTTGATTTCCATATGACTGTGTCGAAGGATCTAATTCTGGAACAATATAAATGTTGTTCATCTATAGTAACCTGCTCCACAGGTATTCGTAACGACGTGGATGAAATACCTTTTATGTCCTCTAGCTTACCAACATTAGGCCCATTATCATATTCACCATCATTTGGAACATAAGTGACAGTGGGAAAAGAAACAATTTCTACATAACTATCTACACTTGTGTTTGTAGAACCATCATTAGTTCTTACAACATGTTTAAGTAGACATTCACTACTTCCATGGCTTCGAACTTCATCAATTAGATCAATAGATTTATCTAATAAAACTAATTGGGAACAATGTTCAAGTGTCTTCTCCTACTCAACAAGAACAATTGCATTTGAAATGTCGCTTGCTATTGTAGACCTATAATCTACAACTTCATGATCCACAACTGGTGGATGTTGATCTAATGCACATACATGCTCTGTCGCTTTGATGTCATCTTTTTCTTCAATTTCTACAATAGGTTTTCTTATTCTATCTTTCTCATTTTCTGTGTATATGTCCTCTTTTGGATATTTATCAACAATGGCTTGGTTCTTATCAATGTCATCTCTATATGTGCCAATTCCATGGGAGACATAGGTTTTAGATCTTTTTTCCTCAAAACTGTCATCGTCGTCACCGAGAACGGGCCAATCTTTTTGATACTTATCAGCAACACCAGTTTGACTCTCCTCGGTATTGTGAGCAATGTCATATTTACTTGTTCCAATTCCACGAGACATGATGGCTTTAAGTCTCTTCTCCTCATAGCTTTCATCTTCATTATTGAACCACTTCATGGTTAAAAGTTTGAGACTTAATTAATTAATAATAATTGTAAGGACAAATAATTATTATATAGGTAAAATAAATAAATATAATAATAATTATTATATTTAAATATTTTATAATTTGGGAATGTAACTTTTAATAAAATTAAATATTAATATAACAATATTAATACAATATTTAATTTTTATTAAAAATTAGGGTTGACTATGGATGTGAGCGAATGGTGGTGAGAGCACGGGTGTAGGGGATTGAGAAGGCGAAGCCGTGGGGAGTGGGATTGAATGGAGAACAGGCGTGGGGAGAACAACGTGTAGGCTGGAGTGGGGGAGGGGGACCAAGTAGAGATGGGACGACCGTGGAGATGACGGGGGAGAGGACAGGAGGAAGGAGGGCGCAGCACTGGGGGGCAATGATGGTGGGAGAGAGTGGAACTAGGTGCGGGGAGGAATGTGCAGAGAGAGACGTGTGAAGTGTTGACGATTGGGGAAGGAGGAGCACGCAGGGAGATGGAGCAATGAGGGTTGAGGGTGGTGTTGAGGTGGTGGAGAAGTGGGGAGGAGCGAATGTAGAGGGGGAGAGGGAAGTCAACGGAGTGGAGAGGGGAGTGAATGGACTGGCGTGGGGAAACGTGAGTGGAGTTGGCATGGGTTTTTGGAGTAAGGGGGTGTGGAGAAGCAA
The DNA here is from genome assembly GCA_027924585.1 of Larix kaempferi. Classification (NCBI taxonomy): domain Eukaryota; kingdom Viridiplantae; phylum Streptophyta; class Pinopsida; order Pinales; family Pinaceae; genus Larix; species Larix kaempferi. The sequence goes on from BSBM01000084.1 coordinate 11,348,749, forward strand.
GGAGAGGACGCGGGATGGGGGTGGAGTGCGCAGGGGACACGAGGGCAGGAAGAGGAGGGGCGCGGGGTTGAGGTGGAGAGGGTGGTGCTGGAGGAGCACGCAGGAGAGGATGGCACTGGAGGGATCATGTGGAGCAGAGGCGGCGCAACAGGGAGTGAGGAATAGCGGGGGATGAGGGAAACGAGGGAGACGAGGAGAAGGTGGTATAGCAACGATGGTTATGGAGAGTGATGAGAATGAAGAGCCGAATCCGAGGAGAGAGTGAGGATATGTGAGTCGAAACCGAGCTCGATAGTAGGAGGAGCCGAATCCGAGCTCAGGTTGAAGGAGCCGAAACTGGGCTCTGATACCAAATGCAGTGAACGTATCTGTTCACTAAGTTAATTGTGTCCGGTTAAGCGTTAAGAAGCGAGACCGTCTTCCATATTTGAGATAAATGATAATAATATATTGATTGATGATGATAAATTACAATAAGATCGCCTTTTATAGGGCTTGATCCAACATTGTGAATGGTTATGCCCTTTCACTAGTAACCTAATAATCTATTAATTTATAAATAATAATATTAAATAAATATTCACAGCAGCAATGTTTAGGTCATTATTATGCTTCTGAAATATTTAGTTCAATAAAAAAAATAGAAACCAAAATTCAAGATGCTGATTATGATCATCCATATCTAAAATAATGGCATATTTGATGCATTTCAACTTTCAAGACGGATCTTCTAAACACTAAAATAACTGCAAAACTTGGAAAGCGGAAGGAAGAAACAAGGGAGGACCTAGGAAACAACCATTCTCCAGATAAGGATGACATACTTGATAACACATTTATTTTCACACGTCACAATCCCAATCATCCATAGTTGACCAGTTCCTCCATTTCGAGCTAATAGTTGGCTCGATTTCATAATGGCTTGTTGCACAAAAGATGAGACTGACAACCCTATCGATGCTCCTCCTTCCTTGGGCTGCTCTATAAGCCACTTTAAATCATCCACGTTAAGAATTATACCCGTATTCAAATGCCCTTCAACCATTTGGTCCAAATCTCTGAACTTCGTAGCAATGTGGTCTTCAAAGCATTAAAATACAATTCAAATAAAAATACAGAAACAATACTAAAAAACATGCAATCTTTATAAATCGGTCCAAATCTCTGCTTCATAGAAATATGGTCTTCAAAGCATTAAAATAAAATTCAAATAAAAATACAGAAAAAATACTAAAAAACATGCAATCTTTATAAACCAAAAACTGAAGCACAACTAAAGACTGAATATGCAGTAGTAAGAGAGTGCAAACATTTCAACTAAACAATAGAAAGCCCACTAAGATACATGATTTTGAGGCAAAGGAAAGACAAAAGACCATTTCTAGGGCCCTTAGAGCAAGGATGGCCCTCTATGGGGTTAAGGCGTGATCATCCTCTTCATCAACATACAAGGATTGGGAGATACCAATTAAAAAAAATTCCTTCACATCTGGTACACCTTCATAAACCAAAGATCTTACTCCTTCAAGAAACTATGTTGCCTGGGGAAAAATATGACAAAATCCTCTCTTCCATTCTAAAAGTATGGTCATTTCTTTTCTATGATCCACTAAGAAAATCAAGTGGGCTAGCTACTTTATAGAATCACTCCCTCAAATTTTTCCATTCCAACATGAACAATTCGGGTATCTTTTCCAATCTCTTGTGCTTGTAACAAGGGAAATCTTTCTCCATCTTTAATATAGAATCTGAAAAGGGATGACTGATGCTACTACCCTTTCAAGCAGTTGACTTCAGTTTTGGTATGAATTACCTCAGTTTCTTTCTCAAACCCAATGTATGAGGGTTTCAGGATTGGCTCTGGCTTTATGAAAAAATTGAAAAAAACAGAGTCGAGAATGGTGTTCAAGATGATAAACAAAAGGAGGCAGACTTACCCTCATCAAATTTGTTTAAAATCTACACCCATGTATTGGTACTCTATCATGGATGCTTCATCTTAATCATTATATCAATTAATAAAGGAATTTGTTTCCACTTTAAAATCTGCTTCTAAAAATGTTGAACATAGAAGTTTTTCAATACAATGAAATTCATCTACAATCAACAGGTTAAGCATTCCTGATAAGTTTGAAAAAATAGTCTAAACTTGTAGTGAAGCACGATTTGCTGGCTAAATTCAAGCAGGATATTATGCCTTAAAGGATTGAAGATCACATCAATAGATACTCTAATCTCAATCTCATCCAACCCATGAATTCTTTTGAATGTTTCTATCCTCTCTCTTTTTCCTCTGTCAATCACAATTTGTATTTAGATTCTCTAATGGATTCTATTTTCTTAGAATGGATCTTGAATAGATGTTCCGATTAATAAGAAACTTAATCATAGAAATTACAGAACATGGGTGCCACTTAATAAATGCCTAAAAATTCAAATCTCGATTTATGATAGAACAGCTCACAAGAGTTGGTAGTTATTGTATCTCATTCATAGAAATTGATTTCACAGAAAATGAAAGTGAAAATATCATATGGATTAACTGAAGGATGATGTTTTAGAGAAACAATATTATGCTTATTATAGATGATGTAATGTTCTTGATATGGTTCTTGGCCCTCTAGTGACCTTGCATGTGACTAGCAACAATTTGGAGCACTTGCAGAACATGGTCTTCTATGTGGATGAGGCTAGGTTACTTTGCTGGAATAGATAGTCTTCAGTTGTGGCTCTTAGCAAATTGTAGAATGTAAAGATTTTAAATTAGCATGGTTTGCTACAAGGACAAGTATGGGTTACTTTTCTAGAATAGATTGTCCTCAGTTGTGTAGCTCTTAAGAAAAATTAGTCTATAAAGTAGATCTTTGAACTAGAGATTCATACATTCTCCAAGGCTTAAAACAAAAAGTAAAGACACAAAAGGAATACATTCAAACTACTTCAAACTATTTTGCAAAAAGCACATATCATGATAAACGTTCTCCTCAAACACTTATCGAAGTAGAATCATGTTTGCATAATGCCTTAGGGACATAGAAATTTCCCAAAACTATTCAATAGCCTTTTACCATCTAGGCAAAATTAAATAATTTTCACTGAAATTATCCATATAGGGAGATAATGGAAAGGGACCCAATGCAATGTAGAAAGACATGGAAAGAGAAAAACAAGAGCTGAGCATATTCACGTTAGATAGGGTTAGCTATTTCCCTTAGTAATTATGGCTTCAAATATTGAGGAATTGGGGTTGTTAAACCACTAACCTGTTAGACTTTTTCCCTGAAAAGATAAAATTTAGAAAATATTTTGAATGGTAGGAGAAGTGCATGATGGTAGGCGAGGGTGCTTGAGACTTTCAACATAAACAAAATTTAAATTATTTTTTGAATATTCTTTAAGATGATACGTAACAACTTTGAAGAGTACTCAACACCATTGTTGAAGAATACTGAGTGTCAATTTTAGGAACTGTCAACGAAAAGAAAGATGTCCAGTATTAGTGACTTTCCATGAATTAGGTTCCAACCCTACAAAATCAAAATCTAGTTTCAAAGTTCCTAGCCTTTGAATTTCTTTACGCACAAAGAATTCACCAGCATAGATGGCATAAGGAAGAAGGTAAATCCCCATTTTAAAGGCATGAAATGATGAATACTCTATTTCTGCTTCAGCTAATGTCTCTTTCAAAAATAATTCTTTAAACAACAGATATTGGGGGAGAATGCAACCATACCTTTGATTTAAATGAAGAATAAAGGGTGAACTAGCTGCTACGAACCTCATCTACTGGAAATCGGGGACGATTGAAGGAATCATAACAAATTTAACAAGATATCGAGGGCAGATGGAGGATTTCCAGCAAATTTCGAAGGGCGAAATCATTTTTTATTTGCTCTCCCTCATCAATAAGGGAAGGAGAATGGTTTGATAGATATTATTTTTTCAATAAACGTGGGACGAATTTATTCATATTTAAAAAATAATTTCCATATAAAAAATTCGCCCATAAAATATTTTAAACTCCTATAATTTCGCCCATGGGCGAAATTTCATCCCTAAAATCATCACTGCTTGAAAAAACTGAAACCATTTCCAATGACTTCGGCTATAGTGAATATTGTAAGGCATATATGCACTTTCACTTGGAAAAGGGCATAATTATCAAAAGAGATGTCGTATTTGATGAAAACCATACCCCAGATGACTCAGATAAGATTCATGCCTATTGAAGACAAACATGATACTAAGGGGATTACTAAAACAATCCAAATTCAATCGGGGGGAATCAATAAGAAATCAAGTGATGATGACAAAGTAAGTAACAACAAAGGTTCAGAGAAATGCTTGGTGTAAAGGAAAATAAGGGGGATGTTACTATAAGTAATTCCCATTTAGATGGGCAGCCATGTAGTAAAAAATAAATGTAATCCAAATTAGAAGTATGTTAATGCATGAAAAGATAACAAGACTCTAAAATAAGAAAACCAATTTTGGGTTAGATCTACAATGAATATTATTTATGTTATGCAAAAGAATTTAAAACAAGTTTTGTAATAAACATTCATGTTATCATGCAATATGACATTAGTGAATTTAGTGGAAAATTTGCCTTCTTTTTTTCTGTCTCATGAATGCGTTCTTTATAATCCAACTGGGTAAGGGGAATTCTATTAAGTCCATAATTACCAACATGATATCAATTTTAACTATCATCCAGACATAGTTACCATGCCATATATACATGATACAAGAGGTGACAAGAGTAAAATATGAATCATGAATCATAATTATTGTTCATAAATCAACATGAGAAATGAGAGAACCATATCTAGAAGAAGAAGAGAACACACTCATGAGATGTTAAGAATGAAGATCCAACATAGTTCTAAAACTATACATTTGTTGAAAAGTATAGTTGCATGTTTTCATAAAATACATGGATGCAGTTGAAGTGAGAGAATTCATCATCTTTGGAAAACTATAATTTGAAAAGGTAGACAGGTAGGAAATATCAAGTAGCCCCACCCCCCTTCATGGTTCTTAGTACGTACCCTTTGGAACAACACATAATATCCGAGTAAGAAAAAATCTCCATGGGGGAATTAAGGAGTATTTCTACACTATGGAAAATTGCACTATTCCAAGAACACAATGCCATACCAACTTAATAGGAAAAATAAAGTATAAACTAAAAAAATAGTGGCATCTAGGAAAAAATCCTTTTGTCGAAAAAAAATGAATCATGCAATATATAAGATAAAATTAAAAGTGCAGATTTAGGTGTATGACAAAGATTTGCTTCCCTTGTTCATGCAATGAGGGCAAGCATCCTTGATTGACTCCTATGCTTCCTAAAAGAAGTAAAATGATAAATTTCAACTATGAAACTTCCGAGCACATATATAAGAATGCTAAATTTGAAAATTTATAAATATATTCAAATGAAAGACTTTTCAGAATCTCCTTTACACTAGATGAAGACAAACATATCAAAGTGCTCAATTTTTTTCTAATATCACTATTTGAATTTTGTCAAATGACAAAATATGGTAAAAAGCAGATGCTCTGAGAGAGCAAAGTCATTACCTCACCTGCATTTGTCATATAACCACCCATTTCACCAAACTTATTTTTGTATACAACTATTTGCAAGTTGATTGCACCTTGACATAAATAGTTGCATCTTACTTTTGGAACCAAATGAAAAATTCATCCTCTTTAATACAATACAACCACCCTAGCACTTTGTATAAAATTCATTGAGAGAAATTTTACTACTAAAAACATCTTCATTATATTATTTTCCCTCGTCAAAAAAGGTTCATGACAAGGAAAATGATTTCCAATCACATACGGATAACCAGTAAAAGTAAACCACCCCTATAACAATGCCAACAATAAAGAATCTGTTTTTATTTGTTAATAAAAATAAAGCATTACAACAATGCTAGAAATCATGTACAAACCTAACAAATTTCCTATGTTATTGTCAACAAAAGCAAAGCATTATAGGCATGTGCTATAAATCATGTACAAACCTCACGATTTTTCAATGTAGGCATATGTGAAAGGAAGTCATTCCCCACAAAAAACGTGCGTAAAGACGAAATCATCCACAAGCTATTCAACATCCACCTCAAATGGAGGGTTTGGTGTCTTCATGTCATATTCTAAGTACTCTCGTAAAGTCCATATATTTAGAAACTGCTCAATTATTAAATGTGGCTTGTTTTTTCACATTTCCCCTCTCTCAATTTGGCTTGGATAACTTGCAATTTTTTCACAAGCACAGATGCTCATTTGTTTTGGGACTACATGGTTTCCAGAGTCTTTTGGGATTGGACTATTTCTCAGGTAAAGGAAAATTTTCATGACCCTGTTGTAGTTTGTGGATTTAAATGTGAATAATTAGTACAAAAAGGATTAGCACAATAAGCTTTATAGATCACTGGTATTTTAAATGGCTTGGTCTTTGATTGAATCTACAACTAAGGCCATGCATTCCGATAAACCTAAGTTTGTTGCATCTACTAAAATAAGTGATTCTAAACACAATACATCGTCCTCAAAACTCGCTCAAAGTATTTTATTACATAAATGGATTTTGTCATAAAAAGTGATAGATCAAATGCAAATGAAAATGATAAAATATCCATTGCTCCCTTCAACCAACAAAACACAATATCTAAAAATATAAAACAAACCCTTGCACATTCTTGTCGTGGATATAAGAGAATTTCCCATTGACATCATTACATAACCTAGAAACCTAAGCACATTGATAAGGATTCATAGATGTGGAATACTAATATTAAATCCTTGTCTATATCTCTAAAAACGATTCGTAACATGTTCACAACAAAATAGGTATAATAATCAGATAGAGATACAAAACTTATGGGAGTTTCATCAGGCGATGGTGGGCTATGGAAATGCCTCTATGACCTTAGAGTACTATACCCTATTGTTAGAAAACTTAAAGCAAGTAAAACATAAAACTGATCTATATGATTTCCGGATGAATTCATTGATATATGATGGAAAACTTACCAACTCTCTAGGGTAGAGTGATCCAATTTCCTCTAGTGCCATACTTGTCTATATATTCCTTGAGTTTAGAGTCTTCCTCATGAGACCATGCCCCTTTGTTAATATTATCTTTGTCGCAGCAAGGGGCTCTTCCCATCTCTTCAGATTACATCCAGAAATTAGACTTGAAATATCTTATGGGTCGATCAGGATAAGTCAAGGAAACTGAAGAGAACGAATTTTCAGGAGAAAATATGGCTATAAACTGAATGTATTCAATGTTATGGGACTTCCTAGTTTTCAATTGGATGGACCTGGGTTTTCTCGGTACCAGAATGTTGAGATGATCCCAACCTTTTGAATTTCCTCTTAGGAAGAACACATCTCATTTATATTAGGACTGTCTCAATAGGCCTGAATCTCAAATGAAATGTAATCAAAAGGATTGAATGATCCACACACTAAATCCCTTCAACAAAACCTGCAAAAATTGAGTTGGGCATGAAAATTAATTTGAGATCTTAATTCTTTTGATAAAAAATATGGATAGATAGACAACATAGACAAATACAAAGAAATGAAATGCCCATAAAATCATATACAGAGTGACAAAGAAAGTGGTGGTGGGGATTGGGCCCTATGTGTTCAAGTCCTACCCTTAGTGTCGAGATGACAATCCAAGGAACAAATTTGTGTGCTTTGTGCTTGTCCTTCTCATTATGGAATCTATTCCAATTGCATGCCAAGTTGGGATTTTGCATTTGCAGCCAAGATTATGAACCCTCAAGAACCATCAACACCCCATCTATGTGCACCATCGCTATCCCAATCATCAATGGTGGAGTGAACACCAACCTGACGCTCCTCACAAGGACTAGCTCCCTCCCCAATACCTCTCTCGCTAGCCCAATCATCAATGGAAAAATCAAAACCAACCTAACACTCCTCATAATGAGGGGCTCCCTCCCTAACACCTTCTAGTCATTGTAGGTCCTATTGAACAAAACAAAGGGCATCCTCATAAACTTGAGCAACACAGAAAGACAAAAACATGTGTAAATGACATGGTGGCCTTTTATTGCACATGTAAATGACAGACATATAATAGTCAAGGGTTGGCCAGAGGGACAATGAATCTCGAACAATGTTCTAGAAACCCACCCTTAGAGAAAAATTCCTATCGATGTAACAAGTTTGCAGAAACCCAGTTGGTGAAGAGAGTTTCAACTAAAAATTACAAAACGATGTCGGGGTGAGTAATCGATGAAGAATAGAAAACATAATTCTAAAACTGCCCACTCATGCAAATAATGCTTGAATTGGAATAACTTCGAGGGAAGATATACGATTAATGGAAACCCAAATGAAAGAAAAAACAACAAACTCCCCTTGTGAAGAAAATGCTAAGTTGAAACTCACTTGTTGTTGTAATTCAAATATGGTCGAAACGCAACTATAAAAAGAATCTAAAAGCCTCACTTGATCCTTGTAACATATGGTAATGACATCTTCATGGTGTCTGTTATGGAGAATATGCAATAGAATCTTGGAGAATATGCAATCGAATCTTGGAGAATATGCAATAGAATCTTGGACACATTGTTGGCAGCGAAAACATAATGCACAACTACAAAACAGGTTTCTCCCTTGTCCAAACCAAAATAAGGTGCAAATATACGATTGCTAATGCATTTCCTTCTCAAAAAATTATAGTCTCCACAAGGTGCACCATTGTTGGCACCTTTATCTCTTGACCTCATGCTTCTCCTACTATTCACACCTACAATTTCCATCACCTTTCTTTGGGGGACTGTTTGCTCAAAATAGCTATCACCATTGATCCCATTGTTAGCGTGATTGATGTTATTGTTATTGCTACTATTTCTACTAGATGCATTGAAAATATGTGTGCTCGAGGCCTCTGAGTGCTCCAACTTTACAGACCTTCAAATTATTTTCCTTCCCAAATATTTACATTTGTTTGTGCCAGACAAAAATCTTGAAAACACCATTGTAGGAAATCCCTCCAAGGCCTCTACTTAGGGAAAAAACACATTACTCAATGGAAAAAAATTAACCCCTTTCGCTACTGTAAATCTACACCAAGAGTCTCAGCCTTTAGCAGATAATGCACCCATAACCAAGCTTTCGACTAGCAACCTTCGGAAAAACCTTCAACAAATTAAAATGAGTAGCACTATCAACCTCCACTGGGGTTATGGTACCATGAATGATGGATTTGGGATGACCTTAATGGCCCTTTCCAACCCACCTGATAACATTCAGAAACCACCAAAGGAACGATCCCACATGATGCCACCCCCACATACGAGTACTTTGGAACCATAACTCCAATGTCATAAAAATACATCGAAACTCTTCTAATGGACCCCGAGGAACAAAATATGTTATTAATGGCTAGATGGCATCCCCTTGTCACCACCTTGTGCAATCTAGGGTTCGAGGCGGACATCACACTCCACATAGCCAATTATTTAAAAACACAAACATTAAAATAATTAATATTTAGTACATTCCCAATATTTAATGTAGTAGTATGCCAAAAATCGAAAACTATATGTCACTACATTGCAGGGACATAAAAATTGACAGCTGAGTAAAGAAAGAATATAGAAATAATTTGAGTGGCATATATCCATACGAATAATTGAATGGGGTTTATACAACATTGAACATGAATTAGCATCAAATAAGTAGGAAGTGGACAACAGATTGTACTTGACCACAACAAGTAATTGCATAGTTTGGAAGTGTGTTTGTACAGATGAATCACAACAACAAGCATAATGGTATTGATGTTGGAAAAGTGTTATTAATGATGTATGGAACAATGATTTCATGATTATACAAAATTATTTCAAGATCTGATACCAATGTAATGAATAATTTCTGTTCATTATTTAATTTACAGGAGATTTCTGCAATGCATATAATAATATATGAAAAAATAAATAAATGATAGAATGATATGATTACAATGATCCTTGTGATGGTATACTTATATGCATTGACTGGTCACAAGGCGAAGGGGTATGCACTTCATGATTCTTCGTTAATGCAGTTAATATTTATTATTGTTATTATAATTATATCCATGTATTTTTATTTATGCTTGATACACTCACACTAAGTAAGAACAAAAATTGGTTGAATATAGTTTTCCTTGATTGTATTAGTTTACTTTGTCATATTTTTGATATTAAGAAGGTTGAAGATGAAAATCACTTTTTAATAGAATGTCCTAAGTACATCCACATTAGAGAAAAATTTCAAAATATTTTGTACAACGCTGGCCTTTCTAACCTTTTAACTCATCATAACTATGGCGACCTAGGATTGCTTCTCTTAAATATTTTCAAATGCAAAAATACAATTATAAAGAAAACCAAGTGATTCCTTGCCTTTTTAAAGGTCATATAGATGAAAGCTGGTATTATTGGACCACTACCACCACCACCACCTCCTCCTTTTTTTTTTAATATTGAAGATTCAACAATATCATTTGCAAAACATGGTCCTTGTAAGTTACATCACTCAACACCAAAATTGTATTCAAGCAACATAGTCTAGAAATCTAGTTAATAATTAAGTGGTTACTAAAGAAGTCATAGTAAATCTCCAAGTGTTGTTCGTGTGATTTGATTAACATTACTATCATTATCATTCATTTCACATATAATATTATCATCACGCATGTATCAAATGTAATTGAACATTTAAATGACTTCCCATTACTTCAATGGAATTTCAAAGTTAATCTCAAAAGCATTACTATTATAGGCTTTCCATGTTTTAAAATTAAAACTTTCAAATGTAATTGAACATTTAAATGACTTCCCATTACTTCAAGGGAATTTCAAAGTTAATCTCAAAAGCATTACTGTTATAGGCTTTCCATGTTTTAAAATTAAAACTTTCTAATAATTTGTGTTTGTTATGATGTAAATATATTAAATGTTATCACATCGTATATTTGTTTAGAAATGTTGTTTAATAAACTCATATTTAATATAACTCATTTTTTCAAAGTTGAATCAATAATGTTATGCTTATAGTTATACTTTTACATAGTTATATATCATTTTCATTTGATGTTTTTGTTTAATAACAATTTTATCCACAAATTTGTGTAAATAACTTTAAAATAAGGATGTGAGATAACAATCTCTATTAATATCCCCGTTAATAAGATTCTAAAAAGATGTCCTTCACCTTTGAATTTAGTGTACAATATTAAACTTTTTTTAAATCATTACCATTTTATAGAGTAATTATAAAATGATCACCCTTTAATCCAAAAATCCAATTTGGTTAGATGTTATTCATATTTAATATCACTATCAATTTAAAAGTTACACTTATTATCTTCCTTTATATAATCAAATTCAAATTAATCTATTTAAAGTGCAATAATCTAATTCAAGTCGATCTATTTAAAGTGCAAGGATCTGCAATAATTCTTTAATATTTTTAGAGTCATAATTATTATACTTAAATTAATTATTATTACCTTTCTAAACATAAATTCATTAATATTACTATATAACAAAACATTACCTTTAAACTCATTCTCCATTAGTAACTTATAGTGATCTCTTCCACCATCCCTACAGGAAATTTAAATCATTTCTTAAACAAGTTACATACTCCTTATAATATCGTGACACTTTCATTATTAATAAGCTTAAATCTTATCGTAGGTCAAACCATGTTGGAAATTATTATTGCATATATACCTTTGGTTTCCTATTTCTCATAGAGCATGTCTTTTTTGGAATCTATTATGAAAATAGATTTCCTTCATGCTTTCTAAAGGACCATAGAACATTTCTTCTCTCATAAACCTTTGAATCAATATTCAATTGATTGTATTTTGAAAGTTGTTTTTTCCTCTTTTACTTATTTATATTTTGATTTTATTAAAAAAAAATTAAATGCATTCTGTATCTTTATTATAAATAAATTAACAAAAAAATTATTTAACATTTTGTAATGATGGTGCATGCATGTATATTAAGGTAAATCTTTTATAAATTAAAAAACATATAATTATATGTATTTAAAAAATTAATCTAATCATTTTAATAACTAATTGTAAAATAATATTAACATTTTTACAAAAAAATAAATGAACAAATATTAATGTTTTATTATTTTTGCTTTTCAAAATTATAACATTCTAAATAAATTTAATAATTAAATTTGTGATTTTAAAATTAGATTAAATTATTATTCTTATGTTCATTGGATTATCAATGTTTTCTTATTTTTATTTTTTAAAATTATCATTCTAAATGAATTTAATAATTAAATTTGTGATGTTCATTGGATTCCGTGCCCTTACATTCACAACGAACCGGCAGCTTGTGCTAAGATCTGCGTTGATGCTGAAGCCATTTTGTGATGGTATAGATGGACTATGAGCTAAATTCTCAAGCGTTGTTTATATTTGAAGCTATTATGTGACGGTTTAGATGGACTATTGGCCATATTTTAAGGTTAAATTGTTTTTATTGGTTAAATTTCATCACTATGGTAAGAAATACAAGTTTTCTTTGTAATTAATTTTGCTCTAATTTTTATGCTTGATTCAGACTTTTGAAGTACATGATTCAAACATGGTCGTTATGCATTTTAATGTATTTCCTTATTTCTGAAATGGTATTGTGCACAGAATCAAAAGATCACTTATCAAATTTTCATTACACAACATAATCATCTTCGAAACCATACATATTTTTCATTACCTTACAAGCGTTGCTCATTTTAAATTTTGTTTTGTTATGGTTGAACCTTGTATTTATTTTTATTGTTTCATTAGTTTTAAACATAGCATTTATCAATACACTCTAAGATTTCTTTTAAATAGTGTAAGTGCATTAATTTTAAAAATCATTTTCAAATTAATTGCGTTAATGGTTTCAATTTATTGTTTTCTTATTTTTAAACTTTTCATTTAATAATATGGTTTTACAATTTCTTTTAAAGATTATTGAAACATAGATTTTATAAATAAATTTCAATTATTATTAGTGGTGCAATTCTTTTAAAAGCCATTACTTTATGTGAGCAATTATTTGTTGTTTCAAAAAATGTAATATAGTTTGTGTATCATGTGTATTCATTATATTTGTATATTGGATATTTTGTAATAAATTCTAAAAAATGATTGAGAAGTCGCTATATTTGCTTGCTTAAAATTCATGATATGTTACTCATATGATGAAAATAGTATATTTGTTAAATATATTCACATTTCTACTTATGAAGTATAGTATTTTCAATGCATTTGATTAGTTTTAAACATATTTGTGTAAAATATATTTCATTTTTATACAACTTGTATAGATATGGGAAGAAAGGGAAAGTAGGAAGAAATTTTAGAGTTGGAGGTTGAAGACCCAAAGGATATGATGGAATTTTCAGCTAAAAATTTGACGTGGACACAAGTTTTTGGAGACCAAGTTGTTGTTATTCCATATTCACGATTTCAGGATTTTATAAGCGGAGAGGAATCAAATCCCAATGCCCCCACTCATTTTCTTGTTAATCAAGAACGAGTAAGAGATGTGGAGGATATCACCCATTCCCGCATTGATACATATTTGGAATATGCTGTGTGAGTCAAAATCCGTTCAATATGTTTATAAACCTATAATTCAAGTCAATTTGAAAAACATGCAACAATATTATGCCTAAAATGTTTTGATTATTTGTGTTTAGTTATTGGTGGGCATATGGTCCAGATTCCAAGCGTAAAGTTAGGAATGATAACAAGATAATGAGTGGACAAATCTCTACCAAGAAAAAACGCATTCCATGCGAGAGCATTAAAGTCGGTTGCAAATTCCATTTCATCATGTGTCGACTTTTCCAAGGGCCATAGGATGCCATTATAACATACACTCATTGTAGGCATGTTGATAATTCTGACATTATGTGTCATGGAAAGGATGTGATCGGGAAGCCTCAAACATTTAACTATGCACCTCATTTGTCATCAGATATAAGAGCTGGTGTCGAACAAATGATTAAAGATGGTTTGAATGTTACAATGGTTTGGGATAAATTCATATCTGATGTAGAGCACAAATCTGGTGAGTTGTTTATAGGGGTGACTCGAGATACCTTAATGACAAGGAAAGACATTTTAAACATTTACCACAATATAAAGAGGAAATAATATGTGAAGGATGACAGAGATCCAGTTAGTGTTGAATGTTGGCACAACCAATTTCCCGATAAATTTTTCTACTACCAAAAGCAAGATATAGTGCAAGGAATTCCATTCATTATAGGTATATTGACAAGTTGGATGTCTTCCATGATGGTGAGGCATTCACACAATGATGTTATATCAATGGATTCTACTTTCAGAACGAATATGTATGGGGTGCGTTAATATTCATTATAGCTCTCATTTCTTTTCACTTTTTAAATTTAATTATTTTATTGAATATATAATTCCAATTGAGTTCTTTGAATGTAGTACCAACTATATACATTGATCGTATTCGTCAAACATGGTAATGGTGTCCCTATAGTGTGGGTGATTTCATCATGAAACACCACAGGGGATATAAGTAAATGGTTGTAAGCACTATTTACTACTGGATTGAAAGAATGTTTAGATTGGAATGTTCGATCCTTTATCACAGATAATGCCGCAGTTGAAATTCAAGCATTAAGGTGACATTATTTTTAAGAGTCATGAAAAAACAATGGTACATTAAAATATATGACTTATACCCTTATGTTGTAATGTCATTTTAGGAGGGTAACCAATTCCACCATATTGTTGTGTGTTTGGCATGTGCATCAAGCATGGTTAAAGAACATCCAGAAAAAGTTTGTGGAAAAGAAAAGCAAGCGCAAATTTATCATTCTATTGGAGAAATTATGCACTCTTGCCATGATGATGAATCTGTGCAAGAAGCAGTTAAAAGGATGCTTGAAAAATTTCAAGATCGAAAGAAATTTATAAAATATTTCCAGAACACTTGGTCAGCAAATAAGAAAATCTGTAAGTGATTTGTAGTGTCAACATATGTATATATTCTATGATGGCATGCATTTAGTTAATTTTTTTATGGTTGACATTTATTTTTTTATTTCTTTAGATATGTGGGCAAAGGCTTATTGCAAATTTCCTCATTCGAATCAAGACACCAACAATGCCATAGAATCCTACCACGAGTACATAAATAGGAGGTACATAAATGAGGAAAGCAATGCATGTAATCGTCGAGTTGACTGGCTAATCTATTTATTGTTAATGAAATTTGAACTATATTACATTCATAATCAATGATTGAAAGAAGCTGAAGTTATAAGGCCCGGAAATATGAGAATTTATTAATTCTATTGAATTCTAGAGAATCTCAAATACCAGATGAAGATTGTCTGCATTACCAAAATAAAACATATCATTTTCTCGTTCGTAGCCAAAAAAAGGATACCCTTGATACATGGTATCATGTCATATATATAGGGTCCGAGTTTAATTTTTGTAGCTCTGCGATTGGACATTGAATGGAAATGTCTATAAACATATCTTAAAAGTTGAGATGTTGGTAAGCAAAGATGTTGAAGGCATTGAAGTATTACCAAATGTTTCAAATCCAATTCTTGAGTCACTTAGATCATTAGTTGACTTAAATGACACTATTCCATTGAACCCTGTATTGGATCTCCAAAAAACAAAACCTTTTGAAGATATAACACTTTCTCCATGCATCCATTCTTCTAATGATTTAGAGAATTTGTCACATCTGGTTCATTTTGCCACTACAGGGTTGGACCATTTAATGTCTGGGGATAACGAATTGGAAGTTATTGTGTTAGAAAATAAACAATATGGGAGGGCTATATTAGATAACCCAGGCACAAGTTTGGAGCGAGCACGTGCACTTAACAATGGCCTTAAGAGCTTATTCAATACTTTTCCAGCCAAGAGTTCAAAACATAGTTTATAAATATTGTATCTCCATCTAAGATCAATACAAAGAGGCAACATAGTTTTTTGAGCCCAGTTAGTAAAACGAAAAGATGCATAGTTAGTGAGTCACATTCAACCAAGGATATGCAACAATTCCAAAGGGTTGGACGAGCTCGTGCAAAAAAGAAAACCATGGACAAGATAACAAAATTTTCTAGGAAACAACAAATAAATGTGCATGAAACAGTAGGTCCAGTCAAACATCATGCGCCATGTAATACATGTATTTCAATTTGATATTTTAATTTATTTTACGTGAGATTGCAAGTTATATTATCGACCCCATTATGAAATGTTCATGACATACATTATATTGTTGACATGAATGTAACAATAATAGTATTTTATTCATTGTTTTAATCGTCGAGAAGTCCGCATTTCACATGATACCTCTTGATGTTCGACATTGTCAGCTTCGATAATTTTCTGACGATATTGCTCAAGATAACACAGGTATTTATATTAGAAATATTGTAAACACATGCGAGTTATAGAATTAATTGTTGTTTATGTAACATGTTATAGAACCAAAACATTGCTAAAGGTTATTAAATGGTGTTATAGAACCAGAACACAATGCCATACCAACTTAATAGGAAAAACAAAGTATAAACTAAAAAAATAGTGGCATCTAGGAAAAAATCCTTTTGTAGGAAAAAATCCTTTTGTCGGAAAAAAATGAATCATGCAATATATAAGATCAAATTAAAAGTGCAGATTTAGGTGTATGACAAATATTTGCTTCCCTTGTTCATGCAATGAGGGTAAGCATCTTTGATTGACTCCTATGCTTCCTAAAAGAAGTAAAATGATAAATTTCAACTATGAAACTTCCGAGCACATATATAAGAATGTTAAATTTGAAAATTTATAAATATATTCAAATGAAAGACTTTTCAGAACCTCCTTTACACTAGATGAAGACAAACATATCAAAGTGCTCAATTTTTTTCTAATATCACTATTTGAATTTTGTCAAATGACAAAATATGATAAAAAGCAAATGCTCTGAGAGAGCAAAGTCATTACCTCACCTGCATTTGTCATATAACCACCCATTTCACCAAACTCCTTTTTGTATACAACTATTTGCAAGTTGATTGCACCTTGACATAAATAGTTGCATCTTACTTTTGGAACCAAATGAAAAATTCATCCTCTTTAATACAATACAACCACCCTAGCACTTTGTATAAAATTCATTGAGAGAAATTTTACTACTAAAAACATCTTCATTATATTATTTTCCCACGTCAAAAAAGATTCATGACAAGGAAAATGATTTCCAATCACATACGGATAACTAGTAAAAGTAAACCACCCCTATAACAATGCCAACAATAAAGAATCTGTTTTTATTTGTTAATAAAAATAAAGCATTACAACAATGCTAGAAATCATGTACAAACCTCACAAATTTCCTATGTTATTGTCAACAAAAGCAAAGCATTATAGGCATGTGCTATAAATCATGTACAAACCTCACGAATTTTCAATGTAGGCATATGTGAAAGGAAATCATTCCCCACAAAATATGTGCGTAAAGACGAAATCATCCACAAGCTGTTCAACATCCACCTCAAATGGAGGGTTTGGTGTCTTCATGTCATATTCCAAGTACTCTCGCAAAGTCCATATATTTAGAAACTGCTCAATTATTAAATGTGGCTTGTTTTTTCACATTTCCCCTCTCACAATTTGGCTTGGATAACTTGCAATTTTTTCACAAGCACGGATGCTCATTTGTTTTGGGACTACATGGTTTCCAGAGTCTTTTGGGATTGGACTATTTCTCAGGTAAAGGAAAATTTTCATGACCCTGTTGTAGTTTGTGGATTTAAATGCGAATAATCAGTACAAAAAGGATTAGCACAATAAGCTTTATAGATCACTGGTATTTTAAATGGCTTGGTTTTCGATTGAATCTACAACTAAGGCCATGCATTCCGATAAACCTAAGTTTGTTGCATCTACTAAAATAAGTGATTCTAAACACAATACATCGTCCTCAAAACTGGCTCAAAGTATTTTATTACATAAATGCATTTTGTCATAAAAAGTGATAGATCAAATGCAATCAATCTAGTAAGAGCCAAACATAAAAAACAATTAGGGGAATACAAATGAAAATGATAAAATATCCATTGCTCCCTTCAACCAACAAAACACAATATCTAAAAATATAAAACAAACCCTTGCACATTCTTCTCGTGGAACTGGATATAAGAGAATTTCCCATTGACATCATTACAGAACTTAGAAACCTAAGCACATTGATAAGGATTCATAGATGTGGAATACTAATATTAAATCCTTGTCTATATCTCTAAAAACGATTCGTAACATGTTCACAACAAAATAGGTATAATAATCAGATAGAGATACAAAACTTATGGGAGTTTCATCAGGCGATGGTGGGCTATGGGAACGCCTCTATGACCTTAGAGTACTATACCCTATTGTTAGAAAACTTAAAGCAAGTAAAACATAAAACTGATCTATATGATTTCTGGATGAATTCATTGATATATGATGGAAAACTTACCAACTCTCTAGGGTAGAGTGATCCAATTTCCTCTAGTGCCATACTTGTCTATATATTCCTTGAGTTTAGAGTCTTCCTCATGAGACCATGCCCCTTTGTTAATATTATCTTTGTCGCAGCAAGGGGCTCTTCCCATCTCTTCAGATTACATCCAAAAATTAGACTTGAAATATCTTATGGGTCGGTCAGGATAAGTCGAGGAAACTGAAGAGAACGAATTTTCAGGAGCAAATATGGCTATAAACTGAACGTATTCAATGTTATGGGACTTCCTAGTTTTCAATTGGATGGACCTGGGTTTTCTCGGTACTAGAACGTTGAGATTATCCCAACCTATTGAATTTCCTCTTAGGAAGAACACGTCTCATTTATATTAGGACTGTCTCAATAGGCCTGAATCTCAAACGAAATATAATCAAAAGGATTGAATGATCCACACACTAAATTCCTTCAACAAAACCTGCAAAAATTGAGTTGGGCATGAAAATTAACTTGAGATCTTAATTCTTTTGATAAAAAATATGGATAGATAGACAACATAGACAAATACAAAGAAATGAAATGTCCATAAAATCATATACAGAGTGACAAAAGAAGTGGTGGTGGGGATTGGGACCTATGTGTTCAAGTCCTACCCTTAGTGTCGAGACGACAATCCAAGGAACAAATTTGTGTGCTTTGTGCTTGTCCTTCTCATTATGGAATCTATTCCAATTGCATGCCAAGTTGGGATTTTGCATTTGCAACCAAGATTATGAACCCTCAAGAACCATCAACACCCCATCTATGTGCACCATCGCTATCCCAATCATCAATGGTGGAGTGAACACCAACCTGGCGCTCCTCACAAGGACTAGCTCCCTCCCCATTACCTCTCTCGCTAGCCCAATCATCAATGGAAAAATCAAAACCGACCTAACACTCCTCATAATGAGGGGCTCCCTCCCTAACACCTTCTAGTCACTGTAGGTCCTATTGAACAAAACAAAGGGCATCCTCATAAACTTGAGCAACACAGAAAGACAAAAACATGTGTAAATGACATGGTGGCCTTTTATTGCACATGTAAATGACAGACATATAACAGTCAAGGGTTGGCCAGAGGGACAGTGAATCTCGAACAATGTTCTAGAAACCCACCCTTAGAGAAAAATTCCTATCGATGTAACAAGTTTGCAGAAACCCAGTTGGTGAAGATAGTTTCAACTAAAAATTACAAAATGATGTCGGGGTGAGTAATCGATGAAGAATAGCAAACATAATTTCTAAAACTGCCCACTCATGCAAATAATGCTTGAATTGGAATAACTCCGAGGGAAGATATACGATTAATGGAAACCCAAATGAAAGAAAAAACAACAAACTCCCCTTGCGAAGAAAAGGCTAAGTTGAAACTCACTTGTTGTTGTAATTCAAAAATGGTCGAAACACAACTATAAATAGAATCTAAAAGCCTCACCTGATCCTTGTAACATATGGTAATGACATCTTCAGGGTGTCTGTTATGGAGAATATGCAATAGAATCTTGGACACATTGTTGGCACCGAAAACATAATGCACAACTACAAAACAGGTTTCTCCCTTGTCCAAACCAAAATAAGGTGCAAATATACGATTGCTAATGCATTTCCTTCTCAGAAAATTATAGTCTCCACAAGGTGCACTATTGTTGGCACCTTTCTCTCTCGACCTCTTGCTTCTCCTACTATTCGCACCTACAATTTGCATCACCTTTCTTTGGGGGACTGTTTGCTCAAAATAGCTATCACCATTGATCCCATTGTTAGCGTGATTGATGTTATTGTTATTGCTACTATTTCTACTAGATGCATTGAAAATATGTGTACTCGAGGCCTCTGAGTGCTCCAACTTTACAGACGTTCAAATTATTTTCCTTCCCAAATATTTGCATTTGTTTGTGCCAGCCAAAAATCTTGAAAACACCACTGTAGGAAATCCCTCCAAGGCCTCTACTTGGGGAAAAAACACATTACTCGATGGACAAAAATTAATCCCTTTCGCTACTGTAAATCTACACCAAGAGTCTCAGCCTTTAGCAGATAATGCACCCATAACCAAGCTTTCGACTAGCAACCTCCAGAAAAACCTTCAACAAATTAAAATGAGTAGCACTATCAACCTCCATTGGGGTTATGGTAGCATGAATGATGGATTTGGGATGACCTTAATGGCCCTTTCCAACCCACCTGATAACATTCAGAAACCACCAAAGGAACGATCCCACATGATGCCACCTCCACAAACGAGTACTTTGGAACCATAACTCCAATGTCATAAAAATGCATCGAAACTCTTCTAATGGACCCGAGGAACAAAATATGTTATTAATGGCTAGATGGCGTTCCCTTGTCGCCACCTTGTGCAATCTAGGGTCCGAGGTGGACATCACACTCCACATAGCCAATTATTTAAAAACACAAACATTAAAATAATTAATATTTAGTACATTCCCAATATTTAATGTAGCAGTATGCCAAAAATTGAAAACTATATGTCCCTACATTGCAGGGACATAAAAATTGATAGCTGAGTATAGAAAGAATATAGAAATAATTTGAGTGGCATATATCCATACTAATAATTGAATGGGGTTTATACAACATTGAACATGAATTAGCATCAAATAAGTAGGAAGTGGACAACAGATTGTACTTGACCACAACAAGTAATTGCATTGTTTGGAAGTGTGATTGTAGAGATGAATCACAACAACAAGCATAGTGGTATTGATGTTGGAAAAGTGTTATTAATGATGTATGGAACAATGATTTCATGATTACGCAAAATTATTTCAAGATCTGATATCAATGTAATGAATAATTTCTGTTCATTATTTAATTTACAGGAGATTTCTGCAATGCATATAATAATATATGAAAAAATAAATAAATGATAGAATGATATGATTACAACGAGCCTTGTGATGGTATACTTATATGCATTGATTGGTCACAAGGCGAAGGGGTATGCACTTCATGATTCTTCGTTAATGCAGTTAATATTTATTATTGTTATTATTATTATATCCATGTATTTCTATTTATGCTTGATACACTCACACTAAGTAAGAACAAAAATTGGTTGAATATAGTTTTCCTTGCTTGTATTAGTTTACTTTGTCATCTTTTTGATATTACGAAGGTTGAAGATGAAAATCACTTTTTAATAGAATGTCCTAAGTACATCCACATTATAGAAAAATTTCAAAATATTTTGTACAACGCTGGCCTTCCTAACCTTTTAACTCATCATAACTATGGTGACCTAGGATTGCTTCTCTTAAATATTTTCAAGCACAAAAATACAATTATAAAGAAAACCAAGTGATTCCTTGCATTTTTTAAGGTCATATAGATGAAAGCTGGTATTATTGGACCACTACCACCACCGCCACCTCCTCCTTTTTTCTTAATATTGAAGATTCAACAATATCATTTGCAAAACACGGTCCTTGTAAGTTACATCACTCAACACCAAAATTGTATTCAAGCAACATAGTCTAGAAGTCTAGTTAATAATTAAATGGTTACTAAAGAAGTCATAGTAAATCTCCAAGTATTGTTCGTGTGATGTAATTATCATTATCATTCATTTTACATATAATATTATCATCATGCATATATCAAATGTAATTGAACATTTAAATGACTTCCCATTACTTCAATGGAATTTCAAAGTTAATCTCAAAAGCATTACTATTATAGGCTTTCCATGTTTTAAAATTAAAACTTTCAAATGTAATTGAACATTTAAATGACTTCCCATTACTTCAATGGAATTTCAAAGTTAATCTCAAAAGCATTACTGTTATAGGCTTTCCATGTTTTAAAATTAAAACTTTCTAATAATTTGTGTGTGTTATGATGTAAATATATTAAATGTTATCACATCGTATATTTGTTTAGACATGTTGTTTAATAAACTAATATTTAATATAACACATTTTTTCAAAGTTGAATCAATAATGTTATGCTTATAGTTATACTTCTACATAGTTATATTTCATTTTCATTTGAGGTTTTTGTTTAATAACAATTTTATCCACAAATTTGTGTAAATAACTTTAAAATAAGGATGTGAGATAACAATTTCTATTAATATCTCCGATTATAAGAATCTAAAAAGATGTCCTTCACCTTTGAATTTAGTGTACAATATTAAACATTTTTTAAATCATTACCATTTTATAGAGTAATTATAAAATGATCTCCCTTTAATCCAAAAATCCAATTTGGTTAGATGTTATGCATATTTAATATCACTATCAATTTAAAAGTTACACTTATTATCTTCCTTTATATAATCAAATTCAAATTAATCTATTTAAAGTGCAATAATCTAATTCAAGTCGATCTATTTAAAGTGCAAGGATCTACAATAATTCCTTAACATTTTAGAGTCATAATTATTATACTTAAATTAATTAGTATTATCTTTCTAAACATAAATTCATTAATATTACTATATAACAAAACATTACCTTTAAACTCATCCTCCATTAGTAACTTATAGTGATCTCTTCCTCCATCCCTACATGAAATTTAAATCATTTCTGAAACAAGTTACATACTCCTTATAATATCGTGACACTTTCATTATTAATAAGCTTAAATCTTATTGTAGGTCAAACCTTGTTGGAAATTATTATTGCATATATACCTTTGGTTTCCTATTTCTCATAGAGCATGTCTTTTTTGGAATCTATTATGAAAATAGATTTCCTTCATGCTTTCTAAAGGACCATAGAACATTTCTTCTCTCATAAACCTTTGAATCAATATTCAATTGATTGTATTTTGAAAGTTGTTTTTTCCTTTTTTACTTATCGATATTTTGATTTTATTAAAAAAAATTAAATGCATTCTGTATCTTTATTATAAATAAATTAACAAAAAAATTATTTAACATTTTGTAATGATGATGCATGCATGTATATTAAGGTAAATCTTTTATAAATTAAAAAACATATAATTATATGTATTTAAAAAATTAATCTAATCATTTTATTTTAATAACTAGTTGTAAAATAATATTAACATTTTTACACAAAAATAAATCAACAAATATTAATGTTTTATTATTTTTGCTTTTCAAAATTATAACATTCTAAATAATTTTAATAATTAAATTTGTGATTTTAAAATTAGATTAAATTATTATTCTTATGTTCATTGGATTATCAATGTTTTATTATTTTTGTTTTTTAAAATTATCACTTTAAATGAATTTAATAATTAAATTTGTGATTTTAAAATTAGATTATTATTATTATTATTAAATAAAATCTAGATTATTATTATTCTTATATTTATTAAATGTAATTTTAGTGATTCTAAAAAATGATTATTATTCTTTCCATCTAAATTCAATTCTTGTTGATTATTACTCTTTCAAGATAATGTATGCCGATCTTCTTGTTCGGATCCCGTGCCCTTACATTCACAACGAACTGGCAGCTTGTGCTAAGATCTGCGTTGATGCTGAAGCCATTTTGTGATGGTATAGAGGGACTATGAGCTAAATTCTCAAGCGTTGTTTATATTTGAAGCTATTATGTGACGGTTTAGTGGACTATTGGCCATATTTTAAGGTTAAATTGTTTTTATCGGTTAAATTTCATCACTATGGTAAGAAATACAAGTTTTCTTTGTAATTAATTTTGCTCTAATTTTTATGCTTTGATTCAGACTTTTGAAGTACATGATTCAAACATGGTCGTTATGCATTATAATGTATTTCCTTATTTCTGAAATGGTATTGTGCACAGAATCAAAAGATCACTTATCAAATTTGCATTACACAACATAATCATCTTCGAAACCATACATATTTTTCATTACCTTACAAGCGTTGCTCATTTTAAATTTTGTTTTGTTATGGTTGAACTTTGTATTTATTTTTATTGTTTCATTAGTTTTAAACATAGCATTTATCAATACACTCTAAGATTTCTTTTAAATATTGTAAGTACATATATTTTAGAAATCATTTTCAAATTAATTGCATTAATTGTTTCAATTTATTGTTTTTTTATTTTTAAACTTTTCATTTAATAATATGGTTTTACAATTTCTTCTAAAGATTATTGAAACATAGATTTTATAAATAAATTTCAATTATTATTAGTGGTGTGAATCTTTTAAAAGCCATTATTTTATGTGAGCAATTATTTGTTGTTTCAAAAAATGTAATATAGTTTGTGTATCATGTGTAATCATTATATTTGTATATTGGATATTTTGCAATAAATTCTAAAAAATGATTGAGAAGTCGCTATATTTGCTTACTTAAAATTCATGATATGTTACTCATATGATGAAAATAGTATATTTGTTAAATATATTCACATTTCTACTTATGAAGTATAGTATTTTCAATGCATTTGATTAGTTTTAAAACATATTTGTGTAAAAGATATTTCAGTTTTATACAACTTGTATAGATATGGGAAGAAAGGGAAAGTAGGAAGAAATTTTAGAGTTGGAGGTTGAAGACCCAAAGGATATGATGGAATTTTCAGCTAAAAATTTGACGTGGACACAAGTTTTTGGAGACCAAGTTGTTGTTATTCCATATTCACGATTTCAGGATTTTATAAGCGGAGAGGAATCAAATCCCAATGCCCCCACTCATTTTCTTGTTAATCAAGAACGAGTAAGAGATGTGGAGGATATCACCCATTCCCGCATTGATACATATTTGGAATATGCTGTGTGAGTCAAAATCCGTTCAATATGTTTATAAACCTATAATTCAAGTCAATTTGAAAAACATGCAACAATATTATGCCTAAAATGTTTTGATTATTTGTTTTTAGTTATTGGTGGGCATATGGTCCAGATTCCAAGCGTAAAGTTAGGAATGATAACAAGACAATGAGTGGACAAATCTCTACCAAGAAAAAACACATTCCATGCGAGAGCATTAAAGTCAGTTGCAAATTCCATTTCATCATGCGTCGACTTTTCCAAGGGCCATAGGATGCCATTATAACATACACTTACTGTAGGCATGTTGATAATTCTGACATTGTGTGTCATGGAAAGGATGTGATCGGGAAGCCTCAAACATTTAACTATGCACCGCATTTGTCATCAGATATAAGAGCTGGTGTCTAACAAATGATTAAAGATGGTTTGAATGTTACAATGGTTTAGGATAAATTCATATCTGATGTAGAGCACAAATCTGGTGAGTTGTTTACAGGGGTGACTCGAGATACCTTAATGACAAGGCAAGACATTTTAAACATTTACCACAATATAAAGAGGAAATAATATGTGAAGGATGATAGAGATCCAGTTAATGTTGAATGTTGGTACAACCAATTTCCCGATAAATTTTTCTACTACCGAAAGCAAGATATAGTGCAAGGAATTCCATTCATTATAGGTATACTGACAAGTTGGATGCGTTCCATGATGGTGAGACATTCACACAATGATGTTATATCAATGGATTCTACTTTCAGAGCGAATATGTATGGGGTGCGTTAATATTCATTATAGCTCTCATTTCTTTTCACTTTTTAAATTTAATTATTTTATTGAATATATAATTCCAATTGAGTTCTTTGAATGTAGTACCAACTATATACATTGATGGTATTCGTCAAACATGGTAATGGTGTCCCTATAACGTAGGTGATTTCATCACGAAACACCACAGGGGATATAAGTAAATGGTTGTAAGCACTATTTACTACTGGATTGAAAGAATGTTCAGATTGGAATGTTCGAGCCTTTATCACTGATAATGCCACAGTTGAAATTCAAGCATTAAGGTGACATTATTTTTAAGAGTCATGAAAAAACAATGGTACATTAAAATATATGACTTATACCCTTCTGTTGTAATGTCATTTTAGGAGGGTAACCAATTCCACCATATTGTTGTGTGTTTGTCATGTGCATCGAGCATGGTTAAAGAACATCAAGAACAAAGTTTGTGGAAAAGAAAAGCAAGCGCAAATTTATCATTCTATTGGAGAAATTATGCACTCTTGCCATGATGATGAATCTGTGCAAGAAGCAGTTAAAAGGATGCTTGAAAAATTTCAAGATCAAAAGAAATTTATAAAATATTTCCAGAACACTTGGTTAGCAAATAATAAAATCTGTAAGTGATTTGTAGTGTCAATGTATGTATATATTCTATGATGGCATGCATTTAGTTAATTTTTTTATGGTTGACATTTATTTTTTATTTCTTTAGATATGTGGGCAAAGGCTTATCGCAAATTTCCTCATTCGAATCAAGACACCAACAATGCCATAGAATCCTACCACGAGTACATAAATAGGAGGTACATAAATGAGGAAAGCAATGCATGTAATCATCGAGTTGACTGGCTAATCTATTTATTGTTGATGAATTTTGAACTACATTACATTCATAATCATCGATTGAAAGAAGATGAAGTTATAAGGCCCGAAAAATATGAGAATTTATTAATTCTATCGAAGTCTAGAGAATCTCAAATACCAGATGAAGATTGTCTGCATTACCAAAATAAAACATATCATTTTCTCGTTCGTAGCCAAAACAAGGATACCCTTGATACATGGTATCATGTCATATATACAAGGTCCGAGTTTAATTTTTGTAGCTGCGATTGGACATTGAATGGAAATGTCTATAAACATATCTTAAAAGTTGAGATGTTGGTAAGCAAAGATGTTGAAGGCATTGAAGTATTACCAAATGTTTCAAATCCAATTCTTGAGTCACTTAGATCATTAGTTGACTTAAATGACACTATTCCATTGAACCCTTTATTGGATCTCCAAAAAACAAAACCTTCTGAAGATATAACACTTTCTCCATGCATCCATTCTTCTAATGATTTAGAGAATTTGTCAGATCTGGTTCATTTTGCCACTACAGGGTTGGACCATTTAATGTCCGGGGATAACGAATTGGAAGTTATTGTGTTAGAAAATAAACAATATGGGAGGGCTATATTAGATAACCCAGGCACAAGTTTGGAGCAAGCACGTGCACTTAACAATGGCCTTAAGAGCTTATTCAACACTTTTCCAGCCAAGAGTACAAAACATAGTTTATAAATATTGTATCTCCATCTAAGATCATTACAAAGAGGCAACATAGTTTTTTGATCCCAGTTAGTAAAACGAAAAGATGCATAATTAGTGAGTCACATTCAACCAAGGATATGCAACAATTCCAAAGGGTTGGACGAGCTCATGCAAAAAAGAAAACCATGGACAAGATAACAAAATTTTCTAGGAAACAACAAATAAATGTGCATGAAACAATAGGTCCAGTCAAACATCATGCGCTATGTAATACATGTATTTCAATTTGATATTTTAATTTATTTTACGTGAGATTGCAAGTTATATTATTGACCCCATTATGAAATGTTCATGACATACATTATATTGTTGACATGAATGTAACAATAATAGTATTTTATTCATTGTTTTCATCGTCGAGAAGTCCACATTTCACATGATACCTCTTGATGTTCGACATTGTTGGCTTTGATTATTTTCTGACGATATTGCTCAAGATAACACATGTATTTATATTAGAAATATTGTAAATGCATGCGAGTTATAGAATTAATTGTTGTTTATGTAACATGTTATAGAACCAAAACATTGCTAAAGGTTATTAAATGGTGTATATTGTTACATCAAGGAAATGATCTAGTGAAAGAGGTGGACTCAAGCATGCCAACAAGACCATTGATTCCGGATTTGACCTTATGAGGTATGTTGAATTGTGGATTA
Source organism: Larix kaempferi (assembly GCA_027924585.1). Classification (NCBI taxonomy): domain Eukaryota; kingdom Viridiplantae; phylum Streptophyta; class Pinopsida; order Pinales; family Pinaceae; genus Larix; species Larix kaempferi. The sequence goes on from BSBM01000084.1 coordinate 11,377,122, forward strand.
AGTTATAAAGTTCAAATCATTTAGTTTTGTTAATGAGTTATTTTAATTTACAATAGCTCATATATTTTTATAGTTTGTCAATGCTATATTACTTTTAAGAAAAAATTAAAGTAGGGTTTTCACTTCTAATGTCATTGTGTAGTTGTTTGTTAAAGCATAGTTAAATTGGAAAATATAAACTTTTTTAGTTATGGATTTTGTCTTTGATTTCATTTATTTGTTTCTTGTGAGAGGGTTGTATTAGTTTCTATGTTAGCTTGGATGCCCACTTCCAAAAGAGATGCAATTGAAGACTTTGACATGAGAGAGAATAAATCTTGTGTTCACTTTATTGATGTGAAAAAATATGTTTTTCATTGCTCAAACTTATTTTGAATCTATTATCACTCATATTTTACAAAAAGTTTCTATAAATAATGATCAACAACTCGAGTTTTGATATATTGCAATGTTTAGACATTTATATTTTTTGCATATTTAGATGTTTTGTCATTTACCCATTAGAAACAAAGTAAATAAAACAAACATACTAAAATTAATAATTGGTAAATATATGAATCAATAATTTTTTATTTATAGTTATTGATATTGATCCATTTTAAGATTACTTTATAACTTCAAACATTTTAAGTTAGTCGTTGATGTTATTTATTTTAAGATTAATCTATAAATTACAAAGTTCGAGTTAATATAAATATTTGATAAAAACTTTTTCTAAATGTTATTTTTTTAAATAATATATTTTTACTCAAAAGAAGAATTTATCTCACCAAATCCACTACCTAAAATTAAATGTGATTTCTATTAGCTAAGTTAATTTCAATGTGATTGTTATTATCTTAGTTAATTTGAAATCTCTCAACATTCTCCCTTTGTTATTATCTTAGTTAATTATGTGAGAGAGTGCATCCTACCTTTATTATGTTAGAAAGCGCTTTAGAGTTTATATAGATTTAATGTGGGTCCTTAACCAAGCTTAACCAAACTTAACCAATGTATAATTCAAGTATTACTCCTCCTTAATCAAACTCTTAACCAACATATAAATCAATCATTGATTCAGAGCGTTCAACAACCCAAAGAGATGAACATTAAGGAACCATTTCCATGAACGACTTAAGAAATAAGAAGCAAGTTGTGGGTGCAATCAGTGAGATGGGGTGGAGAGTAGCCAAGTGTCATGTCCCAAATTTGGAATTGGGTCACAATGGCCTAATCACATTGGCCATATTCATTAGAGTTTGTAAAATTGATGTTAAAGTTCAAATAATTGCCAAGGAGGAAAATTACTAGTTTCCTAGGTTTGGGGTGGAAGCTTTGGGATTTGGAATAATGGGGATAATAAATGATGTATGAACATTAGAGTGGTATAAATATTTAATAAAGGAGTTAAATAAATATATACAAGTGAAAATCCAAGTGGCATTTGATCATGAAGACACATGGAGGAAGTGGGATCCACATATGGCTAGATTTCCCCACTACACTTGGCATCATTATCTCACCAATTCGAATTCAAGGTGAATGGTAACATACTTGGGGGAGTCCAAAGGGTATTATTCATGGCATGACTCATCCAAGGTCGAAATATAGAGGAAGAGTAACTCCCATGGAAGAGGAAGAGGCAATTTGGAGCTAGTGAGACACTTGGGTTAGATTCCCTAGCTCTATGACAATAATGATGAAGATTCTATGACACCTATGACACAAATCAGACCTGAAGGCTGACATATGACATATATGACATGTCAGGTCTAAAAATAGACTCCAAGAGGGTGCTCAAGGGTGTTAGGGAAGCTAAGATGCTTCCACATGTGATTTGGTGGAAGTGGGAAACAAGGAATTGTTGTACAAGTGGCATTCTTTGGAGTCTCTTCCCAACTTGAGTTGGCATGAGTCTCTTGGAAGGAATTCAACCCATGGAGGACATTAGAACTTTATAAATGTCAATAACAAAGAATGAAACCAGCTTTTGATCATTTGTAGAATTTGCAATTGCATTTGTGAAGAGGGAGAGCTAGTGGATGACTAGTTGCTTGCCTTAGCCAATTTCGAGGGTGAAAGAATCCCATCCAAGTTGGAAATTGGAAAGGCCATTCAGAAATTTCATTTGGAGATTTAATGGAGTCTTTCTTTGCAGGTGTAAGCTATAGGGCAGCTCATGGTTTCTTCTATTGCAGCTCACTCCTTCAACCATTTCCAGTTTTGATGGCATATTCTTGATCCTTGAGGGAGGGCATTTTTTGTGAGCTATTGTACTATTTGGGGGAGCTTTTAATGCCCCATTTCTTTTTTAATATGAAGCAAATACTCTGTTCTTCATCTACAGAAATTTTTAGGTCAAAATTCCAAGTAGAAATGTATAAATCTCAATTTTAATGAAAGAACAGTGCCATTTCCCCACTACCTTATTGTGAATCAATGTAATGCTAATGATTTCGAATGAATGGATGATTCTATGATGCACTTGTGATCAATGAACTGCCATGGATGTATTTTACAAGTTTCATGTACTCTACTTGAGCATTTGAAGTATTTTTACTCAGTTTAATTGCATTGGGAGAAGAAATAGTGCCATTTCCCCAAGGGTCGAATTGGTGATTTTTGCAGTTGAATGGGAGATGGTTGGAATAGATGTAAAAATCAATTAATGGTGCACATGAGACCTTAATAACATCCTTAATACATTCCCTACCTCTGTTCAGAAATTTTATTGGGTTTGGAGGCATTTGGGAAGCCATTTTTAGTACTTACCCCAGGGGGACTTGAACCCCAAATTACTAGTAAAATTGCATACTTGGTCTAGAATGTTAAGAGAGTTTGCAGAGGTATTTTGGTGGCCATATATCATCCCTGAACATCATATTCAAGTCCTAATATCATTCATACACCTTCCTTGAATATTTGAAGGAATTTGGAGTCAATTCGAGACCTAGAGACCAATACTAGTCAAAGGGAAATTACTAGTAAAGTTCCCTACATTGGACAGAATTGAAAGAGTATTTGCAGAAGTATTTTGAAGGTCCAAAAGCATCCTTGAAATACATATTTATGTTCTAACATAATCCATATACCTTCTCAGAAGATTTGGGAGCAATTGAAGCAATTTGGGGACCTGGAGCTCAAAACTAGTCAAAGGTCAAACTAGGGAAAAAAGTGAAAAATTGCCATTTTAATAAAATTCCTAACAAGGGACATTACAATGGTATCAGAGCATGGTCTTGGCACCTGATGTGGTAGAACATTAATGAAGACCAGGAGTCAAAGAAATAATCCACCACCCTTAGAAACTGAAACTGGATGTACTTTGGTGAAAGGGAAGAAGTAGGAGAAGAAGTGCATTCATTGGTCACCATGAGTAAGGGTGAGAAAGGAACCTTAGAGGAGAATGAGGAGTTTAGAAAATTACACACGGTGTTGTATGCATTTTACATGGTTCCACCTACATTGTTCATGGTTACACCAACAATGCTCATGGTTCCACCAACAATGCTCATGATTCCATAAATAGAGCTCATGGTTCCACCAACAATGTTCATGGTTCCATAAACAGAGGTGGAACCAAGAGCGTTGTTCGTGGAACCATGAGAATTGTTGGTAGAACCATGAGCTCTATTTATGGAACAACGAGCATTGTTGGTGGAACCATGAGCACTGTCCTTGGAACCATGAGATCTAGTTATGGAACCATGAGATCTATTTATGGAACCATGAGAATATTTGGGGGAAACATGAGCTTTAGTTATGGAACCATGATATCTAGTTATGGAACCATGAGCATTATTGGTGGAACCATGAGCACTATCCGTGGAACCATGAGAGCTAGTTATGGAACCATGAGCATTATGGGTGGAACCATGAGCATTGTTGGTGGAACCATGAGCTCTATTTATGGAACCATGAGCATTGTTGGTGGAGCCATGAGCTCTAGTTATGGGACCATGAGCATTGTTGGTGGAACCATGAGCACTGTCCGTAGAACCATGAGCTCTATTTATGGAACTATGAGCATTGTTGGTGGAACTATGAGCTCTAGTTATGGAACCATGAGCATTGTTGGTGGAACCATGAGCTATAGTTGTGGAACCATGAACATTATTGGTGGAACCATGAGCATTGTTGGTGGAACCATGAGCACTATCCGTGGAACCATGAGCTCTAGTTATGGAACCATGAGCTCTAGTTATGGAACCATGAGCATTGTTGGTGGAACCATGAGCATTATCACTGGAACCATGAGCATTGTTGTTGGAACCATGAAATTTACTTATGGAACCATGAGCATTGTTGGTGGAACCATGAGCACTGTACGTGGAACCATGAACATTGTTGGTGGAACCATGAGCACTGTTCGTGGAACCATGAGCTCTATTTATGGAACCATGAGAATTTTTGGGGGAACCATGAGCTTTAGTTATGGAACCATGAGCTCTAGTTATGGAACCATGAGCATTGTTGGTGGAACCATGAGCTATAGTTATGGAACCATGAACACTTTCCTTGGAACCGTGAGCTCTATTTATGGAACCATGGGCATTATTGGTGGAACCATGAGCTCTATTTATGTTTCCATTTACCACCAACACCACCCACGGTTCCATAAATAGAGCTCATGGTTCCACTAACAATGCTCATGGTTCCACCAATAATGCTCATGATTCCACAGATAGAGCTTATGGTTCCATAAAAAAATCTCTCAGTTCCACCAACTGTGCCCATGGTTCCACCAATAATTCTCATGGTCTTCACCATCATCTTCATGGTCTCCACCATCATCTTCATGGACTTCATAATCATCATCATATTCATCATCATCATCATCATCATCAACATCATCATCATCATCATCATCATCGTCCTCATCTTCATCATCATCATTGTCATGATCTTCATTACCATCATCATCATCATCTTCATCATCGTCATCATCATCGTCATCATCATCACCATCATCTTCATCTTCATCATCATCACCCTCTTCATCATCATCCATCATCAACCACTTATACTATGAAACGAGAACTCGACATAGTTCTCATTTTTCTCTCTCCTAATTATAGTAGGTATTTTTAGCTCCGTTTCAAAAATGGGTGATGCCAGTATCACACATTTTCATTTTGAGGCATTTTTTGGGACCTTTGAATTATCTTTATCGTAAAAAAAAATTAGTTTATATTTTCAGGTGCATTTTTAGAAATTTAGCAAAATAGCATACATTTTTAAGCAATTTATAATGAAAAACATATACATTTTGCAATTTTTTCTATAAAATAAGACATTTTTATGGACAAAATAAGACACTTTTATTGACAAAATTGTAAAAAATTCCAGAAAATATAGACATTTAAAACCATTTTCAATCAATTTTCAGATATGTTTTGTATAAAAATGATAATATTTCATATTATTTTCCGAAAAGTGTTGATTCACATAAATTCAAGAAAAACTATACAAATTATTTGTAAAAAACATATTTCAAACATTATATATAGAAATTTTATTTCTAAAATTAAGTCTGAAAGTTAAAACATTACTAATATATCTTATCAAAATATTGTCAAACTTAGCATTTTCTTCAAAACATGAAACTAATCAACAATATCATGCAGGCCAAATTCATGTCCTCTTCTGCTGCATGTTTCCCCCCTCTAACATTATAATCAAATAAATTAAAAAACAAATTAAACTAATCCCTAACAACATTATAATAAAAAATTCCTAACAACATTATAATAAAAAATTTAAAAAAAATTAAAAACAAATCAAACTAACCCCTAACAACATTATAATAAAAAATTTAAAAAAAATTTAAAAACAACTTAAACCAACCTAACAACATTATAAACTAACATTTAAAGAAAAATTAAAAACAAATTAAACTAACATTAAAACTAATAAATTTAAACTAATGTTCTTATAATTAAAAATAAAAAAATAAAAAAATAAAAATAAAAACCCAATAAACTAACCTAACATTATAATTAAAAAAAAACTAATTAACTATATACTAACATTACACAAAATTTAAAAAAACTTAAAAACAAAATAAAAATAACATTATAAAAAATTAAAAATTAAAAAAAAAAAAACAAACTATACAAAATTTTAAAATAAATTAAAAACAAAAATAAAAACAGACTAAAACTAACATTATAAAAAATTAAAAATTAAAAAAAAACAAACTATATATAATAACAAATCAAACTATATAACATTTAAAAACAAATTTAAAAACAATCAAAAAAATCAAAATATAAAACATTAAAAAGAAATTTAAAACAAAATTTTAAAAACAATTAAAAAACCAAACTATACAAAATCTTAAAAAAATTTAAAAAAAAATAATTAAAAAAAAAAATTAAACTATACAAAAAATTTAAAAATAAAAAAAATTAAACACAATTTAAAAAAAAAAAACCATGCAATGGCTGGGGAGGTGGGTGGCGGCGAGGGAGGGGGAAGGGAGGGTGGAAGAGGGATAAGGGAGGAGGTGGTGGAGCTAGGCGGGGGAAGGGAGGAGGTGGTGGAAGGGAGGGCGCGAGGGGAGGTGGAAGGGAGGGCGCGAGGGGAGGGGGAAGGGAGGAGGAGGTGGTGTATCTGGGTGGTGGGGGGAGGTGGAAGGGAGGGGGAAGGGAGGTGGCACGGGGAGGGCCGGGGGGAGGGGAAAGGGGAGGCGGAGTGGTGGGGGAAGGGGCCGCGAGTAGGGAGGAGGGGGAAGTGGAGGGGAGCGGAGAGGAGGAAGGATGGGGAGGGCACCGCCTGCTTGGGTGCCAAAGGGCTACCCCTCATGGGTGTCGCGATTCCCAACATTGAGCCGCTCGTGAGGGGCGTCCCTTTGGTGCCTAAGCGGGCGGAGCTCCGCCGGCTTGAGCACTAAAGGGCCGCCGCTCATGAGCGGTGCAATGCCCAGCATCGAGTCGTCGTGAGGGTCGGCCCTTTGGTGCCCAAGACGGCGGAGCTGCATCGCGCCGCTTGTGAGGGGCAGCCCTTTGGTGCCCAAACCGACGGAGCTCTACCGGCTTGGGCGCCAAAGGGCCACCCCTCACGAGCGGCTCGATGTTGGGCATTGCACCGCTCGTGAGGGGCGACACTTTGGCGCCCATGCAGGTGGTTCCCTCCTCCTCCTTCCTCCTCCCCGCTCCCCTCCACTTCCCCCTCCTCCCTCCTCACGGTCCCTTCCCCCTCCTCCCGGTGCCACCTCCCTTCCTGCTACCCTCGCGCCCTCCCTTCCACCTCCTCCTCCCTTCCCCCGCCCAGCTCCACCGCCTCCTTCCCTTCCCCCTCCTCCCCCGCCGCCCTCCCTTCCACCGCTTCCCACCACCTCCTCCTCCTCCCTTATCCGTCCATCGCCCTCCCCTTCCCCCTCCTCGCTCCTCACCCACCGCCCTCCCTTCCACCGCCACCGCCCTCCCTTCCCCCTCCCTCCCCGCCGCCCACCTCCCCGCCATTGCATTGTTTCGATTTGTTTTAAAATTTTGTTTATTTTTTTTTTAATTTTTTTTTAATTTTGTATAGTTTATTTTATTTTCAAATTTTGTTTAAAGTTTGTTTAACTTTGTATAGTTTAATTTGTTTTTAATTATTTTGTTTTTTAATTTATTTTAAAATTTTGTATAGTTTGATTTTTTTATTGTTTTTAAATTTTTGTTTTAATTGTTTTTAAGTTTTTGTATAGTTTTTTTAAATTTTTTTATAATGTTGGTTTGGTTAGTATATAGTTACTTAGGTTTTTTTTTTAATGTATTTTTAAAATTTTAATTATAATGTTATCTTAGTTTAGTTTGTTTTTAATTTTTTTTAAATTTTTAATTATAACATTAGTTTAAATGTTAGTTTAATTTGTTTTTAATTTGTTTTTTAAAACCCAAAGCTAATATTCGTAGAATAGGGAGCATTCGTGCAAGATGGGAGTGTGTTAAACCAAGCCGTAGATCCTGAAGGAATATGACATCTGAAATGATGGGTATAGATGTAGACTCAGATGGTGTGCCCATTGATAATAGAGAAGAGTATGGGTCATCTACATCTTCATCAAGTCCTTCATCTGCAAAAAATGTAGATTCTAATGGGGTGTCAGAATCCATGGATGAATTTGAAGAAGCAGTGTATATGCTTTTTATTAGTATGATTTTTGTAATTGAAACTCTAGAGGAGTTTTTGATGATGGGGTGTCAGAATCCATGGATGAATTTGAAGAAGTAGTTTAGATGCTTTTTACTAGTATGTTTTTTGTAATTGAAACTCTAGAGGAGTTTTTGAATATTTATATGAACCATTTGTTCTTGTATGGTCTAATATATTATCTCATTGTGAATCGCATCATAATTTCTTTGTTTTTATATGGTTATAATGGTGAAATTATTAGAGAAATTTGTTTTTTTTTTAATATGTAATTTTCCTGAAAGTTGTAATTTATCTCTTCAAGATTTTTTTTTTTCAAATTTAAGGTTGATTTTAAAGTTTTGTTAAACAACAATATGGGATGTTTAGGCCATGGCTCTATTTTTTACCCTAAAAAAAATTACGTGTATATTGGTATCATAACTTTTCTATTTGGGGGCTGTTTTTGGTGTTTTTTTTAACAAAAATCATCGTTTTTATGGGTAGAGTTCTCGTTCATAGTATATAGTTCTCGTTTCATAGTATAAGTGGTTCATCTTCATTATCATCATCATCATCATCATCATCATCGTCATCATCATCTTCATCATCATCATCATCATCGTCGTCATCACCCTCTTCCTCATGATGATCTTCATCATCATCATCACCCTCTTCCTCATCATCATCTTCATCATCATCATTGTCATCACCATCATCTTCATCATATTCATCATCATCATCATCTTCATCATCATCTTCATTATCATCACCATCATCTTCATCGTATTCATCATCATCATCATCATCATCGTCGTCGTCATCACCCTCTTCCGCATCATCATCATGATCATCATTATCATCGTATTCATCATCATCATCATCATCATCATAACACTTGGTATAGCTCGAGACCCATTCTTGGTTCACAAATAACCTAGTCATGGTGGCAATAACATCATTCCATGGCTCATTCCATCTCACATCCAAAAGGCCTTCAAGGACATGTGTTGGATACCTACCGGGGCCATAGAATTCCAACCGTGCAACAAAACTGGGTTCCGAGGAGTCCTACAAGTGTGTCTAGGAAGGTTCCAGCTGGGAACACTAGTCATAATTCCTTGGTCGATGATTTTGCAAAGTTGACCCCCATGTGCAAAAATTGCACACTCCCTTACTGAGCAAAACCCTAGTTTCCAAAATGGACCTACAAGTGATGACATGGCATGTATGATGATGTGGAATGTGTGATGAAGCTGGAAAGACACATGATGGTGTTCTGATGCAATCATTAAGTCAGTGTTTCAATCTGACATCATTCTTGAAAACTTTGGCAAGTTTGTGAAACTGTGGAAATTAACTATGTATGGAAAAAGTAGTAAAAAATGCTCTAAGATAATGCCCGCCATAATTCATGGTTTGAGAAAAATGCACACACCATCATATCATGATATAGCTTGTTGAAGTGGCTATCTATTCATGGTCTTAGTTCTCCATAAGCATCTCTGAGGAGAAAGTTATAAGTCTGCCAAAATAGGGTTTCAGGATAAACTTTGGAGAAGTTCTTGAAAATGGCTAAGTGTTGGAAAACTAGTCTAGGTGGCCTTGGGAAATTGCCCGCCATAATTCATCGTTTGCGAAAAATGCATGCACCATCATATCAGACTATAGCTTGTTGAAGTGGCTATCTAGTCATGGTCTCACTTCTCCATAAGCATGTCTGAGGAGAAAGTTATAAGTCTGCCAAAATAGGGTTTCAGGATAAACTTTGGAGAAGTTCTTGAAAATGGCTAAGTGTTGGAAAACTAATCCATGTGGCCTTGGGAAAATGCCCACCATCATTCATGGTTTGAGAAAAATGCACGCACCATCATATTAGGCTATATCTTGTTGAAGTGGCTATCTAGTCATGGTCTCAATTATCCATAAGAATGTCCAAGGAGAAAGTTATAAGTCTGCCAAAATAGGGTTTCAGGATAAACTTTGGAGAAGTTCTTGAAAATGGCTAAGTGTTGGAAAACTAGTCCAGGTGGCCTTGGGAAAATTCCCGCCATAATTCATGGTTTGAGAAAAATGCATGCACCATAATATCAGGATATAGCTTGTTGAAGTGGATATCTAACCATGGTCTCATTTTTCCATAAGCATGTCTGAGGAGAAAGTTATAAGTCTTCCAAAATAGGGTTTCAGGATAAACGTTGGATAATTTCTTGGAAATGGCCAAGTGTTGGAAAACTGGTTCAGGTGGCCTTGGGAAAATTCCCGTCGTACCCCATGGGAGAATGATAAAAATTATCTAGAACTATCATGCTCTAGCTTGTCAAATAGGCTATCTTTCCATGGTCTTAGTTTTCATAGAAGGTGTTTGATGACAAAGTTAACAACCTGCCAAAACAAGGTTTCAGGTTGCTTTTACACCAAAGTAGCAAAACTGCCTAAGTGGTCTTAGGGAAATGCCCACCATAGTTTGTGGGATGAAGAAAATGCCCGCACCATATGGTCATCCTATATTTTTTTGATTTTTCTATCTAACCATGTCCTCATATTATCTTTAGAGTTCCGGAGGAAGAAGTTATGGATCTGCCAAAACAGTGTTTCAGGTAGATTTGACCAAGTCTAGGAAAGTGCAAAAATTGTCTGAGTGTAAAATCACTGGTAATGCTCGTCAAGGAGAGAGAAAGAGGATTCAATGGGAGAAATTGATTTATATGGAGTCACCTTGTTGGCCTCCATACATTGAGTTTATCACACTTCAAAATTGATGAAAATAAAAATCTCATCATACTAACCTAGGGTTTGATAATTTTTCCTGTGTCAAATCAACAGTTTGGAAGACCACTTTCAAATGCCCGCTAGATGTTGTGTGTGTGTCAATAAGTTCATCAATTGACATGGTCTTGTTCATTGTTGAAGTGGCTATCCAAACATTTTTGTAGTTTTCCTTATGGTGATCACATGAGCAAGAAATCAATCTGCAAAAAGTGAAGGAAAAAGTGTTTTGCATATTAAAGACAAAAATTTGTCTAAGTGTCAAACTCGCATGGCTAAGAGGCCATTTGGAAATGCCCACAAGGAGGTGTCCTTTTGATGATAAAATGAATCATATGGCATATGCTTGTTCCTTGATGAACTAGCTATCTATCCATAGGTTCAGATTTGCCTCTGGAGTTCATACGTGTGAAATACAAGCCTGACAAAATGAGAAAAAGGTTGTTTTGGCAATAAAACAACCTTTTTCTCATTTTAGCAGGCTTGTCTTTCACACGTGTAAACTCCAGAGGAAAATCTGATCCTATGGATAGATAGCCAGTTCATCAAGGAACATGCCTATTCCATCTGATTCATTTTATCAGCAGAAGGACACCTTCTTGTGGGCATTTCCAAATGGCCTCTTAGCCATGTGAGTTTGAGTGAGACAAATTTTTGTCTTTAATATGCAAAACACTTTTTCCTTCACTTTTGGCATATTGATTTCTTGCTCATGTGATCACCATAAGGAAAAATACAAGCATGGATGGATAGCCACTACAACAATGAACAATACCATGTCAATTGATGAACTTATTGACACACACACAACATCTGGAGGGCATTTGAAAGTGGTCTTCCAAACTGCTAATTTGACACTTAGGCAAAATTATCAAACCCTAGGTTAGTATGATGAGATTTTTCCTATTAATCAATTTTGAAGTGTGAGACTCTCAACGGATGGAGGCCAACAAGGTGACTCCATCTAAATCAATTTAACCCCTTGAAGCCTCTTTCTCTTTCCTCGGTGGGAATTTTACTATCTAGAGTAGTGCAAATCAACTCGAGAAGCACTTTTGACAGATTAATATCTTCCTCCTAAGAGACTCTTTGGACAATATGAGACCATGGTCAGATGCACAAAAGAACATTCTATAGACCCATACTCTCGAGATGATTTAATACATCAACCACAAGACATGGTGGGCATTTAACTGAGGTCACTTCAGGTATTACCAGTAATATAACACTTAGAGAATTTTTGCACTCTCCTAGACTTGGTCCAATCTTCCTGAAACACTATTTTGGAAAATCCATAACTTATTCCTCAAGCAATCCAAAGACAAGATGAGGACATGGTTAGATAGACAAATCAACAACCTATATGATGACCATGTGGTGCGGGCATTTTCTTCAACCCACAAACTATGGCAGGCATTTCCCTGAGGCCACTTAGGCAGTTTTGCTACTTTGGTGTAAAAGCAACCTGAAACCCTGATTTGGTAGGCTGTTAACTTTGTCATCAAACACCTTCTGTGAAAACTAAGACCATGGAAATATATCCTATTTGACAAGCTAGAGCATGATAGTTCCAGATAATTTTTATCATTCTCCCATGAGGTACGGAGGGCATTTTCCCAAGGCCACCTGGACCAGTTTTCCAACACAGCCATTTCCAAGAATTTCTCCAAGGTTTATCCTGAAACCCTATTTTGGAAGACTTATAACTTTCTCCTCATACATGCTTATGGGTTCAAATGAGACCATGGTTAGATAGCCACTTAAAAAATCTATCCTGATATGATGGTGCGTGCATTTTTCTCAAACCTTGAATTATGGCGGGTATTTTCCCAAGTCCACCTGGACTAGTTTTCCAACACTTATCCATTTTCAAGAATTTCTCCAAAGTTTATCCTGAAACCCTATTTTAGAAGAATTATAACTTTCTCCTCAAACATGATTATGGAGGACTGAGACCATGAATAGATAGCCACTTCAACAAGCTATAGCTTGATATGATGGTGCGTGCATTTTTCTCAAACCATGAATTATGGCGGGCATTTTCCCAAGGCCACCTGGACTAGTTTTCCAACACTTAGCCATTTTCAAGACTTAGGTGTGTATATTGGTTACTAAGGAGCCATATTAGGTGTGTATGTGTAACATCCCAAAAATTTCGTAATTTTGTTTTCTTTTTCTAAGCATTAGATTTAGCTTTTGATGATGTGCGGAAGTAATAAATGTCTATTAAATAACTAAACTGGATAATAATTAATTACAGCATGTAATTATCTTTAAAGATTTTTAATTGTCTTATTGATAATTAAATGCATTAATACTCCTATGTCAGCTTTAACTATCGTAATTATTAATTTGAGTCATCACTTGGTGCCCATGCATACTATTTCAGGAAAGATAAGTATTATGATACTATAACTGTAATTATGAAATTATCGCCTTCTAATATAATGTGTGCTAGTAGTGTTATAAAACTACATACGGTTGCGATCATGATATTATTTTGTTGTACTCCGTATTAAGGTCTAATAGATGGTACTTATGATATTATTTGTTTATTGGGAAATTATTATTTATAATTCACTTCTTGTTGGCAGTTGGATTTTGGTGTACCATTTGAGGCTTAATTAGCTTAAAGCTAATACACCATCTCTTTAGCTGTCCAGGTTACAGGTTGCATACTTCTGGTTTTCGAATGAGATAGTGCGATGTTTTCTATTAAGCCTTATGTTAGAATACTAAAGACCCTATTCTTATTAAAGTGGCAACTAGTAAGTTCAAACACCAAGATCATTATTAAACAATGTGTTCAAAATTAATATGTGATGTTAATAGCATGAGAAGTAAGGTGATCAAAGTTACCCTTATTCTAGTTTATCCAACTTACCCTAGTGTGGGAGTCTCCATACTTTTGCAAAGGATTGTGAAAAGGCTCTTATGTTGATAATCACAATACTCATTTCATGGCCAAGGTATACTTTGGTGTTTCTAAGTAATACTTCGGGGTATAAATCTTTATTATGGTCTAACTATATAATAGTGAGTTGTTAGTTTACAACTAGCGCCATATTAATATATGTGATGGCGAAATGTTGAAAACTATATCAAAGTGGGTTCTTGTATATCCAATCGACGTGGTGGTAGCTGGCATATTAAAAGTGATCACGTGAAGGTCGTAAATGCATCTTGATAGTGTCAAAACCCTACTACGACGTTTGGGGATTTTGGTCTTTGGTTTATTGTTACTCTTCATTATGGAGGAGGATGCTGGGCCTTCTCAGCCGCCATAGCTGTTAGCATTCATGCTCCACTTGTCATGTTAGTTGGAAGTTGAAGAGTGCTAGTTTGTGGAGAGTTATGGTTTTGCATCGTGCACAGGGTTTCCAACATTTGGTTCTTTCCTTGGCTTCGAGTTTGTTATTAACCAGGTAAGCTATGATACTTTATACAAACCCTCACTTGTTTACAGTACTGTGTTGAGTTTCTAGTTCGTATTTAACTTGGCTTTTGTTTTCATGGCAGGGCAATATCCTTTAATCCACGGTGAAGTTGTTATGATGAAGGGACAGTCCTGCAATGGTGTATACTCACTGGTAAGCCTCGGTCAGACTAGGTTGCTCTGTCAACAAGGATGTAATAAAATTGTTTCTCTTCGTCAATACAAACTCCATTTGTCAAAGGGTTTTCGAGGCTATGCTACTGCAGTAGTCGGTTTCTTTGGCATTGACCCGGGTTGGTTTTTGCGTGTAGTGTTGGTAGGATGTTGTTTTTAAAAGAGTATTGTCGGTCTTCCTGGTAGTTCAACTGCAATGTAATACTATACTTTATTAATAAGAATGGTTTGCTTGTTTTTAATGGAAATGTATTGTGACTCTACGTAAAATGGTTTTGGAGTTTTCTTTTTGGTTAAAGATGGAAGGGATAAACCCTAACTTCGATTTATGAAAATATATGAAGAATGATATAGGGTTTAAACCCCTGAGCTCGTCGATGAAGTTTAGATTATAACTTATAAGTTCTTAATGTTGATTGCTTTAAATGATAAAAGCCTGGGAGAGTTGAGACTCGAGCCTGTAACCTTTGTTGGCTCGAGAATAGTTATTCTGAAATATTTTACTCTCGGTCTTACAAGCTTGTTTACAAGATATTCACAATGCGAGTTGATTCTGCAAAATATTAGTTGCAAAGTTTTAAACCGTGTAAGTTACAGCTTGGGCGAGCTCATATTGAGACTCGAACCCTGGATTAATTGTGAGATGGAATCTGTTTCGTCAATTACATTGATATTGTATTAAGTTTGGGGTTTGATTTTAATGTGCAACCCGATTGCTCTACAGGGTTTAGGCTTGGGCCTAACACTGCATAAATTTATGTTTTGTAAATTTCATTGAACATTACACTCAGCGTAATGGTGAGCTCTCCAAATGGACACTCGAACCCTCATCTCTTATTTGGATTCTGTACAATGGTTTATAGGTAGGCACTAGAAGTTATTAAAGTTTTGTTATTGTTTTTAATGCGTGGGTTAAACCCTCAGATGAGCCTATACAGGTCTTGATCCCGAAATGTTGCTTGTGTTAAATTATTCCTATGTTATAATGGTTACATGATAATACTCCTACTGTATGTTTATACGTTTTTACAGTAATACTATGTAATGGTTCGATACTTGTATACTCGATTTATTTTAATTCAAGTTGGAAGGTGATGAGGGTTTTCATAATAGGTCTGTGCAGAAATGTTTAGAGTTTTTATATTATTTGCATCGAAGGATTTTGCATTACTACTATAAGGGAAATATTAATATAACTTAATGTGTTAACTCTGTATATTCTTTAAATTATTACATAGATATTATGCTATGTTATTAGAGTGTTTCTTTGGTAGAGAGATTATAATTTCTATGTATGAAACGCTACAATAATTTATGGAAATATCTTAAATGATAATTCTACAGCTTAGGGTTTGCATTAATGTATAATATAGATATATGATAAGTAAGTATGTAGAATTTGTTCTTAAAACATTATTTATATCTTATGAGACAATTAGTACATGTATAACTAGATATTTTAGTTTGCATTCTGAGATGAAACCCTATATCGTTCTGCTAATTGTTTTATGGAAACTATCATAAAAAATATAAATACATTTACATTGATAACAAAAACCTGAAACTGCTATAGTATATAGTATGGATTTGCTATGCTGTAGGAGTAGTATATCATAAAGGACTCATTCTACTTGAAGTATAAACTTATTAATATTTTCCAATCTCATCTTCAAAGTTAATTATACACTTCCTATACTAGAGTACATCGTCTATGACGAAAGGAAAAATACAGGAAGATATTTTGTTCATTCACTTTTATCATCTCATCCATTCATTAAATCTGTAGAAACTAATTTAACTTAATTAGAAGATCATTCAATAGTGCAGCTAATTGATAACCATAAAATAACATTTTTAAACAATCTAAACAACAAACTAACCTTTTCTAACCTGCCTGGTATATATGAGTTAAACTCATAGAAAACTTATAAAACATTCAAACAGTTTTTCAGAAATAGATAAACAATTACAAAAATGAAATGAAATAACAAGTAGAACCTGATAATTTTGTTAGGGTGGAAAAACACCCAAAGAGGCTTGTTCCTCTCAACCTTCTCCAAAAGAAGCAGCCAAATCACTTGCTCCCTTGGACCCCCAAGCTTGTTTACTGAACCACTAGGAAGAAGACTCTGTGTAGAAGCCACGTTGTACTTCAGCAATCAATGGAGACTTGCATACACCTCACCTAGGTACTTCAACAATCAATGGAGACTTGCATACATATCAAAACCTCTACACTCAGCAGGAAAACTCTTCACTCAGCAGAAATCAGACAGAATTACACTACAAATCAAAACATAGCTTCCCCTCATTGAATCTCTTGTGTGCATATAGTAGAACCACAAGGTAAATTTTCTCGTCAGAATAAGTGTGAGCCTCTGCTCAAATTCGATGGCTTATAAAAGATCCCTAGGTCTTTTAGTGGTCAGTTTTCAATATATGAGCCTCAAGCTCCAGTTCCACATTCGAGGGAACTTGACCATAATTTAAGGGAGTTGTCCCATAACAATAGCTAGTTACTGAGTTCATGATGTTGCCACTTGTCCATTGCCTTCTACGCCAGATTCCATTCCTCCTAGTGGGTCAGTAAACACTCTTTCAACAGTCTCTTTGGGTGAGTGTCTCCTATTTTATTTTATTAATAATAATATTATGCATTTACAGTCATCCTTGACCACTTGGTCAAATATAAAACTTTACAATAAAAGTTAAAACAATGTTTTTCCACAAACATAAAATGTCTCAAGTATTGGGTATGTTAGAATATGTTGGTTACTAAGGACTATGTTAGTCTTGATTAGACTTAGGATAATACATTAACTGAAAAAACTACCTGAGTAGCTTAATTCTAGTGGGACTATGTCCTAGCTCAGGGGTGACTAAAAAGACCAACATGTTAAAGTTTCTTTGTTGATCTACGGTTGGGTGGTTTAGAGCTACCCATTTGGTTTGGTGGAAGATCAAGTTGCAAGAACATATAAGATACTAAATTCTTTTTATTCCTTTAAATTACAAAAATATTGATTTAGTATTTGTATCTTTCTTTCTGTACTTGATATCAAAATGTGGAAGAAGTTGAAAAAGATTAAGTGATTTTATTTCAAGAATGATAAAATGTTCTTTCTCGTGGGATTGTTTATGAACAAAAAGGAGCAAAATTTATTATTATTATTTTCAAGTATTTTGTCAAGATTTAATATTAGATTTGTTTACTTTCTATATAAATATTTATTTATTGGTTTATGCAAATAGATAGCAGTATCCAAACCAGAATTTATTCTACATGACAAATTAAGCTATGCATAGATTAATAATAGACACAGAGTCAAAATACAATTCGAGAAACCATCAGAGTCATATTGTGACCCATTAGAAATTTATTATTTAAAGATAGTCATATTGTGACCCATTATAAATTTATTATTTACAAATAGTGAGAACAATACAAATATAAGAACATGTACTTTACAGGGATAATAGATCTATGAGTTCACTTTTACTTTGCCACAACCATTGAAATAAAAATAGCGGTCTATAAGAATTCACTACATTGAAATCAAAACAAGAATGCTTATTATAAATGAGAATAATATATAGTGTTTCTTACACAGTTGCTTTCCCAAAATACAATAAAAACAAGAGTTTAGTTAGAAGGCCGAGTCCTCAACAAAAAAACATAGGAAATAACAACATCATTATTAAATTAAATATCATAACATCCCAAGTAGGGAAAAGGGTAAAACCCTTACACAAGAACCAACCAAACAACTATTTGAAGATGATCTTATAACTCAAATATATAATATAAAAGGATTATGTAAACAACTTGCAACATTCCCCATAAAGCCGAGGTAACACATGCATGAGATGGTGTAAAGGAAATTCGAACAACCGACCATAATCCTAAGTCGAAACTTCCGCCACAAGGTGGTAAGTAGTAACATGCTACCAACAATACAGGTATTAATATATTTACCAAGAAGAAAATCCAGAAGGATTCTAGTAAAGAAAGAAGAGAATAAACTATTAAGGCTTTACCTTGTTAGCCTTTCGCACCAACTCACTAATGCTTACCTGCATAAAACATTAGGGTGAGTTAAAATTATCGTATGAAAAAGAGATACAAAATTTAGAAATGAAGCAAGAATTCAAGAGGGTTTAGAGTCAACCTTGACTTGAAGGAGACTCTTAGGCTCAGTAAGAGCCTAGGTAATACCCTCTCCAATCGAAACTCCATGCATGAATTTCCATCAAACTCCTATAGTAACTATAAATTATTTCAAGCTAGGATAAAAACTTGATGAAAACGAATTCAGAATTGCTATGCCACTGCAAGTCGTGACGAAGAAAGATTTCAATACATGTTTTGTAACAAAATCCTAATTATCACGGGTTTGTTTTCACATGAATTAGTCATGTCACTACTCGATAAAACCGAGGGTACATTTCTGTGAATGAAATAAACAAAAAAATATCCACATTCTCTGATGGAAGCTGTAACATTATCAAATATCTCAACCGTTTAACAAATAAATCCAAATAATAAGATTGGATGGACTCTTTTTACCTGATACAGAGTCTTCCTTATTTTAAAATCGACCAAGATTGAAGGTCTACAACTGCTCCCCAAATTACTCAACTGAAAATTGACCACACAACCATAAATGAAGATTTAGATGCCAAGTAATGGACAAGATAAGTAATATGAACTGAAACAAAACATGAAAATGTAATGGTGAACTACCGTGAGTAGGAGGAATGAAACTGATGTAAAACCAAAGAAGAAAACTGTTATTATACATACGGTAAGAAATAGACCTCATTACCTCTTTCAGACAGAAGGTATTTTCCTATGTGTTGGCTATGATCACTGAAACAGTAAGTGAAAATGTGAGTCAACATATACTACCTGCAACATCATGTTTTGAATCCTTAAAAGCATTGGAGGATTTGCATGACTCACATTATGAAATGGAGTTGATTTCGTTGTTTTTGAAATTGTTTAGTTTGGAAGTTAACGATAATGATCCTATGATGGTTTCATTTGAGATCAAAGTAATCATGCATAAGATTCAATCCATAGGCATGCAACCAGACCTTCCACATGTTTCATTTTTAAAGTCCCTCTATCCTATACATTCACACTATCTTGAATCACATCAAACTAGTGACAAGTTCAAATACCTCATCTTTGACACCTTGGCGGAAAAGATTGCAGACATAGAGAAATCCTTTTGAAAGAATACTAGTGAGCCCACTCGAGAGGCCCTTTTTCTTGCTCAAAAATCAAAGAACTAGTCAAAAGACCCTTTCAAGGGAGAAATTAACAAAAGAGAACGAGGAAGAAGAAATTTTAGAGGCAAGGTGGAAGGAAAAACTCAAGCAAAAGACTAGAGTTGAAGTCTATGCATTGTGGGAGAAATGGAAATAAAGCAGATCAATGTTGGTTCCCTTGGGACTCCGTCAAAGATAGACATAACTAGAACAAATAAGACAAAAATAAGAGCCAAGAAGATCGTAAAGCTTCCGATTCTTCTCATTGTATTGTTGCACAGTGTAATCTCGGAATAAATGAAATCACATCTTTTTCATCTTATAAAGATTGTTGGTTGCTCGATACTCGTGCAACATCCCACGTGAGCCAAACCCCACAAGTAGAAGATTCCAGAGCCAAACCCCACTCCTTCCAGCAGCAGCCTACCGCACAACCTCCATCTCCAATTCGGCCTCCTCTGCTACTTGAGGTTGAGGGGATTGCCAAGGCAGCGAAATTGGCCTCCTCTGCCACTTGAGGATGAGGCCAACGCCAAGAGAGCCGAAGATACGCACAGGGATGGGATCTCCCATGTACCATTAAGCTACATTCCCTTTCGGGACTCTGTCGAAGTAGTTAGGACTTCAAATGCAGCTCATAAATATTAGAAAAGGATCTCCAAATGCAGCTCATAAATATAACATATTTTCAATGATCAGAATGAATATTATCCATTGCTTTACAAACATTTCTCGATTCATCATAAGAACAAACAAAGAACAATATAGAGTAAAAAATCAACCAATATTATTCAATAAATACAGCAATGCCTTCATATAAACAACGCCCACCAGCAGCGCGGCCATTAATGTGATATATGAAGTATGAACAAATAAATGGTATATCCTGAAATCTAACTGCAGTCGTATAACCCTCAATATGATCAAATAAAAAAACAATGTAACCCTATTCTCGGTCCCCAACAGTGAATTCAATAGATTGGAGGTCGCGTAATAAAACTCGCTATGAATCGATCTCGAATCGCAACCCCTCACAGCTTCACGGTCACCTTAGACTTTCCAGTAGTAACTTTGGCATTGGCATCAAGCCTGTCAACGACCAGGTCCCATTGCACGCGGACCTTAATTTTCATAGATTTCAATTTCCCCAACTTTAACTTCACTGGAACGTCGGCCTTCAAAGTCAAGGGAACGCTAGCCTTCTGCTGCTGCTCTTTGAGCGTGGAGACCACGGTACTGGTAAGCCGAGCGCCGGTCCCAGTGAGCGCCACATCCAAGAAAGTGGTGTTCTTGTGGCCCTGGTAGAACACCGGCAGGGCGTCCGTACAGAGCTCTGTGCCCGAATACGAAAGGGCGAGATGGCTATTGTCGAGGTAATATATGCCGATCTTCTTGTTCGGATTCCTTGCCCTTACATTCACAGCAAACTGGCAATTTGTGGTGAGGTCTGTGTTGATGCTGAAGTTAGTGATCTTGATGCTGTCGACAGAGTATTTGGGGATCCTCGGCTGGAAGACCAAATACAGAATGCCACAGGCAATGGCGACAATTGCGACCAGCGCGAATAGAAAACAAATCGTGCAGCACAAGCAGCGGCAACAGGAGTTCCGGCGCTTGGGAGGCCTTGTGTGGTATTTGGGAATCTGTCGTGTTTGTATGACTTGGTCTCTTGGAAACTGAACTTTCATCTGCCTGCCCGAAGGAGGAGAATAGACTCCGTCTTTCTCAGACGCAAGACTGGACTTGGGCACCAACAGAGAGCTCGGCTTCTCGTTCTCATGTTCGCCTGCATTTTTCTCTACGTCTTCCGTCGTTGGGTGAACTCGCTGATTATCTGCCATATTCGTCCCAAACTGCTCAGAAATGATGATAACCAAAAGAGGTCGAGGATATTCGATCCTGGGACTGTTTTAAGCTCTACCTTTACTTGGTAAATTCAGTCTCTTTTCGGCGGACTCTTGAAAGAACCAATGATGAATTCGGAAGTGCAGAGCATTCACAAATAGGCGCCGATAAACCGCGTAGTGACATCAAATTCACGGAGTCGATGAAAGCCGGGCGAAATTAAGTGCCGAGACGCGTGACTGTTTCTTCATTAGAATCCGTTCACACGTCTTTCACACCTGCTCTTACATTTATCAGACAGTTTTTATATATCCAATTGTTGTCGTGCGCGTATTGCGTTGGTGGCATAAATGCTTCAAATTTCGCATGATCACGAAACATGTAAACAAACACGCTATTTAAAAAGTCGACTTTTTAAATTTATCCTGTCACCGCCAGTGTCATCCTCTGAGAAACAGCCATTGAAGTTGTGCTGGAGAGCACCCAAATTGGAATCTTTGTGGCTGCTGTGAAAGATATTAGCTGCCATTGGGAATCTTTGTGGCTGCTACGAAGGGCTATTAGCTGCCATTGGGATTATCATGTATACAATTCCCTTGCGCCGACAACACGGAGATATATGTCGCCACTTTCTTTGTTGCCAATGGCCATGGATATTCAACAAGTCCAAGAATTAGCACACGTGCTTATGTGTAAGGCAAATGATCTACGATTTGCATGCACGAGGGTGTCCGTGTAAGAGAATGGAAGATGTTATGAAGTTCCTCGTATATCATTTGAATGCATTGTAACTAGCAGGGTAGGAATTTCAAATCGCCATCACCCGTTAAACGTTTTTTGTATTTGAAAGTAATTTTGTGATGGTTTGGATGGATTGTTTGCCATATTTTAAGGTTACATGTTTTTAAGTGGTTAAATTTCATCACTGATTATAAGAAATACAAGTTTTCTTATAATCAGTGATGAAATTAGTTTTCTTATAATCAGTTAATCAGTGATGAAATTTAACTATTAAAAACTTTGCTCTAATGATTCGGATCGGATTTTTGAGGTATATTTTTCAGTTTGCTCTAATGATTCGGATCGGATTTTTGAGGTATATTTTTCAGTTTGCTCTAATGATTCGGATCGGATTTTTGAGGTATATTTTTCAGATAATATTTATTATATCTGCGAAATCAAGTATATTGTAATCCATTTATAGTTAATTTTAATTGACATTTAATATATTTATTATTTTCAAATTCTTTTATCTATAGTTTTATAAAGTTAAATTTTTTTTGAAAATTTCTAGAAAATATAAATTTCTATTTTTTAATTAGATGAAAATGTTATATAATTAAAAATTAATTAAAAAAATGTATTTGACATTGTGTGTCCTATCCTCCCTTTGGTCTTATTAGTTTTAATTCATATTCATATTTTAATTCGAAGTGTCTTCGTGGATTATCAATCACATCAATTGGACTAGGGTGGTAGGAGAAACACATTTTTTTGTACAGATTTGTCATAAATGCCATCTACATTTTTGCATTGATTGTCTAGGAGATAGAGTGAAGAGTCTTCCTACAGAACTTCAATGGCAGATTCTTCAAGACATAATGGATTCTTCTCAAGGAAGACATAGCTATGATATTAACTACCGCATGTTAGTTAATCATGCAAATATAGTTATTAGTCATTTCCAGCTCTTCACGGGAGAAATCCAATTTTACGCATATACATTTGATCCATCTCTTAGGTGGATTGATTTCTATGCCATTCATCAGATTGCCCGAGCACATTCGAAGATTATAATTTGCTTCTACTATGAGGATGTTCAAAACAATTACACGATCTGGAGTCCATGGATGAAGATCTTGTTTTTTCTTTATGTTCCAAGAATTTCTGCATTGGAGAAAGCTTCTCCATTTTGGTTTACATCAACATTGCAACATGAGTTAGAAGAAGGTGCACTTGCATTCAGCATGTTCCAGTTTGAATTAGTATGGAAGGGTGCAATAATCAAGCCTAATCCTGACACTAGTCAAGTGTTAGATTTTGTTATTGAAAATAATTTCTTTGGTGAAGTTTCAATTCCCGAATGCTTTTGTCAGAGACATTTCAGCCAGTCACCGTTTTCTGCCTGTTTCCGAGAAAATCCTCCAACATGGATGGAGAACGTCTTGTCATATGGTACAACTTCAAAACGAGTCTTTTCCACATATCCTGGTCAAGTAACTGATAGTGATGATGTCTATGATAGATTTGATTCTGAGTTCTTTGATTCTGATCACAGTCCACCAGATTGAATTTAAGTCTAATCTTTCGTGGGTTCTCGTGAAGAATCTCCACTTTGTAACTTTTCGTACCATAATATTGGTCTGCTAGTTTGTCGGACATTTGTTTTATCTCTTTATGTCATTTCTTTCGTGGGTTCTTTCAATAAAGAATATCCACAGTGTGATTTGCAAATATTTTCTGTAAGATCTCAATCTCTTTTAGAGATATGTCGTAGATCTGTCATAAGAGACAACATCTTATCTCATAGATTCCTAGCTCCTTGAAGGAGCTTCTACCTATTATAAAAGGAGGAAGGATTTCTCATTAGGGACATCGGGAATTTGAGCCTAAGAGTCTATTGTAATATTGTCTTTGTAATCCAGTGTGAGTTTTTCCAGATCTAATATAAGATTTGATTTGGCCCATATATCGATCAATATGTTTATGCTGTTCATGTTTTTGTTGTTTCTGTTATATATTACTATACTAGTTTGCATATGCTGGAGTACCCAGAAGCTTTGGTAGATTTCAACATGCTAATCTCGATCCATTAAAGGTCCCAGTACTTTGTGCAAAGGTGCATCAATATTTCCATTGTGTATTCTGGTAACTATATATGGTATAAGAGCCAAGAGGGGGTTACATTAATTTTATGTAATCCTTGTTTAAGGTTAAGAGTTTACTACATGTCCTAGGTAAAGGTAAGGCTAGTTAAGCCATCATATCACTTGATCATTTTTTATTAGTCCTTCGTCCACACGGAGTATATTGATCGCTTGGTGGCTCTTTTTTGTTGACTTGATTTTCTTTTAAAACTTCTGTTGACATGCTTTTTTTCTTAATTTTTTAATTCAATGTTAACTAAAGTTTTCTAAACTTTTGGTATTAAAATTATTTAAAAAAAATTTTTTTTTTTTTAAATTTATATAAATTAGATAACCCAATTTTCTGATTGGTGTAGTAATATTTATTTTTCCCTGAGGTGCAAAAGAATTATAAAAATAATAAACATTGAAAATACACATAAACATGACACATAAACGTCATTCATTAATGAAGTAATATATCAATTATACGACATTTAATGTCATAGAAAATTGTGGCTTTTACGGATTTTGGCTTGATGAACATAAACAAAAATTGCTAATCCGAATATGCTGGCTGCTAACTATATATCAAGAACGGTATTATCCTCTTCCACCGTTGGAAGAAGATATGGCTTTCTGTAACATTGAAGTTGTTGTTGCATGCCTGCTATGTCCAACTAATTGGAACATTCATGATAATCCAAGAAAACATCGGTTGAGTTCCACATGTGGAGCTAGAAACCAAGATATCATGGGGGATGGCAACGACCTCAGCTCTGTAGCGTATGGTTTAATTTCTTGAAATGGTTGAGTCGTTTCTTAATGTGAAGGTAACCGATCGAGTCGCATTCTTTGATTCAATCAATAGAGGAAGAGGTAACGGTGGTCTACCGAAAGGCATGATATTGCTCTTCTAAAGAACCCATTTAATAGTGGTCTGAAGAGGAATTACATGCATGTAGTCATTGAATTATGCAACAACAACCATCTTGACGATTCTCAACACATCTTTGTCGATGGTCTTTATTTATGTGTTGTAGATTGATCTTGATGGTCTTTCTATAAGTATTGCAGGTTATAGGTTGATCTTGAAGACTTGGCATTTTTGTTCTTCCATGGCTTTGGAGGATTCACCATCGAATCAAACTACTTAGGTCTTTAATGTCCTAAGAAGCGTTGTATGCATTTTCAATTTGCAAGTGGCAATAAGCTCGACCAGTGGCAGTAAGCTCGACCACCTATACAAATTTGTGAATACATGCATGTCGACAAGTGCCGCAATTTTTCATGCATCTCGTGGATTAAGGATAATGGAACGAGTGTACTCAAGTTTCTTGTAAAGAACCTGCAATATTAAATTAATGAAAACACACGAGATAGAAGAAATAACAGAACTCATAATCACTTTTATATTGATCGTAGGCCACTTCGAGGGGGAAACCTCCTTTGAGCAAGCTCAATACAAATAACTTCACGGTGCCTTCATAGGCCTCAACACGCACTTATATACTAAGTATAGGCGCCAATACTATGGGTCAAAACCATGGGCCAATACAAACTATGGATCAACAATACTATGGGCGACTTACAAAGCATATGCGCTAAACAACAGTAACACAACTATGGATCAACAAATACTACGGGATGACTTACAAAGCATATGCGTCCAACAACAATATACTAACAAAGTAAATAGAAGGGTTGACATGGGTTCCTAACATCCCCTCTCCCTTAGAAAAAGCTTTGTCCTCAAAGCATTAGATGTGGAAATTGATGCAGAATTGGACGGAGTGGTTCCCCTGTAGCATCTTCGGGTTGCATTCCAGGCCACTGATGCCTTTTGAGTTTCAGGAGGATTGCTTGGAATGTTGAAGAAGAACCATATCATTTGCATGAAAAGTGTGCTCTAAATGGTGCTGAGCGGCTTGTTGTTTTAGTTGAATTCTTGCCATGTGAATATTCTCCTGCATAATGAGAAGAATTTGATAGCGGTTTCGAAGAACTGAGTCAATTGCCTGAATTGGGGAGCTATTGAGGGTGTATGGAAGAATAACTGGCAGTGCTTGTCCATAGACTGCTTCATATGGTGTCCTTGTAGACGTGGTATTGTACCACTGGAGCACTTCTAGGAAATCCATAGAAATAGTTGTCCAAATCTGTGTAGGGATGGGAAAGGGTTCGAGCAGTCCCGAAAGGAGTGTCGTTTCACCCTTGTTGACCTAAAAAGTATCACAATCAACTACCATCTGTTGAATTGGCATGTTCAGTCGTTGTCAAAAGAAGTTACATTGTTCCCAGTCATACTTTTGGAGGAACCCAGAGTGCCTCGCCAATGAAGAAGCATGGTGTTCAAAGAAGAGATAGCCTTGTTGAACATATTGCAACCAGTTTGGAACAAGCAAAGAAATAGCTGTAAGAGAAACTGGGTCATCAAATGTGCGAGAAGGAGCATCTTCCACCATATTGTCCTTACCCTTCTTGTAAGTGATCGCATAGTCATAACCCATGAGGTGGATAACCCATTTCAGGTGTGCTGGGGAGGAGACCCGTTGTTCCAGGAAATTTTTTAGACTCTGGAGATCAGTCTTGATGCAGAAATAATTCCCTAATAGGGATGGTTGCCACGTCGATACTGCATGAAAAATAGCCATCATTTCCTATTGAGATGTAGACACGGCTAAATGCTTACCGGAAAGGTCTCTTGAAGGCGAAAATACCACTGGTGCAGCAAAGACACCTGCATATCTATCCAAGGAAGTAGTGGAGACCGTTGATGGGTGCATCTGAATGGAATGGAGCTGAGTGATGACACCATGTGAATTCTTCTTAAGGATCTTTTCCAGGGGAAGTGAACTGGTGATGCAGAGAGACCTTGGTTGTAAGCCTGCAAATTTGTGTTGTGTCTCATTGACTGAAAACTGCATCCAAAGTTCAGCAAAATCCCATAAGATGGGGCCAAGTGTGCGTAACCATTGAACGCCCGAAACCACATGACATCCGCCTAAGGACAAGGAAAACATGTCAGAGCACAGGTTATAATCTTCCAGAGAGATACGCACATTGTGACACTTTCCCTTGCAAGGTAAGGTGCCTCCATTGGCAAACATGACTTCAAAGTTGGAGCAAGGATGGACAAAACAATCATCCTGTTTGGAGATCTGGGGGTTAATGAAGTTATGAGTGCTAGTAGAATCAATGAGTATTGTAAGAGGAAGCTTCTTGAAATAACCCTTGACCCGCATTGTTTGGGGGTGGTGACATAAGATAAAGCATGGAGAGATATCTCTGGTTGTTCATCCTGAGATGGGGGGTCAATAGGAGGCTCCTGAATGTAGACCTGAGCATCCATTGTATTTGGAGCTTCTTCACCAATTTTAGAGGCAGGCGGAGAATCCATATCCAAGAGATAGAGCTTTTGTTGAACACATCTATGTCCCCGAGTGAATTTCTCATCACAATTATAACAAAGCCCTTTTTTTCTGCGTTCCTGCATCTCTGTTTCAGACAAATGCTTGATAGGAGTTGGTCGAGTTGCTAGCGGAATGGGAGGTCATTGAGAACCCATATTTTGGAAGGGAACAAAAGTGGGTTTGGAGCACGGTTGGGCTGCAATCTTGTCTTTTGCCAACTTAGCTAACCCTAGGAATTCCAGCATTGTGTTGGGACAGAACATTTAACCTCTAACTGGACTTCATCCTTAATACCACTGATAAAAAAACTCCTGTAGAATTCATCAGACAAGCCTTCTGTGTGATTGGCTAGTTTCTCAAATTCAGTCTGATACTCTCTCACAGTGCCACTTTGATGGAGTTTAGTGAGTGCTCCAGTGAAGTCATCAAAAGCACTAGGACCAAATCATTGCAAAAGGAGTTGGCAAAAATCTATCCATTTTGGCTCGTCATGAGCCTTGATGTACCAACGGTACCATTGAAGGGCTTCCTGTTCCAAATGAAAGGATGCAAGTGGAACTTTTGGAAATCAAAAGTATTATGCAGACTGAAATACTGTTTTGCAGGATAGACCCATCCAGTCGGATCAGTACCATTGAAGCGAGGAAATTCAAGCTTTGGACCACGAAAATTGCTGGAAGAAGAGAACCCATTGGCTACAGAAGATTCTTGTTGTCAGTTATTGTTCATGGCTGAATGTTGAAGATGGAGGCTGAGAAATTTTTCATCTAGATCTTAGAGTTTGGTTTGGATGGCTGCAAGTGCTTCCTCCATGGTTTTTGCTCCGATGCGGGTGACAACCATAACCAGGATTTTTTTTTGGGGGGGGAATGGATAGAAAAACACAAACAAAAGCTTATTTAGTAAAGGGAAATTTGGATTTGGGAAAAACTCGAAGGGGTAATTGGGGTTTGACTAGGTTTTGGACACTTTCTGATGGACAGGGAAGCAAAAAATGGGGATTTTAGAAGCAAGGTGAAAGAATGAGAAAATTTGGCAAAGAGGGACAAAGAAGCAGAATTAAGAAAGGAACTCGGTGGAAAAATTTGAAGGCAATTGGGTGAAATCCAAAGAAGTTATGGAAAACCCTAAAAATAGACAAATGTGGGATTTTGGGATTTGGGAAGTGGAATTTGGGATAGGGTCCTCAGGAATGAAATATGCAGAATGGGATTGCAGGGGTGTCTGTGAAGTTTCAGGGAAAACAGAGTGAAAACAAGGGAGATATGGCCAAAAAACAGAATTTTATACCTTTTTTTAAAACTTTTTTTAATTTTTTTTTTCAGGAATGGACCTGCAACAGTGCGGAAGGGATCTGAAACAGATAGATCTGCAACGGCGTGGAAGTGATCGGAAACAAAGGGATGTAAAACGACGCTGATTGGATCGAAAATGGTTGGATTTGAAATAGATCTTGAAATGGCTGGATCTGGAACGATTTTCAGAATGGATCTGAAATGACGCGGCAACAGTTCAACTGAAAATAGATATGGACCCCAGGTATGTGCGGCTTCCTAATAGTTCAGGGGTTTCCCTCAGCCACCAATGCTGTCTGACGACTTGCGTATTGGGGCAGTACCCCTCACTCCACGGCTCAGGTAAAAATGATAACCGCTTTGCCACAAATGACAGCTCTTGGTTTACCTCACGGGTGGGAACTAGTCAATAAGGTAGGGGTCATTGCCCTTTTCGCTGGCAGGTCCTCTCAGTGGGCCAGCTACTTTGGGGTTCCTGTGGTACTCCTCACAATGAGTTTTAGGGCTTATGCCCAAGTACTTCCCACAGTTAGGTGGATAGGGATTATTCCCAGATCCGAAGCTGCAACAAATGCGGAAATTTTTTTGGCAGAAATTTCACCCAGCGAGCCCAAGAAAGTGCTCTGATACCAGATGTGAAGAACCTGCAATATTAAATTAATGAAAACAAACGAGATAACAGAAATAACAAAACTCAGAATCAATTTTATATTGATCGTAGGCCACTTCGAGGGCGAAACCTCCTTTGAGCAAGCTCAATACAAATAACTTCATGGTGCCTTCAAAGGCCTCAACACACACTTTTATACTAAGTCTAGGAGCCAATACTATGGGTCAAAACCATGGGCCAATACAAACTATGGATCAACAATACTATGGGTGACTTACAAAGCATATGCGACAAACAACAATAACACTACTATGGATCAACAAATACTACGGGACGACTTACAAAGCATATGCATCCAACAACAATATACTAACAAAGTAAATAGAAGGGTTGGCATGGGTTCCTAACATTTCTTTCAAAATGCATAATTTTTTTTTGATGATTTTAGTGGCTATGACAATGAGCTAATATTTTGATAGAGTTTGGTGGCTATGATAATAAGCCAATATTTTGCTGGAGGGCCTATTTTTTTTATAAAAAAAGATGCCTAATGATAATTTTACACGGAATAGTACATATATGCATAAAGTTGTGAGAGGCAATTTATAAATTATTTAATTATAACTCTTTTTACTCACTTTAATTAATAATTTAAAATATGTTGTCACTCTAATTATCTCAGTTTTAAAATGATTTAAATAATTATTATATACATACATGAACATGCCACAACTACTTCCAACTAAGAACTTTATGTACCTTATGGTGGTAAAGAAACATGAGTAAACATAATGGTATGAAATTTTCGAATAATTTCAATCCCCAAAAAGCCCACGAACACGTAGAGAGTATGTGATGTGAGACCATGGTGGAAGTATTGTGTATGGTGGGGAGCAAGCCAAATCATAAATGGATATGGCAACAACAATGGTTGGGCTTCCTATACATTGCTTATAGTCCTTGTTCTTCAACACCTCTACCTATTTCATAGGTCAATTCGATTTGCATGCTTTTTTATATAATTTAATAAGTCTCTTTGAATCAAACTAACTATTATAGAATTCATTGTATTCTTGTATTCCAAGTGTCTCCAAACATATATGGGACAACCTTATGGATTTTAATATTTATGTATTCATTTTCTAGTATCTACTCATACAAAGAAGATACAACAGGGAATATAGTAGTCTACTTTATTTTTGTCTTGAGATCCTATATAATCTTGGATTCTTGTTATCAGTTTTGCTTGTTCATTAAGTTTTATGATTGTTATCAAATGCTGAAAAGAGCTCATTGCCCCTCAGTATAGACCTTCCAAATGTTATATGAAGTGAAGGGAAATTTTAGCAAAGGATAATGACATTCCTCCTTATGACCAAATGTTGGATGCACTCATGTACTAATCAACATTATCAATGAGCAATTACATTTTAATGAGATTTATTATAAAATTGTTTATGAGTACATTTTAAAATGCGTCATGTTATGTCATGTCCCCAATTTTTGCATTGGGTCACAATGTCCTAAGCCACTTGGCCATACTCATGATAGTTTGTCAAATTGGTGCTAAGGGTCAAATAATTGCAAAATTAGTAATAATGTAAAATTAGATCCAAATGGACAAGGTGGGTCACATTCAGAGAAAATTCTCAATTCAAAGTTTGTAATATACCCATGCAAATGAACTATCATGGAGGAAAATTACTAGTTCCCTAAGTTGGGGGTGGAAGCATTAAAAGTTGGAATAATGGAGCTACAAGACCCAAAATGACATTAGAATTACAAATTCACATTAAATGGGTCAAATAAATAATAATAATAATAAAATAAGGTGGCATTGGATCATGAGGGCACATAAGCGGTTGTGGGACCCACATGTGGCAAGATTCCCCACTACACTTGGCATTATTCTCCCATCAATTCGAGTTCAAGATGAAGGGTAACATATTTGGGGGAGTTGAAAAAGTATTATTCATGGCATGAATCATGTAAGGTCGAATTGGAGTGGAAGAGAAACTCCCATGGAAGAGGAAGAGGCATCTTAGAGTTCTTGAATTGTGACACTTGGAGCTAGATTACCTAACTCATATGACAACAATGATGAAGATTCTATGACACTCATGACAAAGTTCAGACCTGATTTTTGACTTCTGACATATATGACATGTTAGGGCTAAAAATAGCTTCCAAGAGGGCGCACAAGGGGAGTTAGGGCAGCCAAGAGTCCCCCATTCGAATTGATGGAAGAGGGGAGGTAGGAAAAGTTGGACAAATGGCATTCATGGGAATCTCTCCCTAACTTGAGTTGGGATGAGTCTCTTGGATGGAATTCGACCTAAGGAGGCCTTGGGAGGTTAATAAAAGACAAGAGGAAATAAAGAGAGAAGATTTTGATCATTTCAAATTTTGCAAATTGGATAGCATAGCTTGTCCATGCTAGTGGGGTGTTTACTCTACTTGCCTTAGTACCGATTTCGAGGGTGCAAGATTCCCTTCCTAATTGGAAATTGGAGAGGCCATTCAAACCTTTCATTTGGAGCTAAAATGGATTCATTTGTTGTAGGTTGAATCTATAGGGCTGCTCGTGACCATTTATCCCTCAACTTGTTCCCACATCTCTCTCACTTTTCTCTCTATATTATTTCTCTTGGAGGAAGGGAGCACATGGTGAGATGCTGATTTATTTGTGGAAGTCCAAGGGGCCCCATTTATTTGTAATATGGTTTCCAAACTTTTTATTTGATGCTCATACGAACCTCAGGTCAAATATCCAAGTGAAACTAGGTGTAAATTCCAAACTATGTATGAATGGTGCCATTTTCCCCCATAGCTTTTGCATAGTGCACTTGTTGTTGCACATAGTTAGTGAAGGACTACTATTTAGACTTCATGGACATGTTAGCTGATATGTATCTTTGTAATAATCATATCATGAGATCCAAATCTTGAAACATTATGTATTTCAAGTGATATTTACTTTCAAGGAAGAGATTCGAGCCATTTTCCCCATAGCATTTGCATAGTGATTTTGGAATGATATTGTACCTATTTTATATTAGATCTTGCTGAATTATTTATCATGTTATGAGCTGCATATGAAGTTACTTTGATGTCCCAAATGATGTGTGCATATATCTGAAGTGTTACTATGGTTTATGAAGAAATTCGTGACTCCTTGCCCACCAATTTCACCTAAAAAACTAGACTCTAGAAGGTGCTACTCATTAGGATGCCTATTCGAACCTAAAACCAAATCTAATGATGCACATACATTGTCCCTAATGTCCTCTAATAGAGCCAAGTCTCATACCAAGAATTAATGAAGGTCATACATCGTTTGGAAGACCATGGATGGGTATATTAATTGTTTGGATGTCTGATAGGTGTGTTAATATTTCCTATTCCACCTCAATACCTTCGTCCCCAAATCGAAATCATTTGGAGGTGTTTGGAACCATTTGTAAACAGAACCCTAGTGTAAAAAAAAGGTGAATCCAAGGACTTTTCCTTGAAGGGACATTACAGTGGTATCAAAGCATGGTCCTTGCACCTGTGAATTAAGATCATCCATTGAAGAATAAGTTGCAGCCATGTATTATTCAAACTTAGATTATGAGCAGTATGAGGAGGAGTATTCGTTTTATGCCTCAAAGGAAAATGATTTCTATGAGCAGTATGATGGTGACTATGATGAGCAATATGAGGAGTATTGTAGACAGTATGAGGAAGATAATGTCCAAGAGGTACCTTATACAAGCATATCCCATTAGAGCACATTTTGAAGAAGAAATGATGGTTATTCTTATAGCCATGTGTATGGAGAAGATATATGTTCCACAATCAAAGATCAGTTTTTGGGGGAGCATGAAAGGATTAAAAATCATCCTACTTGTGAAAAGAGCAGTGAAATATCTGAAGCTTCATGGAATGCATGTGTTTCCTACTTGAAGAGAGTTTTTGAGTCTTCTTCAAAAAGAGTTTCCAAAGATATTGATCCTTAGGAAAACAAGGGGAAAAATGCAGCAGCTTGTTGGAAGGAGCGAAAGGAGGAGACCCATGAGCCACCTAGTTCTAAAATATGTGAGGTAGAAGAAAGATTACATGAAGAGGATCGAAAGTCACTCCTAAGTGACTCTGAAAAATATGAAGAAACATCACATGAGCATGAAGAAGACTCTATTGAAAATATTGAAGATCATTTCGAGACACATTCTACCTTAGACATGAATCAAAGAGAATCTACTGATGGATGCTTGAACTATGAAGGAGTACCTACTGATGGGTGCTCACACCTCTATGTTGGTGACATAGAGATCACTTTTGAAAGTGTTTCTACAAGCCAAACTTCCATTAAACATGAAACTGAATACCTTGTAGTAGTTGAAGAAGAACCAAGATCAACTTCCCTAGCACCACTTGAGCTTCATGAAGTTGGTCCAACAAGAAGGAAGAAGATGAGGAATTTCATTTGCAAGAGCCTCATTTTCTTGCAGGGTCCCTGAAGATGGATGAAAATAAGATTCAAGAGGCCTTGAAAACTCTCCATGACACACATACATTGGTTTCTAAATTTTATTGGTGTGTGGAAGAGAAATATTCCCTTGAAGACATGGAGAAATTCTAGAAGACATGGAGAAAATCCAGAAGGCAATGTTGGATACCAAAGGTAATTTTTTAAATCTGCTTTCTGATAGAGATTATTTAATTGAGCTTGTTAGTTTGTATCATGGAATAAACTTGAAGGATGCATAAGAGAATTACAAGCTCTCAAATGAGTTGAAGTCCACCCAAAATACACTCCAAAAATATACGGTGCATATTGAGCAACTTCAAGAGAAGTTGCAAATGTCCTTTACACCCTCCTACATATAATACAATCATTCAATGGATGAAAGAGATTATATGTTACAAAGGAGGAACCTCATGTGATGGTGGAACATGAGGTACATGTTGATATGCATGTGCTTGAAGATGCTACACTAAAACAAGAATGAAGACAAGCACTTGTTTTTGTTCAGAGGGATTATGAGTTGCCTCATGGATAGAGTTACAGAGCCTTGGAGGAGGAACATGATATCACAATAGTTGAACCAACCAATTATGGAGAAGATGAATTAAATATTTCGATGGGTAAGAGTCGCAAAGAGTTAAGGTTGTGTCACGAACCCAAAAACCAGGTTGGTAAAAATCAGAAATTTTTGAACTCCCTTTTTGTTTTTTTACATTAACTACTTAGCTTAAGGTCGTAAGGATTTTCAATGAATATTAAAAACCGAGATCTCAATATATGTTAAGCAAGCAAATTTCCTAAAACAACATGTGTAAATATTCATTTTCGGCTTTCCTAGTAATCTTTAGACTTTGTTTATTAATTGCATCAAATATAATGACCTTCAAAACATCTTTATCTTAATACATGGATGACGGAATGCATATTTAGTCAAAACAACAACCATTTGGATAACTTACATACATAAGTCAACGAACATTGGAAACATAATCTTACATCGTACATCCCCATAATTTCTTACTTATTAGTATTAACTTGAATTGTTCATGAACACAAAAGTTAAACACATCCTTTTATGATCATAACAACAATAGGAAACTTAATCATCCTTTTTACAAGTTACTTGACATATCATACATCAATAACAAAAGATAATAATCTCACATAAGGTAAGGTCCATTTCTTCAAAAGAAAACATAAAACTGTCATAAAGGCAAGAAACATAAAATACACAAGTAGACACACACAAGGAGACCATCCCAAAAAAAATCCCATAAAATGAACACACTAAAGAGAGGCCACTTTTAACGTGTTTCACCCACTCCTTGGGCTACATCCACAAAAGGTTGTGTTTTATTATTTTTCAAAATCAAAGGATTACATCCAACAACACTTGATGTTGTCATAGTTATCATCTCAAGGCCTCTCTCCTAGAGAGCATATTAAGATAAACAAAACATCTTCTTTTAATCTTATTCCCAAGCCTAACAAATATGAAATTTCCCAAATTCTTCTACAGGGTATACCATAAGTGTTGTTTGAACACAGAGCAACAAGTTACTCATTCTAATATCAATTATAAGCTATACTCAAATTAATGTAACAACGAAGACCATAAAAGGTAAAGAAAATTAAATCAAGCTCTCAAGGCTATATCAATACTAAGATCTCACGCATGAGTGTTAACTAATAAATTAATAACTCTGTTTCTAGCAATATATGGATCAATGAGGTTTTAGTCATCAAAGCTCCAACTGAGACTGGCTCTATGTTAACCAATCATCCAGCTGTCATAAAAAACAGAGATCAAAAGTAGTAAAGTTATTCAAACTTGATCATAACTCCGTTTATTAAAAATAAATATAATAGAATCAACTTGCACTAACTCTCTTTATTCAGGGATCGTTTCAGCTGAAGTAATAACCAATCAAATGAACTACGCCTCTTCCTGCCATCAGCTGATCAACATCAAAAGATATCTCGGGGATCTCCCTCATTCGTTGGCAACATAAACTTTAAAAAGATTAGCCACAGGGCTGTTTATTTACTAGCATAAAAACATACCCTAATTTTCCACGGCTGTGAGGTATTGAAGCAGGGTTTCAACACAGCAATAAAAAGTATAGAATGTACAGGAATTTCCCCCAGTTCCGTGGCAAAAAGAAAAGGAAATATATACATATCTATGTAGAGATATAATTCTACACTAAATCGATAGAAATCAGACCATCGTTCTAGTAATTAAGTACATATATGCAAAGAAAGGAAAAAGGGAATCAATTCTTTGTAGAGCTATCATGTTCACGTAGCCTTTTAATTAGAGGCAGAGTTATTCCATATCGAAATTCCACTATATAAGGAAACATCAACATCAAAACCTTGATCGTATTATATATCATTCTTAGAAGAAGGGTTGTCACTTAAGAGCGAATCGCTCGGCCTATGGTGTCCTCGCACACTATCATAATACCTTTTAAAAAAAATACAAGCCAAGGACTGTATCCTTGCTAAGTTTGAATATGTTATACTATAACTTAAATAAGGTAACAGATCTTTAATCGGTTCGATATCCAACAAGATCACGAGAGATACAGTGACCACTCTCACACAGTAAAATGCTGGGATCACATTTCTACTTATGCATAAACTTGTAAGGTAATGATCCTTCTCGAAAAGACCATGTAAACACAGAAAGAAAATCTCAATCGCTAGGATATCACTTACCGTTTATGTGTAGTTATCTTCAACAATCGCTACCAGTGATTTCTCTGGCCAGATTTTCACCAGATTGCTCTTGCGCAGTCAATAAAAGAAATCTCGTAAATGGATTAAAACAATTGAAAATAAGGGATACTGACCACTCCAATACCATGCCCAAAGTATTAAAAGACCGAAGACGTGCTACAGGGTTTTCATATAAAACGTTTCACACAGAACTCAAAGACAAAAAATAATACAGGGTTCAAGAATGAGAACCCCGATCTCTTTTATCTACAACAACGATCTAGACTTTCAAAGCAGAGATATTGAAACTATTAAACCCATAGTTCACGTCACATACCTGTAAAAGAAGGTATAATTACTCGGGTTGAAGAATAATAAAGCTACTATCAACGCCACTGCACATTCTTCCGACTAGTTAGGCGCATAGTCCATAATGAGTAAAAGGAAGTCGACCTCTCTTGGGGAGCCACCATTTCGCACCAAACCAGCGAACATCAGCTGGGCTTTTTCCTCCTTGATATCGATGACAAAGTTAGCAAATATACTTCCTTCCCCTCACCTCTGTTCCCTTTCTTTTCCTCCCCCCTTTAGATAGCACACACACATACCAGGTTAAACGTTTGCGTTTCCCCTATTCCATCATGATGACAATTGGCATTCCGATTACTACACATGGTGCGTAACAAGCCCAAATGGTGCCCTCCATCACTTAGACAATCATCCAAGAGAAAACGGAATTTTCCATTGAGGGAGTCCATCGTGGACTCAGTCGACTTGGTCGAGGGAATCTTACCTAACCATAATTACAACTATCAATTTTTAGAAAATAGAGTTCCCACCATGTTCACAAGTGGCGTCAATACTTAAATTCAAGTTTGATGCTCCACTACACCCACTAACTCCTACCATAATCTTCTTCTTCAAGAAAAGTGAGTGCGCCCTCTTCTCAAGGGACAGGTATGACAAAATTCAACTTTGCATAAGTGCTCTCCCTCTACTTTTTACAAATATAATCCCATCCTTAGGGATCACTTACTCGTAAAAACTCAACTCCCTTAGTGTGGTTAACAAGGTATAGTTTAGCTGTAAGAAGTAGAAAATTATGCATTTACTTATAAGTTGTAATAGAGTCACTTTTGAAATAACACATTTTTCATAAGTAACTCATATAGTAGTGATCAGTTATAATATGTATTATATATAAGACTCTATTTTAAATTGAGATATTAGGATCACAAAGTTAGTGATATTAGCTTAAGTAAGTTAAGAGTGCAGGCTAAGTGTTCGGGTACACAGGGTACTACCAAAGGACCGAACACCAAAAGAAACCACTTCACACAAACAGATCACAGATCAACACGTCGATGTTTTGATGTGGTTTAAACCCACTTGAGGGAAACACTCCACGGCCCCGGCCAAATAGCTTCTACGGGACAATTTATTATGCAATGAAAGAAAGTTACAAATGAGCTTCTCATAATCGATCAACTAAACAATGACCCTCCATGCTCTTTAAATAGAGATCATGGACCAATTGGGTGTTAAGCCATGGATCAAGGTTAGGTTTGATCTAAGAGAAGTTGAGCTGTCGGATCACTCTATGTCGGGAACATATCGTGACCGTCGGATTAAGTATTTACAAATGCATACTAATGCATACTAAAGAAACACACTATCCCTAACGGATATATTACACAAGTTGATCTTAACTAACTCCTAAGTGTCTAAATATCCTAACATCCCCCCTTAAGAACAACTTGGGATAGGATTGAAGGATTTACAAAAGTGACACTATTAGGAGAAAGAAGGAGGCATTAGAGCCTATCCCCCCTTAATGACAAGTTCCTGAACTCCTAACATAGATCGAAGTTTAGAAAACTTTGCTTCTGTAAGAGACTTGGTGAAGATGTCTGCAACTTGATCATCTGTAGGGAAAAAGAGCACTTCAAGAACACGATCATGAACAAGATTTCTGATGAAGTGCATATGTAGCTCAATGTGTTTGCTGCGTTGATGTAGAACTGGATCTTTGGCAAGCTTGATGGCACTTTGATTGTCGCACCAAAGTGGAGTAGGCTGCTGCTGCTCAAATCCAAACTTTGAAAGGATCTGTCAAAGCCATAAAGCTTCCTGACTGACATTAACTGCTGCTTGATATTCTTCCTCTACTGAAGAAAGAGCAAGAGCTTGTTGTTTCTTACAAGCCCAAGTAAAAGGTCCAGATCCCAGACTGAAAACATAACCTGCAATAGACTTTCGATCATCAGGATCGTCGGCCCAATCTGAATCAGTGAAACCAACCAATAAAGGTTTCCCCCCTGTACTGTAATGAATCCCAAACTAAACTGTACCTCGAATATATCGAAGTATTCTTTTAGCTGCTTTCCAGTGACTTTCATGAGGTGTTTGCATATAACGGGCAACACGACTAACGGCAAAGGAAAGGTCAGGACGGGAATGAGTCAAGTATAAGAGACTACTATCAAGCTGACGATACAAGGTGGCATCGACTTCAGGTGAAGTACAAGTGGCAAAAAGTTTGACTCCAGACTGGAAGGGAGAAGGGGCTGGTGTACAATCTTCCATGTGAAAGCATCCTTGAATGCAGCTAGCTATCAAGAGCCTAGTCTTGAATCCTTTTGTGATTCCTTTATTAGAGAACAAGATAAACTCATTCATCTTGGAATAATCAACAATGCAGATACATCTGGGAAAGCCTTATTGTCCCAACAGAAAGAAAAGTCCAAGTCTCCCAAGAAACAAAATTTTTGCAATAATAAGTCAAACAAGGGTCCCAAACCCGCTCAGTCAGCTCCTTCTTTAAAAAATGACAAAGGATCCAAGCCAAAAGGCAAGAAGACTGAGTGTCATTGCAACTATTGCGGGAAAGATAATCATGATGAATCTAAGTGTTTCAAGAAGATGGCAGCCTTGGAAGCAACAATGAAGAAGCACCACATCAGCCTAGATTCGTCTTCAGAATCTGCCTCTCATGGACATGCACTTTGTGCTTTTGGTTATTCTTATAATGCATCTTCTTCTTCTACTTCAAATGAATGGCTCATTGATTCTGGAGCATATTATCATATGGCTAAGGATCAAGCCATCTTTTCTACTATGCATGAATGTAACACCAAACAAATATTTGTTGGTGATGATAGATCTCTAAGTGTTGTAGGAGCTGGAACAGTTCCAGTAGATAATGGTCATTTTAGTGATGTACTATGTGTTCCAAGAATTTCCTGCAATTTTTTATCAGTCTATCAGATCATTCATTCCGGTGAAGGTAAAACTGTGACCTTTACACCTCACGAAGTTGTAATCAAGGATTTTAAATATCCTCAACAGGTCCTAGCTACCGGAATTGTTGATGATATTACCAAGTTGTACAAGTTTAACAACTTTGGGTCATCACCTTTCCCTTTAGTTTTTGTTGCTCATAGTGATAACTTGAGCAAACTTTGGCATGAGCGATTTGGTCACTTAAATTATCGCTCATTGCAACAACTATGTAAAGAAAATATGGTGATAGGTCTTCCGATGGTATCTTGCAGGGATGGTGTTTTCTCTGGTTGTGTACTCGAAAAACATCATTGGGACAGTTTTGACAAATGTGCCTCTTGGCACGCCTCGGTTCCCTTGGAGCTTGTGCATAGTGACTTGTGTGGTCCTCTTCCATCTGCTTCATTTTCTGGTTTCAAATATTTCTTAACTTTCATTGATGATTACACCAGACACACTTGGGTTTATTTCCTAAAACTTAAGAGACAAGTATTTAATATGTTCTTGGCCTACAAGGCCCTTGTGGAAAAACAATCTGGTCATCAAATTATTAAGTTAAGATCTAACAATGGAGGAGAATATGTTAACAATAAGTTCACTACTTTCTACACTGAACAAGGCATCCAACAATAGCACACTGTTCCATATACACCACAACAAAATGGTGTAGCTGAGCGGAAGAACCGCACTTTAAAAGAAATGGCTAATTGTATGATCCAATCTAAGGGACTAAGTCTTCAATTTTGGGCTGAAGCCATTAATTGTGCAAATTACATAGTTAATCGCACCCCCACTAAAGCATTACAAGGTATAACACCAGAAGAAGCATGCAGTAAAACTAAACCTGATGTAAGTCACTTCCGTGTGTTTGGCAGTGAAGCATGGGCTCATATTCCGGATGAAAAACGGAAAGCATTGCAGCCTAAAAGTGAAAAGTGCATATTTGTTAGATATTCTGAAGATGTAAAAGGTTATAGACTTGTTCAACCACATTCTCATGATATAATCATTTGAAGAGATGTTAAATTTGATGAAAATCTCTTGGCTTGTGAGCCTAACTCGGCGATTGTTCCATATTTGGCCTGCGAGCCTGATTCGGCGTTTGTGCCTTCTTCTTCTTCTTCCAACTTCCTTGACAGGTTTCCAACTCCATTTTCTGATGATGACAGTGAGGATGAAAATCCACCTCCGCCTGCTCATGTTCCTCCAGTTGCACCAGCACAAGTGCTTCCTCGATGGGTCCGTTCAACATGTGAAGCAGCTGGTGATCTTGCCGGTGATCATATAGATCAACGTCGAACACGTTCTCAGTTTCAGCAAGCCTCCTCTCTTTTGGCTCACGTTTTCGAGAATCATGATCCAGAAAATTTTGCAGAAGCTTCAGGGAATCCAGATTGGGATGCAGCCATGGATGAAGAATATCGTTCCTTAATGGTGAACGATACTTGGGATCTTGTACCTCTTCCAAAAGGAAGAAAATTTGTCAGATGTAAATGGGTCTACAGAACTAAGTATGCATCAGATGGAAGTGTTGAAATACTTAAGGCAAGGTTAGTTGACAAAGGTTTTTCCCAAGTTGAAGGGATTGACTACAATGAAACCTTTGCTCCTGTCGCAAAAATGAACTCCATCCGCCTTGTTCTTTCTCTTGCAGCCTTACACAACTGGGAAGTCCATCAAATGGATGTCAAGTCTTCCTTCTTACATGGTGATTTATAGGAGGAAATTTACATGGAACAACATCCTGGCTATGTTCAGAATAACTCTAGCCTTGTCTGCCGCCTTGAGAAATCCTTATATGGCCTTAAGCAAGCTCCTAGAGCTTGGTATGCCAAAATGGATAACTTTCTCCTTGACACTAGTTTTTCTAGATGCCATTCTGACCCCAATGTCTATACCAAGAAAGTAGGACACCATCTCATCATACTTGTTCTATATGTTGACGACCTTATTCTTACTGGTAGTGACCCTAAGCTTATAACCCATGTGAAATCCAGTCTTAAACAAAATTTTGAAAAGTCAGACTTAGGACATTTGCATTATTTTCTTGGTCTCTAAGTCCTGCAAACCAAAGAAGGAATCTTTCTTTCTCAGTCTAAGTATGCTTGTGACCTTCTTCGTCGCTTTCACATGGAGTAAAATATAGATACAAAAATAGAATATGCAGGTCAAAGTTTGGAAAGAATATGATAAATGCATTGTTTGTCTTTCCTCTCAATCTTACATTCTGCAAATAAGAGTTTAAGAGTTTTGTACTTAGATAAATAATCTTGAATGCATGAAAAGTCACTTGGATTTAAAGAAATCAACTCATTTTCGAGTTGGTGACCTCGAATTTCATTGTGTTTACCAAACACAGATTCCAACTTGTCCCAAGCAGCATTAGGTTCATCAATTCCAGATATGTGGAATCGTAAATCAGTAGAGATTGACATCCCAATCAATCCACGAGCTTCATCACATCTATTTTCCCATTTTATTTTCTTATCATCATCAGTGGGTTCTTTTTCTTTCCCCGAGGTAATTCTGAAAAGTTCCCTACTTCGTAGAACATCCTCCATACGAGATTTCCATGAGAAATAGTTGGAACTGTGAAGTAGAATATCACAAGGGGTGGCCATATTTGTAAATTAATAGCTGTAAAAGTAGAAACCAATAGTCTGGATGTGAAGAGCTCGAAAAAATAGGCGGTTTAAAAAAAAACGGCACTGAAAACTGACTCTGTATGATGAAGTTATGCTTGAACAAAGAAA
The DNA here is from genome assembly GCA_027924585.1 of Larix kaempferi. NCBI lineage: Eukaryota > Viridiplantae > Streptophyta > Pinopsida > Pinales > Pinaceae > Larix > Larix kaempferi. The sequence continues at coordinate 11,420,153 of BSBM01000084.1, forward strand.
CTGTTGAAGATGTCCCCAATAGTGACGTGGCAGCTAGAGAATGTCCAGCAAAAAAAGAACCCCCCTCTTCCCAAGATGAACCTTTTGACAATCACTTTACAAGAAAGTTGCTTTAAGTGAACCACTTTTGTAAAATAAGTGATTTCACTTTTACAATGATATTACTTTTAAATAGTGCAACAATAAAAAAAACTTAAGTGACTCACTTGTATTTTTATTTTTTTTATTATTTAAGTGAGATGCACTTTTACAATAAAATAACTTGAATATAGAAATTGCATGCACTTTTTTTCTTTTAAAAGTAACTTCCTAAGACTTGAACTCAAGACCTATTAAGGAATAAAGCAACTTTGAACCAAGTGAGCTAGATTAAAAAGTATGTAAAATATGGGAATGAGGAAGGGTTTTTTTTTTTTACTCTTCTTGCTCGGTTTGCGTGCTTGCCCTTTTCCCTGCAAAACACATCACAAATCAAAACAAAAAAAACATTTCCACACTTGTGGAGTTAGATCTTGTTAGCTTTCCTAGAAAGTCTACGTTTTCTCTCTGTTTCTGATTTGCCGAGATCGCGCAAGGTGCATGGCAAAGAGCATACGCAGCCGAGAAAAAACCATTTCCCTTTCTGTTTCTGATTTGCCGAGATCGCTCAAGGTGCACGGCAAAGAGCATACGCAGATGGGAAAGCAACAATCCGAACCAAAAAAAAATCTAACAGTAAAAAATGATGAAATATGAGATTTTTTCCTTTTAAAAAAAGAAAATAAAAAAATGCGTCACTGTAACATTATACCTTCAGATCTAATGAAATACGCGTTTTTGGAGCAACCGAGAACTGTTTTCGATCAAACGAAAACTATTTCCCAATGGAAATGACACTCCGGACACAATGGAACACCTCCCATAGCCCAGAAATGCACATAAATACCAGAACTAGAAACCCTTTCGAGTTTGAGAAACAGCAGTTGAAGATCTAGATCATAACCGGAAGCGGCACTTCATAAAAGCTCTGATACCATGTTCGGGTACACAGGGTACTACCAAAGGACCGAACACCAAAAGAAACCACTTCAGAAAAACAAATCACAGATCAACACATCGATGTTTTGACGTGGTTTAAACCCTCTTGAGGGAAACACTCCACGTCCTCGGCCAAATAGCTTCTATGGGACAATTTATTATGCAAAGAAAGAAAGTTACAAATGAGCTTCTCATAATCGATCAACTAAACAATCACCCTCCATGCTCTTTAAATAGAGATCATGGACCAATCGGGTGTTAAGCCATGGATCAAGGTTAGGTTTGATCTAAGAGAAGTTGAGCTGTCGGATCACTCTATGTCGGGAACATATCGTGACCGTCGGATTAAGTATTTACAAATGCATACTAATGTATACTAAAGAAACACACTACCCCTAACAGATATATTACACAAGTTGATCTTAACTAACTCCTAAGTGTCTAAATATCCTAACACTAAGTAAGCATTAACATGCTTAAGTTTATGTGAGTTCATTCATAAAGATCCTTTTAGTATCGTTTACTACTAATTAAGTGAGAATAGTACTTATGTATACTTATTCCTAGTAAAACCTTCGGTTAACTATATATATATATATATATATATATAATTTTGTATAATAAACATTAAATAGTTTATCATAACTATTTATTGACCCTTTACAAAATTACAAACATGTGTAATATCCACATATATATGCATATAAGGATATAAATGATGTCCAAAAATATTTATAAGGTATTCTTTTTAGAATTACTCACCCAACTTCTATTGGACAAACATTCAACCCTAATAAGGCACCAACATAATTGGTTTTAATATACATATATATCTATATGTATTAAATTTGTATAAAATTTACTTCCCGCTATTTGAATATAAATATATTTTATATTTCTAAAATAATAACTTTTATTTTAGAAAACTATTATCCCTCTAATATCTTTCCATGTATGGGATAAATAAGTATTTGTGTACTCCTTAGAAATACTTGTATGTAGTTTATACTAGACCACATAATGTGTAGCATCTTTTGAATTTCCATGTCTTCATGGTGATGAACGTATTTTTTTTTAATATATCTTCTTTCACCCTAAATTCAAGGTTATATATATATATATATAATGAAAAATTAGTTTGATATCCTTTTTGGATTAATAAGAATACTCTTCCGACACTCTTGTCAGAGTTCATAATATTTAATGCTTAGTTTTACTTTCGTATGTGTAGCTTTATGCTAAAAAAGGTTAGTTGTCGAAGTTAATCTAATATGCGACATAAAGCACTGTTATCTCAATCTTACGATGACGACACTTCTAACTTTGTAAACTCCCTCTTCCTTAAGTGCCCGTGGCACTAAGATGATACCCATCTAATGTTAGATTTTGGGAAGCCATCTTTCCCTTCATCTTCTTCTTAGTGACTTCACCTTCCTAGTGCTTAGTTGTGTCCATCGTTAATTTACAATTTTAAGAGTAATCACACAATACTTCTGAAGGTCCATTGGTGGGGCCTTGGCCTTGAGCTCTTCACCAGGGCCATTTACATAGATACAATTACCATAATTATGTACACAAATTCTTAGTTCGAAAATGAGGGGTGTTATACGTTGGTTCATAATTATTCACCCCCTACTTTTATAGCCATGTCAATTGGGGATGAAAATTGGGTGAAAGGTTTCTTTCTAATTGTGCCACATGAGGGGTATGAAACTTCTATCTCTCCTTTTAATGATGACATGACTATAGCACCTTCTTATTTATATTTGCAACAACATATTTTTTTACCTTATGATGATACATATCTTCATGGATGCACCTATGATGTTCACTTGAGTCACTTGAAGACTCATGATTTTCCTTGTTCCTTGCTTAGTTCAATTGATGTTGGAAGAACTTCATCCAATACTTGGGTGAAAAGATATATGATTGAAGAAATGTTTTATTGGAAGAAACATCATTTGTTATTTCTTGATGATACACATATTCATGGATGCACAAATGGTACTTCTGTGAGCCCCTTGAAGGCTCATTGTTTTCTTTGCTCCCTACTTGGTTCAAATTTTAGTGGAGATTCTTCATTCACTTCTTGGATGAAAGAATACATGGTTGATTATTTTTATGCATCTTACATCCTTTTGGAGCAAAATTATAGGACATGGGATCCTCACCTATGTCATTGTAGCAGATTTGATTGGTCACTTGATGCTTATATGCACTTGGAAAATGGTGGTCTACTTACTTGGAGGTACAAGCACTTTCATGATTCTGTGATGAGGCACCTCCTTGACGTACATTTTTATTATGTTTTTATGTACTTTGATGATCTATATTTTGTACTTATGATGTTTGGAAGAATGCATACAAGGAAATGGGATCCAGGAAGTCTCTTGCCTGATGGTATGCGTTGGCGAGCACTCCTAATTGTTGGAGTGCAATACAAGCAATGGGACCCTCGGATAATTTTTAGTTTCATTGGTTTGAATTATTTTTGGGAAACAAGTAGTATGGGAGATTGAGTACCCACTTAATAAGGTGATTTTAATTAGATTAGTGCATCAACAAGAATGGTGGTTCCTCTCTAAATTTTTCATGGCATATTGAAGACTCAAAGTTGGGAAACTAAGTGATAACTTCAAAGAATTATATAGTGGTATCAGAAAGGGTTTCCAAAATATGAAAGACGTAAAGAGTGATTGTGAAAACTTTGTTTTTATGGATTTAATTAATGTTTTGGTGTTTAGTGGTGATGTTATAGGAGATGTCTATATGAAAAAGAAAACCCACATCTCCTTGATTTTGGAAACACACAATTGTAGTGCATGAGTGCCATTACATAGAGTTTTGGAAACAAAGTTTTGGAAGCAAAGTTTTCGAAGCAAAGTTTTGGAAAGAAAGTATGTTCTTCAACATCCATTTTTGAAATTTCTTGAGGACAAGCAATATTTGGAGGGGAGGATTTTTTATGTCCCCAAATTTTGCATTGGGTCACAATGGCCTAAGCTAGTTGGCCATACTCATAATAGTTTGTCAAATTGGTGCTAAGGGTCAAATAATTGCAAAGAATGATGTCCAATTTAGTAATAATGTAAAATTAGATCCAAATGGACAAGGTGGGTCACATTAAGAGAAAATTTCCAATTCAAAGTTTGTAATATATACCCATCCAAATGAACTATTATGGAGGAAAATTACTAGTTCCCTAGGTTGGGTGTGGAAGCATTAAAAGTTGGAATAAGGGAGCTAAAGACCCAAAATGAAATTAGAATTAAAAATTAACATTAAATGGTTCAAATAATTAATAACAAAAATAAAATAAGGTGGCATTGGATCATGAGGGAACATAAGAGGTTGTGGGGCCCACATGTGGCAAGATTCCCCACTACACTTGGCATTATTCTCCCACCAATTCGAGTTCAAGATGAAGGGTAACATACTTGGGGGAGTTGAAGAGGTATTATTCATATAATGAATCATGTAAGGTCAAATTGGAGTGGAAGAGAAACTCCCATGGAAGAGGAAGAGGCATTTTAGAAGAATTGTGACACTTGGAGCTAGATTCCTTAACTCATATGACAACAATGATGAAGATTCTATGACACCTACGACAAAGTTCAGACCTGATTTCTAACATCTGACATATATGACTTGTTAGGGATAAGAGGGTGCATAAGGGGATTTAGGGAATCCAAGAGTCCCCCATTCGAATTGATGGAAGAGGAGAGATAGGAAAAGTTGGACAAGTGGCATTCATGGGAATCTCTCCCTAACTTGAGTTGGGATGAGTCTCTTGGATGTAATTTGAGCTAAGGAGGCCTTGGGAGGTTAATAAAATACAAGAGGAAAGAAAGAGAGAATATTTTTATAATTTCTCAGTTTTCAAATTGGAGAGCATAGCTTGTCCATGCTAGTGGAGTGTTTACTCTACTTGCCTTAGTACCAATTTTGAGGGTGCAAGATTCCCATCTTAATTGGAAATTGGAGAGGCCATTCAAAAAATTTAATTTGGAGATAAAATGGATTCATTTGTTTTAGGTTGAATCTACATGGAATCTTGTGACCATTTCTCCTTCAACTTGTTCCCACATCTCTCTCACTTTTCTCTCTATATTCTTGCTCTTGGAGGAAGGGCGCACATGGTGAGATGATGATCTATTTGTGGAAGTCCAAGGGGACCCATTTATTGGTAATATTATTTATGAACTTTGTATTTGATTCTCATATTAAACTCAGGTCAAATATCCAAGTGAAACTAGGTGTAAATGCCAAACTATGTATGAATGGTGTCATTTCCCCCCATAGCTTTTGCATAGTGCACTTGTTGTTGCACATAGTTAGTGGAGGACTGATATTTGGAATTCATGGAAATGTTAGCTGATATATATCTCTGTAATAATCATATCATGATATCCACATCTCGAAAAATTATGTATTTCAAGTGATATTTACATTTAAGGAAGAGATTCGAGCCATTTTCCCCATAGCATTTGCATAGTGATTTTGGAATGATATTTTACGTGTTTTATATCAGGTATTTCTAAGTTATTTATCATATTATGAAATGCATATGAAGTTACTTTGATGGCCCAAATTATGTGTGCAGACCTCTGAAGTGTTACTATGGTTTATGAATAAATTTGAGACTCCTTGCCCACCAATTTCACCCCAAAAACTAGACTCTAGAAGTTGTTGCAGATTAGGATTCATATTCGACCCTTAAAAGAAATATAATGTTGCACATACATTGTTCCCAATCTCCTCTAACAGAGCCAAGTCTCGGACCAAGAATTAGTGAAGGTCGTACAACGTTTGGATGAGCATCTAATGGCGGACCTAGGGGGGATCTCCACTTCCCAAATTAACTAGTCTTGTTCCGAAACTTCTTCCCTTGCAAATTTAAAACCATGGATGGGTATATAAGTTGTTTGGATGTCTGATAGGTGTGTTAATATTTCATATTCCACCTCAATACCTCTCTCCCCAAATTCGAAATCATTTGGAGGTTTTTAGAACCATTTGTAAACAGAACCCTAGTGTCAAAACAAGGTGAATCCAAAGACTTTCCCTTGAAGGGACATTACATGTTATTCATCCAACTATAAATTAAATAGAAACATAATAATAAAATGTAAATATTTTTATATTAAATATTAATATTTCTTTATTCATTCAAAAAAAGAAATTACAAAATAAGAACAATCCCTGCTTTTTGTAATACATTATGGAAATACTTTATTTCCCAAAGGGGAGGTTATTCAAGAAATATAGTATTTTACATTATGGGAAACACCTTATTTCCCAAAGGGGAGGTTATTGAAGAAATATCGTACATGATACATATGAAGGCAAGAACACAAATGATGGTGTCTTCCATATTTTATAGATGGTGTTTAATAGCTTGATTGTGACATTTTTATATCTTAATGGACTGTGGATATAGTAATTTGTTATTTAGATTAGCGAGAACTCAAGGCCAAGGATCCATTATGTGGATACACAACTTATTAAAAATATTATTTTCTATTTGTTGTATCTTTATATCTTAGGAAAATTACTTTAAGATAATAGGTGCGAAGAATTGTAAACGCTAATGTCAAGTGCAAAGTTTATTTACTTTTTTCCATATGGTGCTGGTGTTTTCATAGCAGGAAAAATAAAATATTAAATAGTGTCATTGTAGTGATTCTCATAATTAGTTATGGTTCAGTTAAATTGTCTTAATGATAATCTTAGGTCGATAGATACCTACTTCAACAACAATCAGATTAACATATCAATTTATTTATACACAATTGACATGAATTTGAAATTCATATTTATCCATCTAATACTAACTTTATATAAATGTCATAATCTTAACATATCAACCTATTGCACACAATTTACATGGATTTTACATCTATATTTATCCATCTAATGCTAACTTTGTACGAGGGTGGATTGTTTGTGAACCTATAATTATTATATTAATGATATTTTTTTATGATAGGATTTAATAAAAGTATATTGATTTCATTAAAAGCAAAGAAAGATTGATTATCTAAATAAAATTTTAATTTGTTGGGGTTTGAGGTGTATTGATTGCCATGTTTGCTTGTGTTCTCATTAGAATAGGAATTTGAAAAAAAATCCACTTGTCACTTTTGATTGTTTCGACACATTTTCATGATTTTCTTTATTTGGTTTGACATAAAGTTTAAAACATTTTCATGATTTTCTTTATTTGGTTTGACATAAAGTTTAAAATATAAATAGATGGGCATTTTTTTGTTAAATTCTTATCCAAATAAAAAGTTGCACTATATTTAATTACAGAGGAGTCTCTTTTTATTGAATTAAATCTAACAAAAAACGTTTCGTAGAGCGATTGATTAAGTTAATAAGGCCACGAGAATTGTTGTTTGAAACATATAACTCGGGGTTGCAAATTGAATTTTTTAAAACTAAAAAATTATAACAATATATATCTTAAATCTTATAATATTTATTTGAATATAATTTTAAAAAACTTCATAATAATATTTATAAATATTACAAATTAATTAAAAGATTTATTTTAATATATAATTTTTTAAAACTTTATAATAATATTTATAAATATTATAAATTAATTAACTGTTAAAATAATCCTTTTATTCTAAATTAGTTTTAAATAATTATATTATACTTTTTCTTTTAAATAAATAACAAAGGTGTTTGATATATAACTATTAAAAAAATTTAACCATTATTAAAATATTTTTGGATTACCCATAAACTATTATGATAAAAACAATTAATTTTCAAAAAAATGTTGACAATATTACTATAAAATAATAATTTAATTTTTTAAAAACTTTTATTGAATTAAATTGTTTATTATTATTTTAACATAGTTAAGTTAACTTTACAAAGTAGACCATGGAAGTTCAAAAATTCAATAAATTTTTTTAATCACATTGTAAATTTTACAATATTTAAAATCTAATTAATATTTAAAACAAAACTAATTAAAAATAAATTTAAATTTAAAATATTATTTTTTTATTTTAAAAATATAATCTATATTAAAATAGACAATTAATTTATAATTATAAAACTTAAACGTTTTTAATTTTATTTATTTGTAAGTATATAAATTTAATATTATTTAAATCTAATATTCAAGTGGTTAATTTTATTAAATAGACATCTCTTTAATACTTACATACTAAAATACACAATCAAATTATTTATTTATAATTATAAATTAAATTTATTTGTTTGTAAATATACAAATTTAATATTTTTTAACCCCAATACTTATACTTATATATATATGGTTCAATTAAATTATTTATACCTTATATTTTAAAACCACAATGTACAACTATTATATGTTGCATGAATATATCTATGTATGAAATGTGTCCATAAAAGCCTATTTTTAACCAGTGAGAATATAATGTGAGGTCTTAGCTATTTATGATATTTTGATAAATTATTTTGGATTTAATGGATTATTAGATCTATATAGATTAAACTCAAAGTGAAGCATAGTAGTTTTTTTTGTAAAGATGCAAAATTCTAGTAATAAAAAAAGTCCAAAATACATGAGTTTTTACAATCTGTGGCGGCCTGAGAAAGTGTAGCCACCAACCTAGAAACATGAAGAGGTCAAGTTGGTACTGCTCAAAATTACAAAAATCCCGCTCTAAGTAGGAGAGCCAAGGCGTTTAATTCAAACAGAGCTGTCTGTGTAAACCTATGGAACTGTAAGCTAAAAAACTGTTGAACATAGAAATAAATAAAGAAAAGCTGGAAAACATAGGGAGTGGACATAGCCTTCTTAGCTTTAAACATTTGTTGCAAGGGTAAGAGTGTTAGTAGGATTCTCTTCGAGGATGGGGAAGGGTGGATAATCCTCTGCAATTGAGTCATGCACCAGTAACTTCACAGGCAGGGGCACAGTCTTCTTCAAGGGCATGAATCCCTCGTCGCCGCGGAATCGCTTGGATAGAACTGAGCCTGTGGTGTTGGGGATTGGGAAGGATAGAGGCTCTTTTCCTTTGCTTGGGCTCACATGAACATGCTTGCTTGTTCCCGCCACGGAGGAGAGGTCCCTGAGGCCGCATTTACCAGCGTTGCTGTGCAGAGGATGTCTATTGGGGGCATAAGACTGCCAATTGAAAGTTCTCTCTAGACTGGCCAAAATGGACTCCATGTTGGGGAGGGTGGCCTGCAAGGTTTGAGTGGCATTTCTTGCAGTGGCCCAGTTGGCTAGTAGGTCTTCCATAAGCAACCCAAGCATATTCTTAATGAGCTAATAATGATCATTTTTCTTACTAGGGCATTCAATGGAGAGGCGAACTGCCATTAGCCTGGCCTCCCAATTGTTGATCAGCAAATGGATTGGGATAGAGACCTCCTCACCATATCCTTTGTCTAAGTCTTCTGCATCTTTGCTGATATCATTTTTCTTCCCTTTTCCCTAGAACCTGTTAGGAACCCGTGTCAACCCTTCTCTTTACTTTGTTAATATATTGTTGTTGGACGCATATGCTTTGTAAGTCATCTCTTAGTATTTGTTGATCCATAGTTTGTATTAGCCCATGTTATTGACCCATAGTATTGGACGCATATGCTTTGTAACTCGTCCCACAGTATTATATGTCCCATGGTATTGACCCATAGTATTGGGCATAGACTTAGTATATAAGTCTGTGTTAAGGCCAATGAAGGTACCGTGAAGTTATTGTATTGAGCTTGCTCAAAGGGGGCTACCCCCTCGAAGTGGCCTGCGATCAATTAAGCGATTCTGAGTTCTGTTATTTCTGTTATCTCGTGTATTTTCATTAATTAATTGTTGCAGGTTCTTCACATCTGGTATCAGAGCACTTTCTTGTGCTTGTTGGGTGAAATTTTTGCCAATTTTTTTTCGCATCTGTTGTAGGTTCGGATCTGGGAATAATCCCTATCCACTTAACTATGGGAAGTACTTGGGCATAATACCTAAAACTCATTGCGAGGAGTACCACAAGAACCACAAAGTAGCTGTCCCATTGAGAGGACCTGCCAGTGAAAAGGGCAACGACCCCTACTTGATTGACTAGTTTCGACCCGTGAGGTAAACCAAGAGCTGTCATTTGTGGCAAAGCGGTTATCAATTTTACTTGAGCCATGGAGTGAGGGGTACTGCCCCAATACGCAAGCCATCAGACAGCATTGGTGGCCAAGTGAATCCCCTGAACCGTTAGGAAGCCGAGCATACAGGGTCCATATCTATTTTCAGCTGATAAATCACATATTTCCTCTGTCCAGAACGATTGTCGATCACTTTTGCGTCATTTCAGATCCATCTGTTGTCGATCCCTTCCACGCCGTTGCAAATCCATTTGTTCTGATCCCTTCCGCGTTGTTGCAAATCCATTTCCTCCATATCTCCCTTGTTTTAACTCCGTTTACCTTGAAACTTCCCTAACACCCCTGCAATCCCATTCTGCATATTTCATTCTTGAGGACCATATCCCAAATTCTACTTCCCAAAGCCAGAAATCCCACATTTGTCTATTTTTAGGGTTGCCACAACTTCTTCAATTTTCACCCACTCGCCTTCAAATTTTACCACAGTGTTCATTTCCTATTTCTGCTTCTATGCCCCTCTCTGCCAAATTTTCTCATTCTTTCACCCCGCTTCAGAAATCCCCATTTTTTGCTTCCCCTTCCATCAGAAAATGTCAAAAACCTAGTCAAACCCAAATTACCCATCCGAGTTTTTCCCAAATCCAAATTTTCCCTTACTAAAACAGTTTCTGTTTTTGTTGATCTACCCACTCAAAAAAAAAGAAAAAAAAAGCTCCTGGTTATGGTTGTCTCCCGTGTAGTAGCACAAATCATGGAGGAAGAACTTACAACCCTCAAAACCAAACTCCAAGATCTAGATGAAAAATTTCTCAACCTCTATCTTCAGCATTTAGCCATGAACAATAACCGACAGCCATACTCTTCTATAGCCAGAGAGTTCTTTTCTTCCAGTAACTTTCGTGGGCCAAAGCTTGAATTTCCTCGCTTCAATGGTACTGATCCGACTGGATGGATATACCGGGTAGACCAATATTTCAGTTTGCATAATACTTTTGATGTCCACAAAGTTCCATTTGCATCCTTTCATTTGGAACAGGAATCCCTTCAATGGTACCGTTGGTACATCAGAGCTCATCATGAGCCAAACTGGACAGATCTTTGCCAACTCCTTTTGCAATGATTTGGTCCTAGTGATTTTGATGACTTCACAGGAGCACTCACTAAACTTTGCCAAATTGGCACTTTGAGAGAGTATCAGACAAAATTTGAGAAACTGGCCAATCACACAGAAGGATTGTTTGATGAATTCTACAGGAGTTGTTTTATTAGTGGTCTCAAGGATGAAATCCGCTCAGAGGTTAAAATGTTCTGTCCCAACACAATGATGGAAGTCCTAGGGTTGGCTGAGTTGGTAGAGGACAAGATCGCAGCCCAACAATGCTCCAAACCCACCTTTGTTCCATTCAAAAATATGGGTTCCCAATGACCTCCCATCACGCCAGCTCCTCGACCAACTACTATCAAGCATTTGTCTGAAGCAGAGATGCGGGCACGTTGTTAAAAAGGGCTTTGTTATAATTGTGATGGGAAATTCACTCGGGGGCATAAAAGTGTTGAGCAAAATCTCTATCTCTTGTATGTGGATTCTTCGCCTACCTCTGAACTTTATGAAGACGCTCCAGATACAATAGATGATCAGGTCGACATTCAGCAACCTCCTGTTGACCCCCCATATTAGGACGACCAACCAGAGATATTTCTCCATGTTTTATCCAGCGTCACCACCCCCCAAACAATGTGGGTCAGGGGTTACTTCAAGAAGATCCCTATTACAATACTCATTGATTCTGGTAGCACTCATAATTTCATTGACCATCCGATCGCCAAACAGGATGATTGTTTTGCCCATCCTTGCTCTAACTTTGAAGTCATGATTGCCAATGGGTGCACCTTACCTTGCAAGGGGAAGTGTCACAATGTGTGTATCTCTCTAGAATATTATAATCTGCACTCTAACATGTTTTCCTTGTCCTTAGGTGGATGTGATGTGGTTTTGGGCGTTCAATGGTTACGCACTATAGGCCCCATCTTATGGGATTTTGCTGAACTTTGGATGCAGTTTTCAGTCGATGGGAAACAACAAAAATTTATGGGCTTACAACCAGGGTCTCTCCGCATCATCAGTTCACATCGCCTGGAAAATATCCTTAAGAAGAATTCACATGGTGTCATCGCTCAGCTCCATTCCATTCAGATGCACCCATCAACGGTCTCCAATACTTCCTTGGATAGATATGCAGGTGTCTTTGCTGAACCACTGGGCTTGCCGCTTTCAAGAGACCTTTCCGATAAGAATTTAGCCGCATCTACATATCAGCAGGAAATGATGGCTATTTTGAATGCAGTACAGAAGTGGAAACCATACCTATTAGGGAATTATTTCTGCATCAAGACTGATCTCCAGAGTCTGGAAAATTTCCTGGAACAACGGGTCTCCTCCCCAACACACCTGAAATGGGTTATCCAACTCATGGTTTATGCCTATGCGATCACTTACAAGAAGGGTAAGGACAATATGGTGGAAGATGCTCCTTCTTTCACATTTGATGACCTAGTTTCTATTACATCTATTTCTTTGATTCTTCCAAATTGGTTGCAATCTGTTCAACAGGGCTATCTCTTCTCTGAACTCCATGCTTCTTCATCGACATGGCACTTTGGGTTCCTCAAAACGTATGAACAAGAACAATGTAACTTCTTTTGGCAGGGACTGAAAATAAAAATTCAACAGATGGTGGTTGACTGTGATACTTTCCAGGTCAACAAGGGTGAAACGACACTCCTTTCGAGACTACTCGAACCCTTGCCAATCCCTACACAGATTTGGAAAACTATTTCTATGGGTTTTCTAAAAGCGCTCCGTTGGTACAATACCACATATAAAAGGACACCATATGAAGCAGTCTATGGATAGGAACCGGTCCAGTTCTTCTTCCATACACCCTCAGCAACTCCCCAGTTCAGGGAATTGACTCGGTTCTTTGAAACCATGCTCAGATTCTTCTAATTCTGCAGGACAATCTTCACATGGCAAGAATTCGACTGAAACAACAAGCCAATCAACATCGTTCTGAGTGCACTTTTCATGCAGCTGATATGGTTCTTCTTCTTCTACAACCTTCCAAGCAATCCTCCCTAAAACTCAAAAGGCGTTAGTGGCCCGGAATGCAACTCGAGGATGCTACAGGGGCACCACTCCTTTAGATTTTGCATCAATTTCCACATCTAAATCTTTGAGGACAAAGATTTTTGTAAGGAAGATGGGATGTTAGGAACCCGTGTCAACCCTTCTCTTTACTTTGTTAGTATATTGTTGTTGGACGCATATGCTTTGTAAGTCATCCCGTAGTATTTGTTGATCCATAGTTTGTATTAGCCCATGGTATTGACCCATAGTATTGGACGCATATGCTTTGTAAGTCATCCCGTAGTATTATATGTCCCATGGTATTGGCCCATAGCATTGGGCATAGACTTAGTATATAAGTGTGTGTTAAGGCCAATGAAGGTACCGTGAATTTATTTGTATTGAGCTTGCTCAAAGGAGGTTGCCCCCTCGAAATGGCCTGCGATCAATAAAGCGATTCTGAGTTCTATTATTTCTGTTATCTCATGTATTTTCATTAATTAATTCTTGTAGGAACTACCTGGATGTGGTACTCCGAGGTCGATTCCAGCCAGGTCGAGGGGACATCACCAGCAGGGGGGATTAATGAACTGGGCCTTGGGGTGGCCTCCACAGGCCCCTTCCATGTGTCCCTGTTCCACGTGACTGGGTTCGTGAGTGTTTGTGCATGTCCCATCACCCGCATCCGGGGAAAGTGAAGCATAGTAGTTATTTATTAAAAGATGATATATTTGAAATAAAAATACTGTAGCTATTTTATCTTTTAACTTTGGACAATAACCACTGTTACATTAAAGTGTTTTTAAATGGTAGGAAGCTTTACTACTAATTTCACTTATTTAAAATCAATATAATATTTTTGAGATTGCATAATCTACATGTAATAGGTTTGGGAAATTTTAAGGATTTATCAATTTTTTTAAAGTGTAAAAATTGTGGTGAATCTTATTAATTTTTAAATTTCCAATTATAAAATGTTTGGTGATGTTTTTGTAAAAATATTCATTTTTTTAAGGATTTTATATAGATTTGGATAGGTTTGATGATGTTTAGAGAAATTTTTTTATAGTGGAATTTGGGTGACTTTTTTAGAAAAATAAATGAGTTTGTCGATCTTGTTATTTTTATTTTTAAAACATCGAAAATTAACCCATGGGGCATGGGCTAAACTTCGTCCCTAATTTGAATCCATTTATGCATTCAAAATTGTAATTTCAACAATGAAAAATTGCAAGTTAACCAAAGAATTTTACACTACTATGTACCACTTGAGGTTTAATTCATATATTATTGTGTCCCTAAAAGGGGACATTTATAAAATAGTTGATTTTAAAATTTTTGAGTGATTTTTTAAATTTCCATCTGGAACCCTAATGTATGACATTGGTGATATTTTTGGGGATTTCAAAATTTTTACAAAATCGACATTTTCCACCTTCATGATTGGAGGGGTGAGTGATGACGTAAGGGTGGGATCACTTGCAAGGGGATGTGGTGGTGGGGTGACATGGGTCGTCTTGTTGGCATTTTAATTTTCTTGTTATTGTTGGTCCTGTGCGGGAGTTAATGGAAGTTAATGCAGTGTCTGAGGGTTCACAAGGTTCATTTGGTGGTTGGATTTCTTTGTTGTTCAATTTTTTTGTTCGGTGGATATTGATGTTGGTGCGCTAGTTTTTGTGGTTCGTCTATTTGTTAAGATCGGGTTTCTCTTGTGTGCGGAAGGTGGTGATTATGGAAGTGTCCCTATGTTTTTCATGTGGTTGATGCAGTCGCTAGGCTATGTGTGATTTGGTGGTTGATTGTTCGATAGCTTCATCCGGTGGTTTGTTCGACAAGGTGTGCAACATTTTGTGTTGCTTGTTCGCTGGTTGGATTCTTTGTCGGTTGGATGGACTATGCCTACCAAACTTGGTTTTCGACAATTTCATTATCGTTATGCTTTTGGAATGGCTTTATGATTTCTCGTAGTGGCATTGTCCGGTGAGGGTTTAAGTTTTTTTTCCTTTTTTTCTTTGGAAGGGGTTTTGGTGTTTGTTATTGTTATTATTGTTGGTTGTGGAGCCAGATCTTCTAGTCTCATAGATGATATTGTATCAGTCGTGTTTGTACCCTAGTTTTATATGATATGTAGGTGGACTGTACAGTCACCCCAACGGGGGGGTGTGGGGGGGCATCTCCCCCCCACGGGGTTCCAGGGGGGACCATCCCTCCTGGCTGGGGGGTCCGGGGGCAGCGCCCCCGAAGAACATTTTTGGGGCTGTTTTCACCAGTTGTTTTGCGGGCCCATGGTTTTGGGTATCCCGTGGTATTTTCCCATTGTATTTCCCTAATAAAATAAAGACATTGTAATACGGCCAGGGATGATGATATATTAGGTTTTATGCATTGTAAAGATCTCTGAGATCAGGAGAGAGACTGTGAAACAAAGAAGAGGAAGTGCAATGGTTGTGCTGCAGGTTGTATCCCTTCACCTTGCTGGACGGTAATAATAATAAGGACTGGCAAATTTAGTGTGGACGTAGCCCAAGTTGGGTGAACCATGATATATCTGTGTCTCTCTTGTAATGTGTATGTGTGATTATATTTTCATTTATGTTTATTGTTATTTCTCTGCGATCCTGTTTTTCTAACAATTGGTATCAGAGCCAAAGGTCTATTTGGCAGTTAAACCCACAGGAAGCTAGGGTTTCTGGTTCGAGTGGGAGAAATGGCAGAAGAAGGAAAGTTTAAGGTCGAGAAGTTTAACGGCCAAAACTTCGGGTTATGGAAGATGCAAATGGAGGACTATCTATACTAGAAGGATCTATTCCTACCGTTGGGAGGAAAATCAAAGCTGCCGACAGCTATGAAGGATGAAGAATGGGAGGTTCTTGACAGAAAGGCTTTGGGAACAATATGGTTGAGCCTGGCTTCGTCGGTGGCTTTCAATATCTCAAAATAAACGACAACAGAGGGTTTGATGAGCGCATTGGGTAAGCTGTATGAAAAACCCTCGGCCTCCAACAAGGTGATTCTAATGAAGCATTTATTTAATATGAAGATGTCTGAAGGTGGATCTATTACTGATCATTTAAATGAGTTTAATATGGTTACAAATCAGCTAAGTTCTGTAAGTGTGAACTTTGATGATGAGGTTAGGGCTCTTCTAATCTTGTGTTCATTGCCAGAAAGCTGGAATAGCTTGGTCATGGTTGTAAGTAACTCTGTCTCTGGTTCAAACACCTTGAAATTTGATGATGTTATTGGTGTTATTCTTAGCGAGGAAATGTGAAGAAAAAGCACACGTGAGACATCAGGTAATGCGTTGACCATGGAGAGCAGGGGAAGACAAAAGGAGAGAGGAAAGAGCCAAGGTAATCGTGGAAAGTCTAAAACGGGAAGATCCAAGTCCAGACTGGGAAAGATAGAGTGCTGGAATTGTGGAAAGAAAGGACATCTGAAGAAAGAATGCAAATCTCTAAAGAAGAAAGGAGATGCACAGAAGGAAACTACCCAGGAAGCAAATGTAGCAGGTGATGTGTTACAAGATGCTTTGATTCTTGCATTAGATAATACTAGTGATTATTGGGTAGTAGATTCAGGAGCTTCATGTCATGCTACACCCCATAGGAAATACTTTCATGAGTATGTTCCTGGCGACTTTGGACATGTTTTATTGGGTGATGATGAGCCATGTAAAATTGTTGGAATGGGTAAGGTATGGATAAAAGTTAAGAATGGAAATGATTGGTTGTTGAAAGAAGTTAGGGATATTCCTGCTATGAAAAGAAATCTGATCTCAACAGGGCAGTTGGGAGATGGTAGCTGTCTATCTACGTTCGGATAAAAGTGGTGGAAGATCACTAAAGGATCAATGGTGATAGCAAAAGGAGATAGAGTAAGTACATTGTATTTATGTCCTCATAATACTAACCATTCTATCTCTTTAGCTTCCACAGGAACAGATACAGCATTGTGGCATCATAGGCTTGGCCACATGAGTGAGAAGGGGATGCAGATTCTCCACTCAAGGAAGTTGCTGCCGGATTTGAAGCAGGTAAGTTTGGAATTCTGTGAAAACTGTGTTTATGGAAAACAGAAGAGAGTCAGATTTCTTAGGGTTGGGAAACAGAAGAAGAATGAAAAATTAGAGCTTGTGCATACAGATGTATGGGGACCGGCTCAGGTACAATCTCTTGGTGGCTCTCATTATTATGTTACATTTATTGATGATGCAACTAGAAAAACTTGGGTTTATTGCATTAGACAGAAATCTGATGTGTTTGCTACTTTTAAGAAGTGGAAAGCTTTGGTTGAGAATGAGACAGGAAAAAGATTGAAGTGTCTCAGATCTGATAATGGAGGTGAGTACTGCGGCAAGGAGTTTGATAGTTACTGTTCATACCATGGGATTTGTAGAGAGAAGACAGTCCCAGGAACACCACAGGAAAATGGTGTGTCAGAAAGGATGAACAGAACGATCATGGAGCGTGCAAGGTGTATGAGATTGCATGCAGGGTTGCCCTTACAGTTTTGGGCGGATGCTGTAAATACTGCTGTTTATTTAATAAACAGAGGACCTTCAAGTGCTTTGGATGGTGGTATTCCAGAGGAAGCATGGACAGATAAAAAGGTAAACTACTCATTTCTGAGAACGTTTGGTTGTGAAGCATTTGTCCATATTGATAAAGAAAATAGAACAAACCTTGAATCTAAATCCAAGAAATGTACCTTTATTGGATATGGGGTTGATGAATTTGGTTATCGTTTATGGGATTATGAAAATAACAAAATCATCAGGAGTAGAGATGTGATATTCAATGAAAAGGTCATGTATAAAGATCAGTTGCAGGGAAAGAAACAGGAAAAGGAAAACACATAGTACATAGTGCTTGATGAAATTAAAGAAAATGAAGTTCCAAAGGTGTCAGAAAATCAAGAGCAGCAACAAGTACTTGAAACTCCTGCAACTGTAATAAGATCTACTAGGTTAAGTAGACTCCTTGAACGATACTCTCCTTCAATGTATTATTTATTGATGATGATTCTGGTGAACCAAAATGTTATGAAGAAGAAATGCAGGTGGAAACTAGAAAGAAGTGGGAGCAAGGCATGAATGAGGAGATGGACTCATTGGTAGGAAACCAGACTTGGGATTTGGTTCAGTTGCCTGCTGGTAAAAGAGCATTGCAAAACAAATGGATTTACAGGTTGAAGGAAGAAGAAGGAGGTAAGAAGCAGTACAAGGCCAGACTTGTTGTAAAGGGGTTTGCACAGAAGAAAGGTATAGATTTGATGAAATATTTTCTCCTATTGTTAAGATGACTTCAATTAGGACTATATTGAGTCTAGTGGCAGTAGAAGATTTGCAACTTGAACAGTTAGATGTAAAAAAAGCCTTCCTCCATGGGGATTTGGAGGAAGAAATATATATGCAGTAGCCACAAGGGTATGAGGTCAAAGATAGTATGCAGGTTGAAAAAGAGCTTGTATGGCTTGAAGTAAGCTCCAAGGCAGTGGTATCTAAAGTTTGACAGGTTTATGACAGAACAAGGTTATAGTAGATGTCATTCTGACCACTGTGTTTATTTCAAGAAGCTAGACAATGGAAGATATATTATCTTCTTATTGTATGTGGATGACATGCTTGTTGCAGGGTCTGACATGCAGGATATAAATGTACTCAAAAGGAAGCTAGCTAATTCATTTGCGATGAAGGATTTGGGTGTTGCAAAGCAAATCCTTGGTATGAGAATAACGAGAGACAGGAAAAATCACAAATTGACATTGTCTCAAAGTGAGTACATACAAAAGGTGTTGGAGAGGTTCAAAATGCAGAATCCAAAACCTATAAGTACACCTTTGGATAGCCATTTCAGTCTAAGTAAGGAAATGTGTCCCAAGACACAAGAAGAGACAGATTACATGTCCAAGATTCCCTATCAATCAGCAGTTGGCATCTTGATGTATGCCATGGTGTGCACAAGACCAGATATTGCACATGCAGTGGGAGTTGTGAGAAGATATATGAAAAATCCAGGTAAAGAACATTGGAAGGCACTACAGTGGATTCTCAGGTATTTGAGAGGTACTACCACTGAGGCATTATGTTTTGGAGGTTCAGACACTGTTCTACAGGGATATGTTGATGCAGATATGGCAGGTGACAAGGATAGCAGGAGGAGCACCATAGGGTATGTGTTTACTGTAGGTGGAACAACAGTAAGCTGGATTTCGAAACTACAGAAGGTTGTTGCACTTTCAACAACAGAAGCAGAGTATGTTGCCATTACAGAGGCTAGTAAAGAGATGATTTGGTTGCAGAGGTTTATGGAGGAAGTGGGTAAGAAGCAGAACGATAGCAGATTGTATAGTGACAGCCAGAGTGCCATTCATCTTGCAAAGAACTCAACATTCCATTCTAGGACTAAACATATACAGCTCAAGTACCATTTCATACGCTATGTTCTAGAAGATGAACTGTTGAAGCTGGAAAAGATACATACTAGCCAGAATCCTGCAGACATGTTCACAAAGGTAGTGACCAGAGAGAAACTGAGTTTGTGCTCGGTTTTAGTTGGCCTTCTAGCATGAAGGTGAAGAGGATAAATTTTCCAAGTCCAAGTCCAGCAAGTGCAGCAGCGGTGGAGTTGCTGTGATCAGTCTCCAAGTGGGAGATTGTTGGTTGTGGAGCCAGATCTTCTAGTCTCATAGATGATATTGTATCAGCCGTGTTTGTACCCTAGTTTTATATGATATGTAGGTGGACTGTATAGTCACCCCAACGGGGGGGGTGTGGGGGGGCATCGCCCCCCTACGGGGTTCCAGGGGGGACCATCCCCCCTGGCTAGGGGGTCCGGGAGCAGCGCCCCTGAAGAAATTTTTTGGGGCCGTTTTCTCCAGTTGTTTTGCGGGCCCATGGTTTTGGGTATCCCGTGGTATTTTCCCATTGTATTTCCCTAATAAAATAAAGACATTGTAATACGGCTAGGGATGATGATGTATTCGGTTTTATGCATTGTAAATATCTTTGAGATCAGGAGAGAGAGACTGTGAAACAAAGAAGAGGAAGTGCAGCGGTTGTGCTGCAGGTTATATCCCTTCACCTTGCTGGACGGTAATAATAATAAGGACTGGAAAATTCAGTTTGGACGTAGCCCAAGTTGGGTAAACCACGATATATCTTTGTCTCTCTTGTAATGTGTATGTGTGATTATATTTGCATTTTTGTTTATTGTTATTGCTCTACGATCCTGTTTTTCTAACAATTGTGGCACATACATGAACATCAGTGCTTTTTTTTCATGATAGGTGCAGTGGCTTGTTTGTTGGGTGTGCGTGAGAGGAAATGGGAATCATCCCTAGTGAGTTAGCTACTTCACTTGTTGCAATTCATGCAAATTTTCTGAATAATATTTCTCTTGTTACATGATCTTTTTTAGAGGCCTTTCCTAGATGTTAGAGAAAGAAATAGAGAAAAATAAAAAATAAAATTGTTTTCTTTGTTCATTTATTCCATTGCATTGTAGTTATCATCACCCTTGCTTTTGAATTCCCTATATTTTGTGTTGTGTGCATATACTTTGTTAAGGGGTTTTGGTATGGTAGGAGATATGGAGGAGTGAGCTTGGTGGTCGTCATATTTTTCAATTGGATTCTACGTATTGGACTAGGATTTCGAAAAGACTATGCTTTTGAACGGACTGTATTTTGTCTTTTGTGCATGGGATTTGTTTTAAGGGGTTTTGGTATGGTATATATTATGTTCTATTTCCCCCCACCACTGAAATATTTGTAGAAATCCATGGGAAAAATATAAGTGTCGATGCAACATCCTTGAGCAATATATAAACCCCCTTCTATTAAGGAACTGTTATAGGAAAACAACCATCCTAGTTGGGTTTCTTCCCAAAAGAACATGATGGTTCGATTCCCCATCCCTATCCCTCCCACTATTCCTAGCGAAGGAAATCACTTCATCTAATCATCTCACTTTTTAAAATGAAATCACCAGCTCTAGTATTCTCATTGGGATAGTCAACACTTGGTCAGGATAGTCAACACTTGGTCAGTTAGGGGCTTAAATTTTTAAACTAGCTTACAGACATAGATCTATTCATCTATCTGAGTGTGGCATTAGGATCTGGTGGTATTTCCATTAGGGTATGGTTGGTCTTTCCTCTTATTGAGTGAGAGTAAGAAGAATGGGTCATGCTATGCATGTGTATAACCAAGTCAGCTCCGAAGCAAGGGCATTGGAGCACTTCTTTTTTTCATGCATTTTGTTTGTTTCTTGGAATTGTCTACTTCGCTAGTTAAGTCATTCCTAGTGTTAGTATTTATGGTTATTGTATGAATCCTTTGCACATAATTTGGTGACATAAGTAAAATTTTCCATTACCAGCTCAATTTTTTATTGCGTTTCAAATATGATCATTATTGTGTGTATATATGTTTAGCAACTTGGTTAAGCCTTATTTCTGTCCATTGTGTCGATGATTCAATTCTATTTGATCGTGCTACTTGTATACCTGTATACATTGTTGTTGTCTTTTAATGTTTTGTGGTGTTGCATAACGAAGTCTAGATTTTGTACATGTATACATATGGTCCTTGTGTGTATGGTATTTTTTTCGCTATGTATATGTTATGACTCTTTTCATTTACTTTGCAATTCCTGTCATAGATTTTGTTTTCTATACTCATAGCTTGAGCCTCTATCATTTTCTCCGACATGTCATATTGATTCAATTTGCACATGACCATGGGCTATTGCATGTTGCTAGATTCTACGCAATTTCACTTTCATGTTAGCCACTCAATAGCTTTTGTTTTCTATAGTCAAATGCTAGGCCTCAGTCGTTTTCTTAGACTTGTCAAATTGCTTTAGTTTGCATATGACCATGGGTTGTTACATGTTGCTATATGTAATTTCACTTGCATGTGAGCCATTGGATATGCTCTATGCATTGTTCTCTGGTTCTTTTTGGTTTTTGGCCACTGGAATGTTTCACAACCCAATACTACAATAGTTCATGATGAGTTTACTTGTTCACCTTTGATTTGCGTTTAGGCATAAAAGACATTAATGTTGAAACGTTGTTTGCTAACACATTATAGAGACCTTGTTTAGATATTTCTTTCCATATTCTAGGTATTGCTAAATTTATATTGGAAATTGCAATTGGTGTCATGAGGGCTCTTGCTTAAATTTTGGAAAATATTCATAATGATTTTGATAAGCATGTCACCATTTGTTTGTGAAGGGATAGCCGTCTTATATTTTTTTGATGAAATTTGCACTTGCAAGGCCATAGGCTCTATGTATTATATTTTTTTATTAACAATTGTATTTATGGATCTTAGCCTATTTTAACGAGGCATTTTTCCTGCACATTATGATGTTGAGCGATTTTGGATCTGCTTTTTCTTCGCTCCCATCATCAAGTATTTGGTGCTCTTTTAGTTTCCCATTATATTTGAATGGTTATGTGTTTTAGTTGTCCTTAAAAGTCCTGCTTTTCTCAATTGTGGAATTGTGTTGGTGTTAGTACTATAGTGTAAGGCCTGCCTCTCTTAGCCTATTTTAGTGGAGCATTTTCCCACTAGATTATGATATTGACTGATTTTGGATGTGCTTTTTGTGGGTGATTTTCTCCCATCATAAGGTATTTGGTGCTTTTTTACTTTCCCATTTTATTTAAATGGCTATGTGTTTTAGTTGTCCCCCAAAGACCCACTTTCCTCAGTTGTGGAATTGTGTTGGTGTTAGTACTATAGTGTAAGGCCTGCCCCTAAAATTTTTCCAATGACTTGTTGTGACTACAAGCATGTCGTTATTTTTTTGTGAAGGGATACCCCTCTTACCTTCTTGGATGAAATTTATGTTCACAAGGATGCAGGTTCTATGCATTTTGATTTTTTTGTTGATGATCGTATTGATGGTTGTTTGTCTTTTTTAGTGGAGAATTTTTTCCCCACATTATGTTTGGGGCCGGTTTTGGATGTGCTACTCATGATTGCTTCCCTCCCAAGATTAGATCTTTGGTGATCAATGGATTTGTGTTTTAGTTGTCTCTTAGCCTATTTTAGTGGATAATTTTCATACCAGATTATGATGTTGAGAAATTTTGGATGTGCTTTTCATGGATTTTTTTCTCCCAGCATTAGGTCTTTGGTGCTCTTTTACTTGCCCATTGAATTTGAATGGCTATGTGTTTTAGCTATCCCTTGAAGATCCACTTTCCTCGGTTATGCAATTGTGTTGGTGTTAGTACTATAGTGTAAGGCATGTCCCTCAATTTTTGGAAATCATTTGTAGTGACTACAAGCAGTCGTCATTTTTTTTTGAAGAGATACCTCTCTTACCTTCTTGGATGGAATTTCTATTCACAAGGCTGTAGGTTCTATGCATTCTGATTTTTGTGTTGATGATCGTATTGATGGTTGTTTGTTCTTTTTAGTGGAGAATGTTTTTCCCACATTATGTTGTTGGCCAATTTTGGATGTGCTACTCATGATTGCTTCCCTCCCAATATTAGATCTTTGGTGATCAATGGTTATGTGTTTTAGTGCCTAGCTCTTAGCCTATTATAGTGGAGCATTTTCCCACCAAATTATGATGTTAAGAAATTTTGGATGTGCTTTTCATGGATGCTTTTCTCCCACCATCAAGTCTTTGGTGCTCTTTTACATTCCCATTGTATTTGAATAGCTATGTGTTTTAGTTATCCCTCAAGACCCATTTTACTTGGTTGTGAAATTATGTTGGTGTTAGTACTATAGTGTAAGGCCCATCCCTCAATTTTTGGCAATAATTTGTAGTGAATGCAAGCATGTTGTCATTTTTTTGTGAAGAGATAACCCTCTTACCTTCTTGGATGGAATTTCTATTCACAAGGCCGTAGGTTATATGCATTTTGATATTTTGTCGATCATCATATTGATGGTCGTTTACTTTTTTTTTAGTGGAGCATTATTTCCCCACATTATGATGTTGGTTTATTTTGGATGTGTTCTTCATGATTGCTTCCTTGCCAAGTTCAAATATTTCATGATCAATGGCTATGTATTTTAGTTGGTTCATAGCCTATTTTAGTGGAGTATTTTCCCACTAGATTATGATATTGAGCGATTTTGGATGTGATTTTCATGGATGCTTCACTCCCATCATTGGGTCTTTGGTGCTCTTTTATTTCCCCATTATATTTGAATGGCTATGTGTTTTAGCTGTCCCTTAGAGATCTGTTTTGCTCAGTTGTGGGATTATGTTGGTGGTAGTATTATTGTGTAACGAATGCATCTAAACTTTTGGCAATGATTCATAGTGACTGCAAGCATGTCACCATTTGTTTGTGAAGATATATCTCTCTTACCTTCTTTGATGTAATTTCTAGTCACAAGGCCACATGTTATATCCATTCAAATTTTTTTATTGATGATTGTATTTATGGATCTTTGCCTATTTTAGTTGAATCCTATGTTGAGATGCATATCCATAAATTCTTTAACTTCTTTTTTGTTTTTTGTGGTCTATCACTAAGTTGAGTTGGATATTAGTACATTGAATCTATTTTGTAGTTCAGCCACCATCATTGCTATATGTTTTTGAGCTTGGTTTTTGTAGAATTTCCACTTTCTATATGTTGTTCATGGCCACTTTCCTTGAGAAATTGTGAGCTTACAAAGCAATCCTTGTCTTGTATTGGAGCTTCCTTTTAGTTTCTTTTTCCTTTGGTGTGTTTGTGTTAGGTATTTATACACCTGCATCCCTATTGTGTTTGATCATTTTTCCCCACATTATGATGTTTCCCGCTTTAGGATGTGCTTCTGGTATATGATTCATTCCCATCATCTAATATTTGGTGTCTTTTAAGTTGATCAATTTACTTTAGTGGTTGTATGTTTTACCTCTCTGCAAAAGGCTTGGTTTGGTTGGCCTTGGAATTGAATTGGTGTTGGGCCTATACTGTTTTCAGTGGGTGTTCTATTTGTAAATATCCCATGTTCATCAGTTGTGCACAGACCTATCCCTGTGTTGAGACGCATATAAATGAATGCTCTAACCTCTGTTTCCCCTCAGTGTGGTCTGTCATCTTGTTGAGTTGAATATACACAAACCAACTCTATCTTGTAGTTTAAATGCCATCAATACTATTTTTTTTGGGATTTCTTATTCATAAATTTACTCTTTCTCAACTGAACTGTGGATGGGTGTTCATACATCCATTCCCTTTTTGTTTTTCCCTGGGCGTTTGCATTTGTTTTTGAATTTTTTTAGCTAGTTCAACTTTGGTCCTTCTCCTTTCAGTTATGCCATGGTTGAACTTATTGGAATCAATCACAAAATAGATATCCAAGTCAAAGATGTAGCTTTGTTTGGTAGATCCACTGAAATGATCCTTCCTTGATTTGATAAAAGTATAGTTGATATGGTGTTTGAGTGCATGTTAACTAAATTTGCTTTTACCAACTAGATAATTGACTATGTAATGAATGAGACATGTTGTTCAAATGGATGGCTGATTGTATTTCATTTATGCGATGATTAAACTTATTGGAATCAACTACAATATAAATAATTCAGTTTAAGATGTACCTTTGCTTGCTAGAGTCATTGAAATGAACCTTCTCTGATTTGATACAACATGGCCAGGGAAAATTTTAAGGATCGATATTTTTCTTAAAGTGTAGAAACCTTGGTGAATCTTACTAATGATCAAATTTCTAACCATAAAATATTTGGCGATATGTTTTAAAAAATATTCAAATTTCTAAGGGTTTTATTTAGTTTTTTGAAAATTATGGCGATTTTTAGAGTAAAATATTTAGATCTTGTGGAATTTCGGCAAAAGATATTGGAAAAAATGGAAAATGGTGAATATGTTTTTGGAACAAAACCTTGAAAATTAGCCCATGGGATAAATTTCGCCCCAAATTTTTTCCCTAAGCATGGCTAATTTTGTGTCTGAATACAAGTTAGCTATATTTGTTTTCAAATGTTGCATAATTGGTTGTGTGATAAATCTCTTATATGTGTACAAGTTATTGTGTTCTCTCTTAGCTCAATTTATTTCCAAGCTCTGCTTTATCAACTTTATTGTGCTAGGTTTTTAAACATCCACTCTCTTTTTTACTTTTCCCTTTTGAGCATTCCCAATTTTGTTGGAATTGTTTTAGGTGCTTTAAACTTGCTCTTCCTACTTCCATTTATGTCATGATTTATCTTATTAGAATCGACCAAAATATAAATGTGAGTCTACGATGAAACTTTTTTTTGTTATAGTAGTTGAAATTACTTTCCTTGATTTGATGGAAACATAGCTGATACAGTGTCTGGATACAAGTTATCTTAATTTGCTTTTACCAATATATGAGAAATGCTAACTCCATGACTAGATGATTGTGGCCATATATAATAAATCAGAAATTTCATGGGATAGGTTAACCAAAATTGCTAGAGCTATTTGTATAGTTGAATGGTTAATAGAAAGAGGCATGCTGTTTCCATAATCGGTTTATTGTCTTCATTTAAAGGAAATAGAAAAAATTCTTAGTAACCCTTGTATGCATAGTATGTTGTTCAAATGAATTCATTCGAAGGGAAGGAAAAAGAAAAACAAGTTGGATTAAAACATTGCTAGGACATAAAGGATCTTTCACCCTGGTTGTGAGGCTCTTTATTTTTCTTTGCTAGTCAGATATTGAATAGCTTGTGGTCAAGTCAATTTGGATAATAGTTTGTTGTTTTCTAGTTTAGTGTTTACTCCATTTTTAGATTTTCATTGTCACAATAAAAAAAATGGTTGGGAAATTGGTTCTAAATATATTGTATTTTGAGTTGTTTTTTTTTTGTTCGATTTGTTTAGCATTGTATTTATTTTCTACTAGGTTTGACAATGTGGTTGATGGGTTTGTCTTCACACTATACAACTATTGTGGTTGATCTGCATTAGGATATGTTATCTCTTTTGCATCTAATTTAGTTGGAATCACACCACCCACAACATTTTCAATTATTTGTGCATTTGAAGTGGAATTTTCTTTATATATATATATATATATATATATTAAAGCAATATAATAGAAATGGATAGATATATATGGTTTGTAAATAATTTTAAAATATAAAAAAATTAAATGATTTAATTGATTTATGATTTTTTTATATATAAAAAAAAATGGTTAACTTCAATGGGAGGATTTGTTGTTTCCTCTTTCTCCTTCATTGCTTAAGGTGAAGTATTTCCCACCCATTATGGGTCTAAGGTGCTAGATTATTTCTTTGGGACTATTTTTCTAGATTGTATTTACATGATGCATGTTTGGTAACTTTATTTTTTATTATTGATTCAGTTTTGATGAGTTTTCATTGCTTATTAGTGTCCCAATTGTGTGGTTATTTGTTAAGGACATGAGGGTATATTTATTGTTTTGTTTCACTTTAAAAACCATTGAGACCAGTTTTGTGTTGTATAATGGTTTGCATGAGGTAGCTTTGATAGTTGGTTACCATCATCCAAACAAAGAGGCTAGTGAACCAATTTACAAAAAATCCTTCTTCTTATCTCTGCATAGAGGTCGAGTCATTTCTTTACAACAAAGGCTCATTCTTTTTAATGCATTGAGATTGAGTCATTTTTTATATGACTAGATACAAAGATTTGTAAGTTCAAGGACTTGATGCCCATTGTATTGTCAACTAGTTGCTTGTGTTCAAGTTGCACAAAGAAATGAACACAAGGCTTGAAATCAACAACTTGAACTTGAAACTTGAGTTGCTACTACACACTCTAATTAGGGGTTTCGGTCTTCAATATTGCACCGAGTTCAGAAACCTCGATAGCCATTCTTAAACATAGAGGCTTCAAAATATTGAGGCACATCAATGGCTTGCATATAAGGTTTTGAACTTAACCTTGCTACAATGGTTGTATAAATAATTGCAATTCATTATGATGCTATTAAGCAAGTTGATCAAATGTATACATGAGTAATAAGGAAATTTCTATGGGGTTTTGGATTTTTTAGCGGATGAGGAATTGTGATAGGGTCTATGATTTGAAGGTTAGGGTTTTCCTTTTCAGGTCTACAGGTTGCTGGCGATGTCAAGGTGTTGTGGGATGAATGGTGGCTTTGGTCGGGGGGGGGGGGGGGGGGGGGGAAGGGAGGGAGGGGAAGCATCGCCCCCCTAGAGGTCAAGGGAGTAGAGAGTATACCATAGCGGCAGAGTAATGGATGATAGGGAATGGAAGGAGGGGGAACCTCCACGGGAGGAGAAATATGATAGACAAACAGAAGCGGGGGCCCTCTGGGCCCTAGCAGGTGCATCTCGAAATCCAAACTGATTATGTCCCTTCAAATCAAATCAGATAAAATTAGAGGCAAAATCGAACATATGGAGGAACATGCTCTAATCGGTAAATTTTTGGGGGTTTGGCCAACGAAGAAAGATCTAGGAAAATGGATCTAGGGAGTTTGGAAACCTAAAGGGAATTATGACCTCATGTTAGCTTCAAAAGGATTCTTCATGGTAGTATTTTTTAATGTAGAAGACAAAGACCATATTTTTGAAGGAGGGCTATATTTTTTAAATTTGGCGGGACTCTTCATGAAACCCTGACACAAACGACTCAATACGGAGAAGGAGGATTTGAAACAGGCCCCCATGTTGATCAGGCTGTACTCACTTCCAAGCGAGTATTGGGAGCACGACATCCTGGAGGACATAGGCAGAACGTTGGGTGAGTTTGTGAAGGTGACATAGTAGACAAAAATGGATTGCTACACTTCTTATGTGTGGATCTGTGTTTACATGAATATTTCAAAAGAGTTTTCGGAATAAATAAATCTTACATGGGAAGACGAGGACTAGGTTCAACCTTTGGATTATGAACATGTACCATTCCGCTGTAGACTATGCCATGTGCACGACCACCTATTTAGGAATTTTCCGAGGAATGGTGTGGCGACATTTGGAAAAAAAATGAGATGGTGTATAATGATGGATTCACCAAGGTCACCCAGAGATGACGACAGTGGAGGAAGGGGGCCGGGGTGGGAATCCACAACTACACAACTGACTTCCAATCACTTTGAAACTCTGAATCAGTTACTGGAAAATGGTGTGACTCCTGAGGAGCATACCACGACTGAAGAAGTAAGGAAAACTAGTACATCTCTGGAAGAAGGGAAGAAAGGGGTAATCAAAAGGAACCTAGAGTAAATGAATTTGGGGATGTGGAAATGGGAAAGGAGAAGGAATATGTGGATCTGGGAGAGTTGAATTTGGATGAGATTGAACAGGCATGCACAGATAAGAAAGAAGGGCATGTCTCTGCCCAGTAGGTCCTTCTGCTGTAGGAAGCCATCCTCAAGACGTCCAAAGCCAAAAACCTTGGAATTGCGGGGGAAAAAACTAAGGAGAACAAGTGGATGTTTAAGGAAGGGTTGAAGAAATGAGGAAGGAGTACCAATCAATAGAGAATTACGGAGGCAGGGTCAATGTTGGTGGAATTGAGTCAATACCTAATGATAAAAGCATCCCTCAAGAAGATGTCTCAATGAAGATAATGTCATGGAATATAAGGGGCATAGGTAGTCCCTAGAAGATCATAATGATGAAAAATAAGATCAGAAGAGAAAAAACTACTTTTGTTCTTCTTAAGGATACCAAGTGCTCAGTGGAGGCCATGGATGGTATTGCAAGGAGGATATGGAAGGGGAGTGATGTTATAGCGATAGCGCTAGGGGGGATGTTTGGAGGACTGGAAACTCTTTGGGACCCCATATTTATTAGTTTGGGTAATTTCATGTCCTCTCATAGGAACATATCAGGGGAAGCTAAAGTGGTGGGATCATCATCAGAAGGCATTATCACTAATGTCTATGGACCGCAAACTCATCCTCTCAATTTGGAGTTCATGAGAGAGCTAATTGGGTTGATCTGAATTGGGTAAGGGAATGAACTGGATTATAAGGTATGATTTCAATATGATCATGTCCATGGAAGAGAAGGAAGGAGGACGCAGGGTTCTGGAATGAGAGGGTCATACTAGCAATGGGATCAGACCACTCGCCAATCTGTTTTATCTCTTGGGTTCAAGAGGGGAGGCCTGGAGGAGACCCTTTAGGTTCGAATATTTTTGGATAACACACCTGGATTTCAAAACTATGGTCATGGAATGGTGGAAAGAGGAGGAGGAAACAATTGGATCGACCATGTATCATTTTAAGTAGAAGTTGAAAGCTATTAAGGACAATCTGAGGATCTGGAACAAGGAGATATTTGGTAACATATTTGACGATAAAAACCACCTCAAATTATGCTTGGAGGAGATCCAACGGAAGGGGATGAGGGAGGGTTTTGAAGAGGATATGTGGATAGAGGAAAGGTAGGTAATGGAAAAAGTGGGGATAAGGGAGGCACAAGAGTATATCTTGTGGAAACATAAATCAAGGAACCAGTGGCTCAAAAGGGGAGGACGTAATACAATTTTTTTTCATAGATCCACCATCCACCACCAACAAAGGAATATGATAGTGTATCTGAAAATGGAGGATAGGGAACAATGGGAGAAGATAAAGGAGATCAAAGGGGAGATGGTTATATACTATAAAGAACTCATGGAGGAGCCAATTCAAGACTGAGACAGGGGTATTGAACATGTAACTCAATTTATTCCCCAATTAGTCTATCGAGACCAAAATTATATCCTCATGAGAGACATCACCCTGAATGAAGTGGAGGTAGTAAATCATATGGAGGAAGGAAAGGCCCCTAAGTC
Organism: Larix kaempferi; assembly: GCA_027924585.1. Lineage (NCBI taxonomy): Eukaryota > Viridiplantae > Streptophyta > Pinopsida > Pinales > Pinaceae > Larix > Larix kaempferi. The sequence goes on from BSBM01000084.1 coordinate 11,451,164, forward strand.
ATATGGCTTCATTGTTAATTTCTTTCACCATTTTTGGGACCTCATCAAACATGAGGTGTGGCAGATAGTGGAGGACTCCCATGTGTATGGGTGAGTGTTGGGAGAGTTCAACGCTACATTCCTGTCTCTCATCCCCAAAAGCGAGGGTGTTGTCTCTCTCGGTAAGTTTATACCTATCTCCTTATGCAATGTGATTTATAAAATAATCTCAAAAGTGATATCCAACAGAATGAAACCCCTCCTTCCTAATTTGATCTCACCAGAACAATACGATTTTTTGGAAGGGTGTTAGATATTGGATGCCGTAATATTGGTTCGCGAGGTTTTTCATTTTTTGTTGACGACCAAGAAGCCGAGCATGATGCTAAAGATAGATCTATCCAAATCCTATGATAAAGTTAGTTGCTAGTATATGCGAGAGATGATGTCATCTTTTGGTTTCAGCAGGGAAGTGGTCAGTTGGATTTATAACTTGATATCTTCGGCCTTTTTTCATTCCTCATCAATGAATCCCTTCGGACCTGTTTCGGCCCACAAGGGGTATACGTCAAGCGGATCCGTTGTCACCCTTTCTCTTCATTCTTCTTGCGGAGGGTATAGGTCATACCATCAAGGATATGGTGTAGACTCGAACTATCAAGGGATTAGTGCTCCATCCAAATGGCCATGTGCAATCGCACCAGCAATTCGTAGATGATACTATGTTAATGGGGCATGCTTTGGTGCAGGATACCAAAGGAATGAAATGAGTTCTTGAGATTTTTTATGATGCTTTGGGATTGGAGGTTAATGAGGAGAAATAAAATATATTTTTCTTCAATACCCCAAGAATTACGCAACAGAACATCTTGCACATCCTAAGATTCCAAAGGAGTTCCCTTCCATCCAAATACCTCGGGGCACCATTGTCAGATTTGGTAATTTTTCAAGCATCCTAGATGGATCTTCTTGATCGAATGAAATAAATATTAGCTAGTTGGTTTCTTCACCCTTTGAACTTCCCCAATAGACTCATCCTTGTTAAATCGATACTCCAATCTATGCCCACGTATTTCTCTCTATCATGGCGGCCCCCAAATCCATCCTTAGGAAAATTCGTGAGCTACAAAGGACCTTTCTTTGGGGAGGTACATGGGAAAAACAAAAATGGGCCCTAGTAGATTGGGATACCCTTTTCCATCCTAAATCCCAAGGTGGTATTGGGATTAGAGACTCTGAGGTCAGCAACAGGGTTATGGGTGCTAAGATTTTGTGCCACTGGGTGTCTTATGAAAACGAACCTTAGGCTCATTTGTGGCACTGTGAATATGCAAGGGGGTGGGAGAATAAATATCTCATTAGGTGAAATGATTTTTGGAATGGATCTCATATCTGTAATTATGGGAAATAGGGAAATAACCTCATCCAGGACCACAGCTTCTGCGATATTAGGAATGGGGACTTTGCAGACTTTTGGAAGGATTCGTGGCAGCAACTCCTGGGTCCATGTTGAGGATGGGGGGGTGTATGACATGTGGATGGTGACTACTTGTACATGGGGATCAAAATTTAAATATTACTAGGAAGGGAACCCTAGGTGGGGGGATTTTAGAAGTTGGAGGTGATTGGATGAATGGGAGGAGCTTAGCAGGTTTGAAAGCTATAACAAGATATGGACGGAGCTTCATGAACGCAACATAAGGACGAATGGGTACATGGATAAGCTAAGGTGGGGTTATAATTAATTCTCAGTGAAGGAAGCATACTTCATAGTGGCAGGTTGTAGGGATTGGGGGGAGGCCCCAGAGTGGAAAAAGATCTGGTATGCAAACCTTTGGATAAAATTTCCCACGTTCTTAAAAATTGTGGTGAAGTAAAGAATATTAACAGTGGAAAATCTCATAAAAAGGGGATGTCTTGGACCCACTTGGTGTTGTCCGTGCCAAGCCGGGGAAGAGACTATGAACCGTGCCTCATGGATTTGTGTCCTTTTGCATTAGCTCTCTGGGATAAGGGGGCGGATATATTCCGACAATAAGCTAGATTCAAAGGATGCCCAGACCAATCCATCATAGAATGGACATATAATCCCTTTTTGAACCCTATGGTCAATAGATTATGGCAATTGTTCCTTGGTTTTGTGCTGTGGGAAATATGGAAAGAAAGAAATCAATTAATCTTGAGAGATAAAATCCATACCATTGAGAATATTTGGCACTTAATTGAAGTTCACACTTAGGAAAATATTCGTCTGTCAGTCTGGATGAGTAACGTTCTCCAAATCGAGGACAGTGAGGCTAGAATCCTCCTGCCTTGGGGAATTAGGGCCATCTCGAATTTCATTTGTAGGAACTCGAAGTGTCATGAAAATTGGTCCAAACCACTGGTAGGACTCTTCAAACTCAATTTCGATGGTGCCTCAAAAGGGAACCCTGGGCAGGTGGGCTTTAGGGGAGCCATCCGTAACCATGACGGGGAGATTGTGTGGCTGTTTGGGGGATATATCAGAAGGGTTTCTAACAATGTGGCTGAAATTGAAGGTCTCATCCAGGGCTTGCATAACACCATCATGTTAAATATTTTCATTATCATCCTAGAAGGCAACTCAAAGGTGATTATCAAATTGGCGGAAAATTTGCACAATGATGGACCTGTCTGAAAGGTCTCGTACCACTGGAGGATGGATTTTCATCTAGAAAATCTTGCTCATAGACTTGCAATGGTACATGGCCTAATGTTCATCCATGTGAAGCAAGTGAGTAATAAACTAGTGGATCTCTTGGCCAATGTAGCGGTGAGGAGAAAGCTTAGGCTATGGGAGGGATCCATGGACATTTTGGTGGACCCAGAGATAAGAACACAATGCCTCCAAATTACAACTAGCAATCAAGCATCCTCGGATGCGGGTGAGGTTAGGAAAAGGAAAGACATGGCACCCTAGACACATGCAAGTTAGACTTTACGTGTGTCGCGAGTGCAGTTTAATGAGGGTGGGTGGATGGGCCGGCTATCTGGCGTGTTTGAGTGTGTGGGTGATATCCTATGTACTTAGTAGTACAATTAGGCAGTAGAGGGTGGTGATGGAAGACGAAGGAGGTATGAGGATTGGGTGGTTGCAGTTGGATGCAATAATAGAAATTGGTGGGATATGCACACCATATTTGAGGGGCAAAATGAGAAGGTCTTGTCTCCATTAATGGTAATTTACTCCTGCATCTCTGTCATTTCTGTGAGATGGTGTGACCTTGTTTTTAACAGTGGAAGTGGGGGATCAATTGGACCTAAGAATGGAGGCATGAGTCTGGGAAATAATAAGAAGGACGGTGGAAGAGTGTTGGGTGACGAGTTTCTCTGTGTGTTAGCTGCTATCATTATGGATCTCGCGGGGATATCTGGGATCCTGAAGAACCATAAGAAATGAAGAGCGAGTTGTGAACAAACATGGGCGGTGCAAGAAGCATGGCGCTCTCGCGCATCAATTACTCCATCCATTAGAGATGATTTGGGAATGATGGAGAATTGGGTCTGGCACAAGGCCTTGGAGAAGTCGCCAATGTTGGACGAGTAAGTGGTGAAAATCCAGATAAAGGATCTAAGATCATTAGTGTCTTTCCAGGGCTTGTATGAGAAATGATCACGCTTTATTGGGTTATAAAAGGTATTCTAAGTCGTGTGCTTTTGGAATGCGAGGAGAAGTTGGGTGGGGATGACATCCCTCTAGAATTCTGGAAGGAATTGTATGCTAATACTCGTCTCTTGCACATGAAATTAGATGCAATTGGGAAGGAATCGAGTGTCCCGTATCTTCTGAAGATGGTTATTTTCGCTTCTGGCCCAATGGTGCACTTGTAGGATGGTGGAGTGGAAGGCGAGGATGGAAATCCCTCGTCTATTAAGAAATAGCTGCCGTAACACTCGGGGTCTAGTAGGTCTCTGCTTCATGTTTTTTGTTACCTTGTTATGTCACCGGGGAGGGGTCATGCTTTATATGAATCGGGGGGTTTAGTATTGGCCCACAGGTGCAACGACGAATAACCATGTCAATCCTGCAGGCTTTGTTTTGTTTCGTTTATGTTCTTGAGATTGTGGGAAGTAGATGGATGAGTGTATGTCATGTTTTCTCCTTCGGTGGAGGGGCCCTAGGGATGATGTTTTGTAGAATTTTCATACTATTTAAGTGTTGTTTCAAGACTGAGTGACAAAAAGATTGAAGAACCATAGCTGTATTTTTTTGTATATCCTGTTAATATACAATTTACTTATTTTCGAAAAAAAATGATCAAATGTATATAGGTGGCTATATCGAGTTCAATGTAAGGAAACATGGTGATTGATGAAGTTGTTTGGATGACAATGGTGTACTTGCTTTGGTTATGGTTGTACCTACTTAATTGAATATATTTTTTTAATCATGGCTGGCTCATCCGTTGAATTTTTGTTTTAGTCCTTTTCCTTGTCCATTTGAACAAAATAGACAATACATTAGACACTATGTTACAATAGTAAGAGTAGGTATAAAATTCTACCACCACATGCAGACAAGTAGATAGATCAACCTAGTTGTAGATGATACTAATTTGTTGTGTTTATGGATAGACACTCTTTGACTTTGGCTAGTTTTAAAGCTCACATTTTGGAGTGGCTAATTCATGCAGTATGTTGTGAAAATGTTGATAGAGATTTCTATCACTACCTTCTTTAGTTGCAAAATATAGTAGACAAGAGACATTTTTCTAGTGCCAGGACAACTCAAATGTCGATTATGGAAAACAATAGCAAGAAAAGAAAATGTTGGAGCACTTGACAATAGCAATTGAACTCTTCTATGGTATGAAGTAAAGTAGTAGAGGGAATCAATAAGTTAAACCAATTAAAAAATCAAATATTTAACAGCTCTAATGGGCGTGTTCTCCATATGAATGAATGATTAAACTAATTACTAATGTGGTGGATTTGAGAGAACAAATAAAATTAAAGAATACAAGCCTTGGGGATCATTGTCATTGGCATGGCTTTTGCAACACAAAAAAATATGTGTTTCTTTTTCACGATTCGTCTTTATTTTACTTGATTTTAAATCAATTATACATAAGCAATATCCTAAATTTTCCCATTAGTGCTAGGCTGAATAATTACTCTATATTTACCATACTCAATTTTTAAGGGATGATACATAAATCAATATTCAGAATTTTCCCATCAGTGTTAAGTTGACTAATTACCTTTTATGCATAGATATAGCTCTTATTTTCTTCTAGAGGTCTTCGCCTAGAATCAACCACTTTGCCTCTAATGGGATTAGGATAATATCAATGGAATAGAGAAAACCAGAGCTACTATAGTACATATGCAATTTGGTACTTGGGAAGAGAAAACACAATTTAAAAAAAAAGTAGAAAATTAAAAAAAAAACAGTAAAAATAAATAAATTTGCATCTTCTACCCTCTTATAGGTTATATGCAATATATCCTATTATGATTTCCATAGTTGAATTTGAATTCAAATTATGCAAACCTAGAACATGGCAATGGCATTGTTCCTTCATGTTTTAATGGTAATTTCAGTGTTGGATTCTTGCAATGGGTTATTTCCTTTTGTAGTAACAATGTTGTATTGTAGTAGTCTTTTGCACTCTATGGCAATGCCTCTTTCATTTGCATTGCATCCTTCTCCTATTAATTCTTTGGTTTGTTATATCACTTTCTTCATTACATTCCCCACACTAAACAAATTGAATTAGGAGATTCTATTTCCATTTCCATGTATTTTAAAATGTCAAATGCGAGGTCAAGGTTGTTGGCAGCTTCGTAAATACAATAAAATATCCATAGCTTTTTCATCCATTTGGCAATACTAATCAATAAAAAGAAAGGGAGGGGGGTGGCTATTGGTGATTTCATGTTTTATGGTGTGTAGATTGGCTTATGTAATAGAATGCTTTTCCTTCTTTAAATAAAATCTAAAATAAAAGGAAAATACACACAAATTTAAAATCTAAAATAAAAGGAAAATACACACAAATTTAAAATCTAAAATAAAAGGAAAATACACACAAAGCAATGGTGGCATTTGCAATGTTTCACATATTGAAAAATAATTCGTTTTCGTTGACTTGCTCTTACACTTGTAGTAAATTTGCACATGCAATCACTTAGTTGATAGTGGCAAGTAGTCATGCCAGATGCTCTGTTGACAGCTTGATATCCTAGATGGATCGGCATCGAGAAAGTTCCCTGCACAACGCGGACAAAGAAATTTGTCTAGGTATACAAAAAGATGTCAAAATCAATTCTCAAAAGGATGAGCAAATTGATCACATATTGGCTGGGTTCCAGCTATTTCGAGTGCATCCCTTCTATTATGACCCAGGAGATTGATTGTTCGATGCTTTCGCGGTGCTTCTACATTTTCGGTATACACCAACATAGATAAGAGAAGGAATAATAAATCATTTCCGATGATTTTTAATGGAATTACACAATGTTGCAAATGTTTCGACATATCTTGAACGAATGTTGTTGTCTGCTTCGTAGAGACATGGACAAAGTGGAAATGGTTTGTGGGGCGACATCTTTTGCATCAAATGGTTCTCCAAGTGGTTGAATGTCCTGGTAATTGTTTGGTCATTGAAAAAACAAAGAAAATATCTTCATTTAAATATTAGAAACACAGGATATCCTCACAATATTTTGTTCCATAACCAGAATCCAATAGTTCGTCACTTTGAAGTATTGCTTTTATACAAATGGTCTTATGTGATCCGAGAAAAGCCTTCGCTATTTCCTGTAAGCATTTGTGAAAACAGATATGCTAGTTATCGATTGGACCAATTAGCTATTGAGAAAAAATTATTTGAAAAAGGCTTCCATATTAGCAGTTCAATTGCAAATGACTGTCATGATTCATTGTTCTATTGAATTGGTATTTTAACATCAATGTTTGATGAAGATGCTTTAAGAAAATAATTTGCAGAGACGTTCTACAATTGCTATATTGGAAATGACAATAGGGAAATTGAATGTTTACACAAATTTTTGAAACATAAATGGTTTAGCAAACATTCTAGTTTCTCTAGTTTCTGATGGGCAAGGCTATAGTATAAATATGTCAGAACCATATATCCACAATAATGTTGATGGATATTCCTTCTCAATTCTATGGTTGTGTGAATTGTTAAATGTTTACATATACATATGGGACACTAGATTTAAGAAAATTTTAAAAAGGTTTCGATCAACATATCCTTCATCAAAGGTCTTGTATCTTTTGCAACATCTTGTTGACAATTCACTTTCACATTACTGGCCATCGCTACAAAACTCAGACAAAACAATGTTTCCAGAACTGCTAAAACAATACCAATTCATAGTAGTGACAATTGCGAACATGATGAACGAGCCACATTGGAAACAAGCACATTACAAAAAAGCAATGCTAATGATATGACTAGGCAATTTAACAAGCTAAATACAACAAATAGGAAAATAAAAATCATTGGTCATAGGAAAAAAGTAAAGATAATGAAAGACAAAAAGTTAAGGCAATATTACAGATGCTGCAGAGAAAGCTACAAAGCTAATGGAAACAAACATTCGAGATAGTGCTTATCACAATAGCAGCAACAAACTACATCCAGTGAAGAAATAGATAAGAAAATTATGAAAACTTGCTATTCAAATACAAAAAGAGCATGAGAAACCAATCAATAAATCAACATCAACCCTGGTTTTTTGGAAAGAAGTTTTGTTTTGTTAATTTCTGTGTTTTAGCCCAGATGGCTTGCTTCAACCAGTTCTGCTCAGCCTCAAATTCCCATATTGACTAGGAAAGATGACTATGATTTTTTGGCTATAGAAATGAGAACTCAATGTTGTTCTCAAGGCATTTAGAATTATGTAGCAAAATGGTGTTTTGAGCCTAGCAGTAGAAATGGCCTTAACCATTGCACAGAAGGCCAAATTAGAAGAAAATAGAAAGAGAGATGCCAAATCCCTTTCATTAATTCAATAGGGTGTCCAACCAGTAATTTTTCCAAAACTTTCCACTTCCCAAACCTCAAAGGTAGCTTGGGAAATCTTGGAATCTAGTTATCAGGGTATGGCTAAGGTCAAGACAATTAAATTGCAACATTTAAGAAGAGACTTTGAAATTTTAAGGATGAAAGAATCAGATTTAGTGGAGTTTATGGGTCTAGAAATAATGTAGTGGATCAACTAAGATTGTTGGGTGAAGACCTTTCTCACAAGAAGGTTATCGAGAAAGTTCTCAAAAGTATGCCAAAAGGATTTGAGTTTGTGGTAGGACTTGCATAAACTGCCAATTGAAGAATTGTCATGGTCATTAGCAACTCATGAGTCTAGGATGAACTGGTATGAAGAAAACACACTTGAAAATGCATTTAAATCACAAGTCTCTCTATCAAAGACCAGAGACAAAAGGAAAACAAAAGGTAGAGGAAGAACTGAGATCCTCAAATCAAGGAGAACATAATATGGAAGTTGAGATAAACAATAGAACTCATCGAAACCCTCATAAATTAAGGGGGAGAAGCAACAAAAGATGGTAGCAGAATAGTAAAGCTTGGTAATGACACCAAGGTCATGGTAAGTGGAAAATGTGACATCTCTATCTTTTATAGTGTAACATCCCGAAAATTTGCAAAAATTAAAAAAAAAATTAAGGCAGTATTTAATGCTATACTTACTAAGTAGAAGATACAATAAATGCTAATTTAATAAATCAAAGGACGTAAAGAAAATAGAATGCGGAAGTGACTTTGCATGTGAACTATTTTAAATTCCGAAATGATGATGATGCTATTTGCTATAGATTGCATATGCTAGCTATCGCTTTTCTTTTGATGATGAAGGGGCCCTATGACACCCCGAGGCTTACTTAGCATTTATGCTAAAGCATTAGAAAGTTCCTCTCGCAGATCGCAGGTAAGAACATTTTAAAAGTGCAGAATCTAAACGTCATCATTTAAATTTTTACAATTATAAAAGAGAAAACGATCGCCAAAAAGGAAACTCAGGGTGAGATCTAAAATTGTCGTTCTTCACTTATATAATCAATATGTTATTCCTGTGAGTCCACATTTCCAGAATTCACTAGACACAAAGTATGTACTTCATAATTCAATATCAAGCATTAGTTAAGGGATTATGATGCTTCCTATAATTTTCAAGGTGAAAGGAGCAATGCCTCATTTTAAGGTGTTTTAAAGTATCTCTATACTTGGTCTTTTAGTTCTATGAAATATAACAGATAGCATAGTAGTCATTTTTATACAAACTAACAATTCAAGGTATTTGGGCTAAAGTCTGAACTATGGATAGAAATGATGTATAGAGTAATAATGCATTCAACTTTATAATGAATCGAAGAAATCCTTACACCATGCTTAGGGTTCATTAAAAGTGATTTCACATAATGTACAGCGTAATACTTTAGTCTTATGTATATATATATATGTCCCGCTATATAACTTATGATGATGAAACAAAGAGTGGTTAATAAATAAATTACGATACCATGAAGTTTGGAAACCAAGCATATCATAAAACATTACAATGATAAATTCATGGTGATATAATATCGGACCTAACTCTAAGTCCTTCATGATGACCGGTTAAACGTGTTAATACTTCAAGGTTTGAACAAAGGGAAACTTAGGGTAATATAGATATGTAAATCCCGATGCATGATCCCGTAGCAGGGATTCTCAGTACTGCGATAATCCTGGGTTCATAAAGTGCATAAAAGAAGGTTGAATGGAAAGTCTACATGTCATCAACGTGGCGATTCATAAAGTGCATTAAAAAAGGTTGAATGGAAAGTCTACATGGCATCAACGTGGCGATTCTCACATGCTAGCTTCCTCGAGATTGAAGATACCCTAACGCTCCTTTGGTAAGTTGTTTTTTTGCAATTTTCATTCAATGTGCAAGAGTGGGGTTTCGAGGCACGCCGACAGGCTGCGAGCTTGTAGGGTTTTTGGTAAGGTGAGGACACTTCCGAGGATTCGATATCAGGACCTGTGGTTGAGCAAGCTATGCCCCAGAGCCGAACCCTTACAGTATAAGTTTAGTAGGTTGAAAGGGTTCATAGTTCGTGGTAGTAGTTTTTTAGACCGTCGGTTTTTTTTCCACTGCGTGTAAGGTAGATCTTAGAACTGAACACGGTCATTGCTGCGTTGTTTAAGAGGTGATGGATTCTTGTTTTTCATTGGAAATGGCAGCTCTGCTACCAAGAGGAAACTCTGAGGTAATGCTTCAAAAATTACTTCTATTATTTGCTTATACACTCGTTTCTTCATTTCCAGAATGCGATACTTTATCTAATATTTGTTTAACTGACAGGTGTTCTTCGTCTATGGTTTAACTTGTGGAAGTTTTAAGAGATACTGCGTTACACCGATAAGACTTGGTGGTTTACCTTCCTCGCAACTGTTGGCCGTAGTTGATGTTTAGCGAAGGTTTTTTTTTCGGGCTGAGAGTATGGCCGTTGTTGCTATGTCTTCGTGGTAGCAGCAGTGTATAGAGCTCTGCGGCCTACTTGATGATAGTCCTCACAACGTTTCACTGCTGGTTTTCTTAGTTGAAAGAAATTTCTTTGGAAGGGTTAAAACCTCATATGTTTTATGAAATGAGAAGCTTTAGATACAGGGTTTGAAACTGTTGTACTGTTCATACTATCGTAATCTATCTCTCCTACAGGGTTTATACCTTCGTTGTTTTTATGTAACGTTTTTAAGTTTTAAAGTGAAACTAAAGGATGCAATGGGGCTTCAACCCAATAATGTGACTGTAAAATAAATTATGCCTTTCTATTTCTGTGAGGTCAGCTATGGCTCAATTTCAAATGAAAACGTTAAAGGTTGATAGTATCGACTCTTGGCTATGTGATATATGAAAGAATTTTGATTATTTGAGTTTGCTGCAATCACATCTCTATTACTATGTTGTTTTACAAGGGTTTAATACCCATGGCTAAATCCTGGAAGGATTAGTAAATTTGATGTTTTTCCTTGAATAGGGTTTACAATGTTTACTCACTGTATTCAATAAATAATAAGGGTTTCGTACCTCCTATGTCATGGATTATATGTCTTAAAAAGAAAATGGTCATTCTCTGTTTTAAGTAGTGCTTGATAAAGATTGAAAATACATAATACAATATTTAGGGTGTGGTTGAAAACAGTCTGTTGAGAACAGATAAAATCTATGTTTGAGGATTTGAGTTTCATACTGAAATTGATTCCATATACTATTTTTTGTAATCAATAGGTGGATTTAGTCTTGGATTCCATTAACTAAATTTGATACTTCTGATAGGATAAATGTCTTAAAGTTGGGTTAGTACCCTAAACTTGTTCTGTAAGAATGATCGTTTTACTATTTAAAAGGATATGCAAGAACTAAAGAATGCAACACTTAACTATTTTGTTGAAGGAGCTCGATCCTGTAACCTTTGATTTGAAACTAAAACATGCTTGGCAATATGTCTTTCAAGGGTTTCGATCTCTTTTCTAGATAGATTAATTGTTTTGCTAGAAATTAAAAATGGATTCTAAAAGTTGAAGTAAAGTGCTAGGGTTTCTATCTATGATAAATATAAATGGGATTAGCTGTAATTTAAATAATAAAATAATATAAAAGAAATGAATGTTGTGTATAAAGATTTATACTAAATAACCTTACAGTAGTTCATATTTTGAAAACAGATCTTTATTTCAAAATTGTAAATACTTGCTAGCAGTAATGGATAACTGTATTGTGTACTTAGGAAATAATATTTTTGCAGCTGTTATTTTTCAATATAGACTGGTGAAAGAAATCCAGTGAACTTTAAACACTTACTAATGAAAGGAATGATAAGAGAAAGACATAGAATTATATTATTTAATATAGAATATTAATGGTAAGAAAAATTAATGGAATACAGTAGTATTAACCTTCTCACTCATTTGGCAATATGCCTAGCAATTTATCTACCTTAATTTCTTCTTTGTACTAGAGTACGATGCAACTCCATTAGCATGGGGAAAAATGTAGAGAAATATTTTATTCATTTCATCTTATATAATCATTGCTATACATAATCCTAATTAGATCAGAAAATAAAATAATTATATTTGTTTAATAATACCCTTGACAACATTAAATAAATAATTGCTCATAGAAATTTAAACTACTTAGAATTAGAAAAGACAAGTAGAACGTGTAAATGGAGATAGGGCCGACAAAAAACCAAGGAGGCCTGTTCCTCCCAACCTTTTCAAGAAGAAGCAACCAAACTACTTGCTTCCTTTCGACCCCCTAGCTTGCTTACTGAACCACTAAGTAGATGGAATCTGTGTAGAAACAAGACACTCAGTAATATAACTTCTGCACTCAACAGTGTAAGTTTTGCACTCAAATATGCCTTCTGCACTCAGCAATATAACTTCTTACAGCAGTAAAATTCTGTGGTGTATTATTTATGTAGTTATTATTACTTGGAAAATTTCTGTTATTAAATTTTTTCTTAAAACTTCAGGAATTATGATTAAAGCTCTTCTTTTTATGCTCGAATTGATTAGACTTATTACTTTCCAGCCAGCTGTTCCTTCTCTTTTTCTGTTTTGGTCAAAACAGAAATTTGCTTTCCTCATAGCCTCTTCCAGAGTGGAAGGGTTATGATACTCAATCATGTCTTTTATGTTGAAAGGTAGACAACTTAGAAACCCTTGCACCTTAGGCTTCTCTTCGACCATGTAAGGTACATACCTCAGCAAGCTAAGGAACTTGCTGCACAACTCCTTCATGTTCATAGTACCCAATTTTAGATCATAATACTCTTTTGATTTATCTTCATAGTACTGTTCTGACAAGAACTTTTTCTTAAATAACTTTTTAAACATAATCCAGGTTACGTCCCTTTCCTTTATGCTCTTAACTCTTTTAACATCCTGCCACCAGATATCTACCTTTCCTATCAGATTCTAAATAGCCATCTTCGCTTTTAATTGAGAAGAGTAATCGTATATATTAAAGTACTTCTTCATTCCAGACAGCCATGCTTCAGCTGTCTCACCCTTTTAAGTTTCGCCATTGAATGTTGGTGGATTAATCTTTTTAAACTCTCCAGTAATTTGTTCATGATGCTTATATTTCCTCTTCTTGGAAAAGCAAGCACTGTCACTGCTGTCACAATAATATTTATCATTACTTCGGTCATATTCAGATGAAGAGTAACTAATACTTTTACCATTTTTAACTTTCTTACTCTTATGTTGGTGAAACACTGTACCAGAATCAGAATTTATTTTTGATTTCCTTCCTCTTTTTTCGTGATGGTATTTATCCATTAGATTTTGATTTAACTCTTCCTGTGCTTTCATAATGCATTCATTTTTCTTCTTTAACTGTTTTAAATTCCGAAATGATGATGATGTTATTTGCCATAGATTGCATAAGCTAACTGTCACTTTTCTTTTGATGATGAAGGGGCCTTATGGCATCCCGAGGCTTACTTAGCATTTATGCTAAAGCATTAGAAACGTTCTTCTTGCAGATCACAGGTAAGGACAATTTAATAGTGTAGAATCTAAACGTCATCATTTAAATTTTTCCAGTTATAAAAGAGAAAAAGATCGCCAAAAAGGAAACTCGGGATGAGATCTAAAATTGTCGTTCTTCACTTATATAATTAATATGTTATTCCTGCGATTCCACATTTCCAGAATTCACTAGACACAAAGTATGTACTTCATAATTCAATATCAAGCATTAGTTATGTGATTATGGTGCTTCCTGTAATTTTCAAGGTGTAAGGAGCAATGCCTCGTTTTAAGGTGTTTTAAAGTACCTCTATACTTGGTCTTTTACTTCTATGAAATATAATGGATAGCATAGTAGTCATTTTGATACAAACTAACAATTCAAGGTATTTGAGCTAAAGTCTAAACTATGGATAGAAATGATGTATAGAGTAATAATGCATTCAACTTTATAATGAATCTAAGAAATCCTTACACCATGCTTAGGGTTCGTTAAAAGTGATTTCACATAATGTATAGCGTAATACTTTAGTCTTATGTATCTATATATGTCCCTCTATATAACTTATATTGCTGAAACGAAGAGTGGTTAATAAATAAATTACGATACCACAAAGTTTGGAAACCAAGCATATCATAAAACATTACAATGATAAATTCATGGTGATATAATATCGGACCTCACTCTAAGTCCTTCGTGATGACAGGTTAAACGTGTTAATACTTCAAGGTTTGAACAAAGGGAAACTTAGGGTAATATAGATATGTAAATCCCGATGCATGATCCAGTAGCAGGGATTCTCAGTACTGCGACAATCCTGGATTCATAAAGTGCATTAAAGAAGGTTGAATGGAAAGTCTACATGGCATCAATGTGGCGATTCATAAAGTGCATTAAAGAAGTTTGAATGGAAATTCTACATGGCATCAACGTGGTGATTCTCACGTGCTAGCTTCCTCGAGGTTGAAGATACGCTAACGCTCCTTTGGTAAGCTCTTTTTTTGCAATTTTCATTCAATGTGCAAGAGTGGGGTTTCGAGGTAGGCTGACAGGCTGCGAGCTTGTAGGGGTTTTGGTAAGGTGAGGACACTTCCAAGGATTCGATATCAGGACCTGGGGTTGAGAAAGGTATGCACCAGAGCCGAACCCTTACTTTATAAGTTTAGTAGGTTGAAAGGGTTTAGAGTTCGTGGTAGTAATTTTTTAGACCGTCAGGGTGTTTTTTCCACTGCGTGTAAGGTAGATCTTAGAACTAAACATGGTCATTGCTGCGTTGTTTAAGAGGTGATGGATTTTTTTTCATTGGCAATGGCAGCTTTGCTACCAAGAGGAAACTCTGAGGTAATGCTTCAAAAATTACTTCTATAATTTTCTTATACACTGGTTTCTTCATTTCCAGAATGCGATACTTTATCTAATGTTTGTTTAACTGGCAGGTGTTCTTCATCTACGGTTTAACTTGTGGAAGTTTTAGGAGATACTCCGTTACACCTGTAAGACTGGGTGGTTTACCTTCCTGGCAACTATTGGCCATAGTTGATGTTTAGCGAAGGTTTTTTTTTCGGGCTGAGAGTATGGTCGTTGTTGCTATGTCTTCATGGTAGCAGTAGTGTATAGAGCTCTGCGACCTACTTGATGATAGTCCTCACAAAATTTCGCTGCTGGTTTTCTGAGTTGAAAGAAATTTCTTTGGAAGGGTTAAACCCTCATATGTTTTATGAAATGAGAAGATATAGATACAGGGTTTGAAACTATTGTACTGTTCATACTATCGTAATCTATCTCTCCTACACGGTTTATTCCTTCGTCATTTTTATGAAACATTTTTAAGTTTTAAACTGAAACTAAAGGATGAAATGGGGCTTCGAACCAATACTGTAACTGTAAAAGAAATCATGGCTTTCTATTTCTGTGAGGTGAGGTATGGCTCAATTTCAAATGAAAACGTTAAAAGGTTGATAGTATCGACTCTTGGCTATGTGATGTACGAAAGAATTTTGATAATTTGAGTTTGCTGCAGTCACGTCTCTAATACTATGTTGTTTTACAAGGGTTTAATAGCCGCGGTTAAATCCTGTAAGGATTACTAAATTTGTTGTTTTTCCTTGAATGGGGTTTACAATGTTTACTCACTGTATTAAATAAACAATAAGGGTTTCGTACCTCCTATGTCATGGATTAGATGTCTTAAAAAGAAAATGGTCATTCTCTGTTTTAAGTAGTGCTTGATAAAGATTGAAAATACATAATACAATATTTAGGTTGTGGTTGAAAACAGTCTCTTGAGAACAGATAAAATCTATGGTTGAGGATCTGTGTTTCATACTGAAATTGATTCCATATACTACTATTTGTAATAAATAGGTGGATTCAGTCTTGGATGCCATTAACTAAATTTGATACTTCTGATAGGATAAATGTCTTAAAGCTGGGTAAGTACCCTAAATGTGTTTCGTAAGAATGATCATTTTACTATTTAAAAGGATATGCAAGAACTAAAGAATGAAACGCTTAACTATTTTGTTGAAGGAGCTCGATCCTGTAACCTTTGATTTGAAACTAAAACATGCTTGGCAATACGTCTTTCAAGGGTTTCGATCTCTATTCTAGATAGATTAATTGTTTTGCTAGAAGTTAAAAATGGATACTAAAATTTGAAGTAAAGTGCTAGGGTTGCTATCTATGATAAATATAAATGGGATTAGCAGTAATTTAAATAATAAAATAATATAAAAAGAAATGAATGCTGTGTATAAATATTAATACTAAATAACCTTACAATAGTTCATATTTTTAAAAGAGATCTTTACTTCAAAAATGTAAATACTTACCAGCAATAATGGATAAGAGTACTGTGTACTTAGGAAATAATATTTTTGTAGGTGTTATTTTTCAATATAGACTGGTGAAAGAAATACAGTGAACTTTAAACACTTATTGATGAAAGGAATGATAAGAGAAAGACATAGAATTATATTATTTAATATAGAATATTAATGGTAAGAAAAATTAATGGAATACAGTAGTATTAACCTTCTTATTCATTTGGCAATCTTCCTATCAGTTTATCTACCTTAATTTCTTCTCTGTACTAGAGTACGATGCAACTCCATTAGCATGGGGAAAAATGCAGAGAAATATTTTATCCATTTCATCTTACATAATGATTGCTATACATAATCCTAATTAGATCATAAACTAAAATAATTATATTTGTTTAATAATACCCTTGACAACATTAAATCAATAATTGCAGATAGAAATTTAAACTACTTAGAATTATAAAAGACAAGTAGAAGCTGTAAATGGAGAAAGGGCCGACAAACACCCAAGGAGGCCTATTCCTCCCAACCTTTTCAAGAAGAAGCAGCCAAACTACTTGCTTCCTTTCGGCCCCCGAGCTTGCTTACTGAACCACTAAGTAGATGGAATCTGTGTAGAAACAAGGCACTCAGTAATATAACTTCTGCACTCAGCAGTGTAACTTCTACACTCAAATATGCCTTCAACACTCAGCAATATAACTTATGCACTCAAATATGCCTTCTGCACTCAGTAGTATAATGGGAAAACTTACACCATAATAAAAAACTCAGCATATCCTCTCATCGAATCTCTTGGGTTCAAGAAGAGCAAAACCCCAAGGTAAATTTCCTCGTCAGGAAAAGTGATGAACCTCACTTCATAATTCGATGGCTCTTATATAGATCGCCTAGGTATTTAGTGGTGAGTTTTGAATAAATGAGCCTCAAGCTCCAGTCCCACCTTCCAGGGCACTATGACCACATTTCAAGGGAGTTGTCCCATACCAACAGCTAGTTAGTTGCATCATGATTCTGCCACTTTTCCATTGCCTTCTACTCCAGATTCCATTCCACCTAGTGTGTCAGTAAACTCTCTTTCAACAGTCCCCTTAGGTGTTTGTCTCCTATTTAATTTATTAAATAATAAAATATTTTACAATTACAGTCATCCTTGGACACTTGTCCAATATAAACTTTACAATAACAGTTTAACATAATTTTTCCAACATAAAATGTTTTTTCAGCAAAAAGGGTATGTTACAAAGACCCCTATTTAAGCTCAACATCATCCTTGATGTTGCTTATTCATCATCCGATCCTTCCTGAAACAAAACTGGATATATTGCTCGCATTTTACTTTCCAGTTCCTAGGTAGCTTTATCTGGGCTAAGGTGCTTCCATTGCACCTTTACCTGCCCTGTGGTACGATTACGAAGCATAATTTCCCTCCGGTCGAGAATACAGTCCAGTTCCACCCAAAAATCTACTTTGCGCTCCACTTGTATGTAAGTCCAATTCAACATATGAATAGCATCGTTCACATACTTCTTTAAAACATAAATGTGAAAAACATTGTGGATTTTTAAACTAGATGGTAAGGCCAATTGATATGCAACAACTCCAATCCTTGATAGGATTTCGAATGGTCCACAGTACCTTAGTGCTAGTTTAGAACAACTCCCAAGCTTCAAAGAAATTTTCTTGGGTTTTACCTTTATAAAAACATGGTCTCCAACCTGAAATTCTCTTTCAGTGAGTTTCAAATTTGCATAACTTTTTTGCCGATCTTGGGCAACCTTTAAGTTACCTTGAACCTGTTTCATGGTTAGCTCCATTTCTTTCAATAAATCTAGTCTACAGGGTTATCCCAAGAAATAGGAGTATAACATTTTCTTCCATACAAAATCTCAAATGGACTTAACTTAGTAGATGCTTGATAATAATTATTGTATGCGAATTCTTCTAAATGTAAGTAATCTTCCCACTCAGATGGCTGATCTTTGACATAGATTCTTAGCATGTCTTTTAAAATCTGGGTTACCCTTTCTGTTTGACCATCAGATTGTGGGTGGAAATAAGTGCTGAAATTTAGTTTAGTATTTAAACCTTTAATCACTGCTGTCCAAAACTTTCCAGTGAACTTAGAGTCCCGGTTAGAAATAATTACCTTTGGAATTCCGTGCAAGCGAAATATTTGCTTCATAAATACATCTGCAATGTTAGAAGCTTTAAAAGTGGTTTTAACAATAATAAAATGAGCAGCCTTAGTTAACTTGTCCACAACAACCATTATGGAGTCATTCTGTTTCTGATTTTTAGGCAAACCTATAATAAAATCAATACTTATAATCTCCCATTTCCATTATGGAATTGGCAATGGCTGCAATAGTCCAGCTGGATGTTGATGTTCAACCTTAATGGTATGACATTCAAAACATCTAGCTATGTATTTAGCCACTTCATTCTTCATGTTGGGCCAAAAAAATCCTTCCTTAACATAGTTATCATTTTCTGATAACCTGGATGTCCTGAATAAGGACGCTTATGAACTTCATTCAAAATTATCAGCTTAACCTTTGACTCATTTGGTACATAAATTCTGATTTTATAAGTCATTAAGCCCTTTTTATCAATGTTGAAATCTATTATTAAATTTTCATATATGTTTTCAACAACTTTACCAAGCAATTTTTGATAATTTTCATCTTGTTTAATTCCTTCTTCAATTTGATTTTCCAAATCTGTCTTAAATGTGCTGATTGCCACCATAAAGCTTAATCTAAGATTTATGCTTAATGCATCAACAACTTTGTTTTCTTTCCATTTAATGTGTTGAATCTCGAAATCATACTCGCTAGAAAAAGCTAGCCATCTAGCTTGCCCTGCGTTAAGATTTGTTTGATCCAACAAATACTTTAAACTCTTATTATCTGTCATTAATGTGGATTTTCTTCGAATCAAGTGATGGCGCCACATTTTTAATGCATGTATCACGGCTGCCAACTCAAGATCGTAAGTTGCATAATTCTTTTCATGGATTTTTAACTTTCTAAACTCAAAAGCAATAGCATGACCTTCTTGAGTTAAGACCCCACCAAGTCCATCGTTGCATGCATCAGTGCATACAACAAAGTCTTTATTAGGATCAACAATTTTTAAAATTGGTGTAGACATTAATAATTCTTTTAACTTATTAAAGCTTTCTTGACACTTTTGATCCCATACGAATTTCTTCCCCTTCTTCTACACAGAAGTAATGGGGTTCGCAATTCTTGAAAACCCTTCGATAAACTTTTGATAGTAACCTGTTATCCCCATAAATGACAGAACGTTAGTTACATCTTTAAGGATAGGCCATTCATTAATTGTTTTTATCTTATTAGGGTCGACAAAAATTCCGTCTTTAGAAATTATGTGACCTAAGTCTTGTATTTTATCTTTATAAAAATCACATTTACTTAACTTATTGTAAAGTTGATGTTCTCTTAAAACTTGTAGAATTATTCTTAAATGTTCGTCATGCTCTTCTTTAGTTTTTGAGTAAATCAGAATATCATCAATGAACACAACTACAAACTTATCCAAATATTTATGCAGAGAGTTGTTCATTAAACACATGAACACTGTCGGTGCGTTGGTTAGCCCAAAAGGCATAACTAAGAACTCGTAGTGTCCATATCGCGTTCTGAATGCAATTTTGAATATGTCTTCGTCTTTTATTCTAACCTGATGATACCTGGACCTTAAGTCAATTTTAGTGAATATCTCTGCTCCGCGTACTTGATCAAATAGATCATCTATGCAGGGTAAGGGATATCGGTTATTAGTTCTCATTTTATTAAGCTGATGGTAATTGATGCACAATCGCATGGTATCGTCCTTCTTTTTAACGAAAATTACTAGTGCTCCCCAAGGAGACACACTTGGCCCTATATAGTTTTTATCTATTAATTCCTTCAGCTGAGATTTTAACTCATTTAACTCCAGAATATTCATCCTGTAGGGAGCCTTTGAGTTTGGTACCGCACCTGGTACTAACTCAATGGTGAAATCAAGTTCCCTTTTCGGAGGTAATCCTGGAATTTCTTCTGGGAATACGTCAGAAAAGTCCCTAATGATGGAATATCCTCTAGTTTTAACTTGTCTTCTTTAGATGAACACTTGTCATTAATATCATTAACAACAAACATTTTATAGCCCTTTCTGGTAGCTCTCTTAACTTGTAACGCAGAAATTTGTCTTGCTGAAATATTCCTATGAATTCCTTTTACTGTTTCAGTTTTACCTTCATTATTCAGACAAGTAAATGATTTCTCATAACAATTAAGCACTACTCTATGTTGTTCAAGCCAATCCATGCCAATCAACAAGTCATATGACACTAAGGGTAAAACATTCAGATTAACTTTGGTGCCTATTGCTAGCTGAACTAACCAAGAATTATCAAACTTTTCTATTCTTAACTTGCAATTTTTCACTAATTCAGGTGAAATATAACTCAAACTTGCACCTGGATCTATCAAAACAAAAATAGATCAGTTTTGTAGCAGACCTTCAATTTCAACCATGGACGTTTGATTGTCTGCTTGCCGATTTTCTAGCGCTGCATTTATCCTTGGCATTTCTCTTCCCACATCACCAACTATCAGCTCCGCTTGTATGCTATGAATATTGTTGACTCTCCTTTTGTTGAGTGGGCAATCTACTTTCTTATGTGGTCAACCGCAATCAAAACACTTCAAAGGTCCTTTCTATTTAGCATACCTGGTGTTGTTATTATTATTAGGTACATTTCTTGCAGCAGTAAAATTCTGTGGTGTATTATTTTCGTAGTTATTATTGCTTGGAAAATTTCTGTTATTAAAATTTTTCTTAAAACTTCCCGAATTATGACTAAAGCTCTTATTTTTATGCTCGAATTGATTAGACTTATTACTTTTCCAGCCAGCTATTCCTTCTCTTTTTCTGTTTTGGTCAAAACAGAAATTCGCTTTCCTCATAGCCTCTTCCAGAGTGGAAGGGTTATCATACTCAATACTATCTTTTATATTGAAAGGTAGACAACTTAGAAACCTTTGCACCTTAGGCTTCTCTTCGACCATGTAAGGTACATACCTCAGCAAGCTAAGGAACTTACTGCACAACTCCTTCATGTTCATAGTACCCAATTTTAGATCATAAAACTCTTTTGATTTATCTTCATAGTACTGTTTTGACAAGAACTTTTTCTTAAATAACTTTTTAAACATAATCTAGGTTACGTCCCTTTCCTTTATGCTCTTAATTCTTTTAAGATCCTGCCACCAGATATCTGTCTTTCCTATCAAATTGTAAATAGCCATCTTGGATTTTAACTGAGAAGAGTAATCGTATATATTAAAGTACTACTTCATTCCAGACAGCCATGCTTCAGCTGTCTCACCCTTTTCAGTTTCTCCATTGAATGTTGGTGGCTTAATCTTTTTAAACTCTCCATTAATTTGTTCATGATGCTTATACTTCCTCTTCTTGGAACAACAATTACTGTCACTGTTGTCACAATCAGATTTATGATTACTTCGATTAGATTCAGATGAAGAGTAACTAATACTTTTACAATTTTTAACTTTCTTACTCTTATGTTAGTGAAACACTATACCAGAATCCGAATTTACTTCTGATTTCCTTCCTCTTTCTTCATGATGGTATTTCTCCATTAGAATTTGATTTAACTTTTCTTGTGCTTTCATAATGCTTTCATTTTCTTCTTTAGAAGTTCTTATCTCAGATTTTAAATCTTTTACAGTACTAATAAATTCTGAAGACTGGTTATTTAATTCAACATAAATTCCTTCATTATTATTATTGTTATTGTGCTCATTACGAGGAGAAGCAAATTAATATCAAATCATTCTGTACAAAAATAAAATAAAATTAAAAGTTAGTAACATAAACTTTCTGATTTTCATCTCCTGTTTTGTGCGCGTGAGACTATTTCAGGCCTAGAGTTTGAACTCGCGCTCTGATACCACATGTAACATCTCAAAAATTTGCAAAAATTAAGAAAAATTTAAGGTAGAATTTAATGTTGTACTTACTAAGCAGAAGATACAATAAATGCTGATTTAATAAATCAAAGGACATAAAGAAAATAGAATGTGGAAGTGACTTTGCATGTGAACTGTTTTAAATTCCGAAATGA
This sequence comes from Larix kaempferi, assembly GCA_027924585.1. Classification (NCBI taxonomy): domain Eukaryota; kingdom Viridiplantae; phylum Streptophyta; class Pinopsida; order Pinales; family Pinaceae; genus Larix; species Larix kaempferi. The sequence goes on from BSBM01000084.1 coordinate 11,473,673, forward strand.
TGATGATGTTATTTGCTATAAATTGCATATGCTAACTGTCGCTTTTCTTTTGATGACAAAGGGGCCCTATGGAACCCCGAGACTTACTTAGAATTTATGGTAAAGCATTAGAAATGTTCTTTTCGCAGATCGCAGTTAAGGACATTTTAAAATTGCAGAATCTAAGCGTCATCATTTAAATTTTTCAAGTTATAAAAGAGAAAAATATCGCCAAAAAGGAAACACAGGGTGAGATCTAAAATTGTCGTTATTCACTTATATAATCAATGTGTTATTCCTGCGAGTCCACATTTCCAGAATTCACTAGACACAAAGTATGTACTTCATAATTCAATATCAAGCATTAGTTATGGGATTATGATGCTTCCTGTAATTTTCAAGGTGAAAGGAGCAATGCCTCGTTTTAAGGTGTTTTAAAGTATCTCTATACTTGGTATTTTAGTTCTATGAAATATAATGGATAGCATAGTAGTCATTTTGATGCAAACTAACAATTTCAGGTATTTGTGCTAAAGTCTGAACTATGGATACAAATGATGTATAGAGTAATAATGCATTCAACTTTATAATGAATCGAAGAAATCCTTACACCATGCTTAGGGTTCGTTAAAAGTGATTTCACATAATGTATAGCGTAATACTTTAGTCTTATGTATATATATATGTCCCGATATATAACTTATGATGATGAAACAAAGAGTGGTTAATAAATAAATTACGATACCACGATGTTTGGAAACCAAGCATATCATAAAACATTACAATGATAAATTCATGGTGATATAATATCGGATCTAACTCTAAGTCCTTCATGATGACAGGTTAAACGTGTTAATACTTCAAGGTTTGAACAAAGGGAAACTTAGGGTAATATAGATATGTAAATCCCGATGCATGATCCCGTAGCAGGGATTCTCAGTACTGCGATAATCCTAGGTTCATAAAGTGCATAAAAGAAGGTTGAATGGAAAGTCTGCATGTCATCAATGTGGCGATTCATAAAGTGCATTAAAAAAGGTTGAATGGAAAGTCTACATGGCATCAACGTGGCGATTCTCACGTGCTAGCTTCCTCGAGGTTAAAGATACCCTAACCTTTGGTAAGTTGTTTTTTTGCAATTTTCATTCAATGTGCAAGAGTGGGGTTTCGAGGCACGCCGACAGGCTGGGAGCTTGTAGGGTTTTTGGTAAGGTGAGGACACTTCTGAGGATTCGATATCAGGACCTGTGGTTGAGCAAGCTATGCCCCAGAGCCGAACCCTTACAGTATAAGTTTAGTAGGTTGAAAGGGTTCATAGTTCGTGGTAGTAGTTTTTTAGACCGTCGATTGTTTTTCCACTGCGTGTAAGGTAGATCTTAGAACTGAACACGGTCATTGCTGCGTTGTTTAAGAGGTGATGGATTCTTGTTTTTCATTGGAAATGGCAGCTCTGCTACCAAGAGGAAACTCTGAGGTAATGCTTCAAAAATTACTTCTATTATTTGCTTATACACTGGTTTCTTCATTTCCAGAATGCGATACTTTATCTAATGTTTGTTTAACTAGCAGGTGTTCTTTGTCTATGATTTAACTTTTGGAAGTTTTAGGAGATACTGCATTATACCGGTAAGACTCGGTGGTTTACCTTCCTGGCAACTGTTGGCCGTAGTTGATGTTTAGAGGAGGTTTTGTTTTCGGGCTGAGAGTATGGCTGTTGTTGCTATGTCTTCATGGTAGCAGCAATGTATAGAGCTCTGCGGCTACTTCATGATAGTCCTCACAACGTTTCGCTGTTGGTTTTCTTAGTTGAAAGAAATTTCTTTGGAAGGGTTAAACCCTCATATGTTTTATGAAATGAGAAGCTTTAGATACAGGGTTTGAAACTATTTTACCGTTCATACTATCATAATCTATCTCTCCTACAGGGTTTATGCCTTTGTCGTTTTTATGAAACGTTTTGAAGTTTTAAATTGAAACTAAAGGATGCAATGGGGCTTTGACCCAATAATATGACTGTAAAAGAAATTATGGCTTTCTATTTCTGTGAGGTCCGCTATGGCTCAAGTTCAAATGAAAACGTTAAAGGTTGATAGTATCGACTCTTGGTTATGTGAAGTATGAAAGAATTTTGATTATTTGAGTTTTTTGCAGTCATGTCTCTATTACTACGTTTTTTTACAAGGGTTTATTACTTGCGGCTAAATCTTGTAAGGATTAGTAAATTTGATGTTTTTCCTTGAATAGGGTTTACAATGTTTACTCACTATATTAATTAAATAATAAGGGTTTCGTACCTCCTATGTCATGGATTAGATGTCTTAAAAAGAAAATGGTCATTCTTTATTTTAAGTAGTGCTTGATAAAGATTGAAAATACATAATACAATATTTAGAGTGTGGTTGAAAACAGTATGTTGAGAACAGATAAAATCTATGTTTGAGGATCTGAGTTTCATACTGAAATTGATTCCATATACTTCTGTTTGTAATAAATAGGTGGATTCAGTCTTGGATGCCATTAACTAAATTTGATACTTCTGATAGGATAAATGTATTAAATCTCGGTTAGTACCCTAAAATTGTTCTGTAAGAATGATCGTTTTACTATTTAAGAGGATATGCAAGAACTAAAGAATGTAACGCTTAACTATTTTGTTGAAGGAGCTCGATCGTGTAACCTTTGATTTGAAACTAAAACATGCTTGGCAATACGTCTTTCAAGGGTTTCAATCTCTGTTCTAGATAGATTAATTGTTTTGCTAGAAGTTAAAAATGGATACTAAAAGTTGAAGTAAAGTGCTAGGGTTTCTATCTATGATAAATATAAATGGGATTAGTTGTAATTTAAATAATAAAATAATATAAAAGAAATGAATGTTGTGTATAAATATTAATACTAAATAACCTTACACTAGTTCATATTTTTAAAATAGATCTTTATTTCAAAAATGTAAATACTTGCTAGCAGTAATGGATAACTGTACTGTGTACTTAGGAAATAATATTTTTGCAGCTGTTATTTTTCAATACATATTGGTGAAAGAAATACAGTGAACTTTAAAAAATTACTGATGAAAGAAATGATAAGAGAGAGACATAGAATTATGTTATTTAATACAGAATATTAATGGTAAGAAAAATCAATGGAATACAGTGGTATTAGCCTTCTCATTCATTTGGCAATCTGCCTATCAATTTATCTACCTTAATTTCTTCTCTATACCAGAGTACGATGCAACTCCATTTGCATGGGGAAAAATGCAGAGAAATATTTTTCTCATTTCATCTTACATAATCATTGCTATACAGAATCCTAATTAGATCAGAAACCAAAATAATTATATTTGTTTAATAATACCCTTGACAACATTAAATCAACAATTGCAGATAGAAATTTAAACTACTTAGAATTAGAAAAGACAAGTAGAACCTGTAAATGGAGATAGGGCCGACAAAAACCCAAGGAGGCATGTTTCTCCCAACCTTTTCCGGAAGAAGCAACTAAAATACTTGCTTCCTCTAGACCCCCGAGCTTGCTTACTGAACCACTAAGTAGATGGAATCTGTGTAGAAACAAGGCACTCAGTAATATAATTTTTGCGCTCAGCAGTGTAACTTCTGCACTCAAATATGCCTGCTACGCTCAGCAATATAACTTCTGCACTCAAATATGCCTTCTGGACTCAGCAATATAACTTCTGCACTCAAATATGCCTTCTGCACTCAGCAATATAACGTCTGCACTCAAATATGCCTTTTGCACTCAGCAATATAAGTTATGCACTTAGTAGTATAATGGGAAGACTTACACCATGATAAAAAACTTAGCATATCCCCTTATCGAATCTCTTGGGTGCAAGCACAGCAAAACCCCATGGTAAATTTTCTCGTCAGGAAAAGTGATGAACCTCAGTTCATAATTCGATGCCTCTTATAGAAAATGCCTAGGTCTTTAGTGGTGAGTTTTGAATAAATGAGCCTCAAGCTCTAGTCCCACCTTCCAGGGCAATATGACCACATTTCAAGGGAGCTTTCCCATACCAATAGCTAGTTAGTTGCATCATGATTCTGCCACTTGTCCATTACCTTCTACCATAGATTCCATTCCATGTAGTGGGTCAGTAAACTCTCTTTCAACGGTCCCCTTAGGTGTTTCTCTCCTATTTAATTTATTAAATAATAAAATATTGTGCAATTACAGTCATCCTTGGGCACTTGTCCAATATAAAACTTTACAATAAAAGTTTAACATAATGTTTCCAACATAAAATGTTTTTTCAGCAAAAAGGGTATGTTACAAACACCCCTACTTAAGCTCAACATCGTCCTCGATGTTGCTTATTCATCATCCGATCCTTCCTGAAACAGAACTAGATATACTGCCCGCATTTTACTTTCAAGTTCCCAGGTAGCTTCATCAGGGCTAAGGTGCTTCCATTGCACCTTTACCTGCCCTATTGTACGATTTCGAAGCATAATTTCCCTCCGATCGAGAATACAGTCCGGTTGCACCCGAAAATCTCCTTCGAGCTCCACCTGTATGTCATTCCAATTCAACACATGAGTAGCATCGTTCACATACTTCTTTAAAACAAAAATGTGAAAAACATTGTGGATTTTTAATTTAGATGGTAAGGCCAATTGATATGCAATAACTCCAATCCTTGATAGGATTTCGAATGGTCCACGGTACCTTGGTGCTAGTTTAGCACAACTCCCAAGCTTCAAAGAACTTTTCTTGGGTTTTACCTTTATAAAAACATGGTCTCCAACCTGAATTTCTCTTTCAGTGCGTTTCAAATCTGCATAACTTTTTTGCCGATCTTGGGCAACCTTTAAGTTACCTTGAACTTGTTGCACGGTTAGCTCCATTTCTTTCAATAAATCTATTCCTTGCACTAATCTGTCTACAGGGTTATGCCAAGAAATAGGAGTACAATATTTTCTTCCATACAAAATCTCAAATGGACTTAACTTAGTAGATGCTTGATACTGATTATTGTATGCGAATTTTGCTAAATGTAAGTAATCTTCCCACTCAGATGGTTGATATTTAACATACATTCTTAGCATGGCTTCTAAAATCTGGTTTACCCTTTTTGTTTGACCATCATTTTGTGGGTGGAAAAAAGTGCTGAAATTTAGTTTAGTATTTAAATGTTGTTGTCCAAAAATTTCCAGTGAACTTAGAGTCCCGATCAAAAATAATTACCTTTGGAATTCCGTGCAAGCGAAATATTTGCTTCATAAATACCTTTGCAATGTTAGAATCTTTAAACGTGGTTTTAACAGGAATAAAATGAGCATCCTTACTTAACTTGTCCACAACCACCATTATGGAGTCATTCTATTTCTGGTTTTTAGGAAAACCTGTAATAAAATAAATACTTATAATATCTTGTTTCCATTCTGGAATTGGCAATGGCTGCAATAGTCCAGCTGGATGTTGATGTTCATCCTTAATGGTCTGACATTCAAAACATCTAGCTATGTATTTAGCCACTTCATTATTCATGTTTGGCCAAAAAAATCCTTCCTTAACATAGTTATCATTTTCTGATAACCTGGATGTCCTAAATAAGGACTCTTATGAACTTCATCCAAAATTAACAGCTTAACCTTTGACACATTTGGTACATAAATTCTCTTTTTATAAGTCATTAAGCCCTTTTTATCAATGTTGAAATGTGTTATTAAATTTTCAGATACATTTTCAGCAACTTTACCAAGCAATTTTTGATAATTTTCATCTTGTTTAATTCCTTCTTCAATTTGATTTTCCAAATCTGTCTTAAACGTGCTGATTGTTGCCATAAAGCTTAATCTAGGATTTCTGCTTAATGCATCAACAACTTTGTTTTCTTTCCCTTTAGTGTGTTGATTCTCGAAATCATACTCGCTAAGGAAAGCTATCCATCTAGCTTGCCTTGTGTTAAGATTTGTTTGATCCAACAAATACTTTAAACCCTTATTATCTGTCATTAATGTGAATTTTCTTCCAATCAAGTGATGGCGCCACATTTTTAATGCATGTATCATGGCTGCCAACTCAAGATCGTAAGTTGCATAATTCTTTTCATGGATTTTTAACTTTCTAAACTCAAAAGCAATAGCATGACCTTCTTGAGTTAAGACCCCACCAAGTCCATTGTTGCATGCATCAGTGCATACAACGAAGTCTCTGTTAGGATCAACAATTTTTAAAATTGGTGTAGTGGTTAATAATTCTTTTAACTTATTAAAGCTTTCTTGACACTTTTGATCCCATATGAATTTCTTCCCCTTCTTCTGCAAAGAAGTAATGGGATTCGCAATTCTTGAAAACCCTTCGATAAACTTTCGATAGTAACCTGTTATCCCCATAAATGATCGAATGCCAGTTACATCTTTAGGGACAGGCCACTCATTAATTGCTTTTATCTTATCAGGGTCGACATAAATTCCGTATTTAGAAATTATGTGACCTAAGTACTGTATTTTATCTTTATAAAAATCACATTTACTGAACTTAGCGTAAAGCTAATGTTCTCTTAAAACTTGCAGAATTATTCTTAAATGTTCGTCATGCTCTTCTTTAGTTTTTGAGTAAATCAGAATATCATCAATGAACACAAGTACAAACTTATCCAAATATTTATGCAGAACATTGTTCATTAAACACATTAACACTATCGGTGCGTTGTTTAGCCCAAAAGGCATAACTACGAACTCGTAGTGTCCATATCACGTTCTGAATGCAGTTTTGAATATGTCTTCATCTTTTATTCTAACCTGATGATACCCAGGCCTTAAGTCAATTTTAGTGAATATCTCTGCTCCGCATACTAGATCAAATAGATCACCTATGCGGGGTAAAGGATATCGGTTCTTAATTGTCACTTTATTCAGCTGGAGGTAATCAATGCACAATCGCATGGTATCGTCCTTCTTTTTAACGAAAATTACTGGTGCTCCCCAATGAGACACACTTGGCCTTATGTAGTTTTTATCTATTAATTCCTTCATCTGATATACTCATTTAACTCCAGCATATTCATCCTATAGGGAGCCTTGAGTTTCGTACCGCACCTGGTACTAACTCAATGGTGAAATCAAGTTCCTTTTTCGGAGGTAATCCTGGAGTTTCTTTAGGGAATATGTCAGAAAAGTTGCTTAGGTTGAGAATATCCTTCAGTTTTAACTTTTCTTCTTTAGATGAACACTCATCATTAATAACATTAACAACAGACATTTTACAGCCCTTTCTGGTAGCTCTCTTAACTTGTAACACAGAAATTTGTCTTACTGAAATATTCCTATGAATTCCTTTTACTGTTTCAGTTTTACCTTCATTATTCAGACAAGTAAACGATTTCTCATAACAATTAAGCACTACTCTGTGTTGTTCAAGCCAATCCATGCCAATCAACAAGTCATATGACCCTAAGGGTAAAACATTCAGGTTAACTTGGGTTTTCAGCTGATTCAAAAATACATCACAATTTCTAGCAAAGTTTGTAACCTTTCTTTTAGTGCCTGTTGCTAGCTGAACTAACCAAGAATTATCACACTTTTCTATTCTTAACTTGCAATTTTTCACCAATTCAGGTGAAATGTAACTCAAACTTGCACCTGGATCTATCAAAAAAGAAATAGATTTGTTTTGTAGCATACCTTCGATTTCGACCATGGACGTTTGATGGTCTGCTTGCCTGATTTTCCAACGCTGCATTTATCCTTGGCATTTCTCTTGCCACATCACCAACTGTTGGCTCCGCATGTATGCTATGAATATTGTTGACTGTCCTTTTGTTGTGTGGGCAATCTTCTTTCTTTCGTGGTCCACCGCAATCAAAACACTTCAAATGTCCTTTCTGTTCAGCATACCTGGTGTTGTTATTATTATTAGGTACATTTCTTGCAGCAGTAAAATTCTGTGGTGTATTATTTTTGTAGTTATTATTACTTGGAAAATTTCTGTTATTAAAATTTTTCTTAAAACTTTCAGAATTATGATTAAATCTCTTCTTTTTATGCTCGAATTGATTAGACTTATTACTTTTCCGGCCAGTTGTTCCTTCTGTTTTTCTGTTTTGGTCAAAACAGAAATTCGCTTTCCTCATAGACTCTTCCAGAGTGGAAGGGTTATCATACTCAATCTTGTATTTTATGTTCAAAGGTAGACAACTTAGAAACCTTTGCACCTTAGGCTTCTCTTCGACCATGTAAGGTACATACCTCAGCAAGCTAAGGAACTTGCTGCACAACTCCTTCATGTTCATAGTACCCAATTTTAGATCATAAAACTCTTTTGATTTATCTTCATAGTACTATTCTGACAAGAACTTTTTCTTAAATAACTTTTTAAACATAATCCAGGTTACGTCCCTTTCCTATATGCTCTTAATTATTTTAAGATCCTGCCACCAGATATCTGCCTTTCCTATCAGATTGTAAATAGCCATCTTGTCTTTTAACTAAGAAGAGTAATAGTATATATTAAAGTACTTCTTCATTCCAGACAGCCATGCTTCACCTGTCTCACCCTTTTCATTTTCGCCATCAAATGTTGGTGGCTTAATACTTTTAAACTCTCCAGTAATTTGTTCATGATGCTTATACTTCCTCTTCTTGGAACAGAAATCACTGTCACTGCTGTCACAATCATATTTATCATTACTTCGATTAGATTCAGATGAAGAGTAACTAATACTTTTACCATATTTAACTTTCTTACTCTTATGTTGGTGAAACATTGTACCAGAATTAGAATTTACTTCTGATTTCCTTCCTCTTTCTTTGTGATGGTATTTCTCCATTAGAATTTGATTTAACTCTTCCCGTGCTTTCATAATGCATTCATTTTCTTCTTTAACAGTTCTTATCTCATATTTTAAATCTTTTACAGTACGAAGAAGTTCTGAAGACTGGTTATTTAATTCAACATAAATTACTTCATTATTATTATTGTTATTGTGCTCATTACGAGGAGATTTGTCCTTTTCTGATTCCTCCGGTATTTCCATACCTGCAAATTAATATCAAATCGTTCTTTTAAAAATAAAATAAAATTAAAAGTTAGTAACATAAACTTTCTGATTTTCATCTTCTGTTTCGCGCGCGTGAGCCTATTTCAGGCCTAGAGTTTGAACTCGCGATTGATACCACATGTAACATCCCGAAAATTTGCAAATTTTTTTTTTTTTAAGTAGCATTTAATGTTGTACTTACTAAGCAGAAGATACAATAAATGCTGATTTAATAAATCAAAGGACATAAAGAAAATAGAATGCGGAAGTGACTTTGCATGTGAACTGTTTTAAATTCCGAAATGATGATGATGTTATTTGCTATAGATTGCATATGCTAACTTCCTCTTTTCTTTTGATGATGAAGGGGCCCTATGGAACCCTGAGGCTTACTTAGCATTTATGCTAAAGCATTAGAAACGTTCTTCTCGCAGATCGCAGGTAAGGACATTTTAAAAGTGCATAATCTAAACGTCATCATCTAAATTTTTCCAGTTATAAAAAAGAGAAAGATCGCCAAAAAGGAAACTCAGGGTGAGATCTAAAGTTGCCGTTCTTCACTTATATAATCAATATGTTATTCCTGCGAGTCCACATTTCTAGAATTGACAAGACACAAAGTATGTACTTCATAATTCAATATCAAGCATTAGTTATGATTATGATGCTTCCTGTAATTTTCAAGGTGAAAGGAGCAATGCCTCATTTTAAGGTGTTTTAAAGTATATCTATACTTGGTCTTTTACTTCTATGAAATATAATGGATAGCATAGTAGTCATTTTGATACAAAATAGCAATTCAAGGTATTTGGGATAAAGTCTGAACTATGGATAGAAATGATGTATAGAGTAATAATGCATTCAACTTTATAATGAATCGAAGAAATCCTTACACATTGTTAGGGTTCGTTAAAAGTGATTTCACATAATGTATAGCGTAATACTTTAGTCTTATGTATATATATATATATGTCCCGCTCTATAACGTATAGTGATGAAACGAAGAGTGGTTAATAAATAAATTACGATACCACAAAGTTTTGAAACCAAGCATATCATAAAACATTACAATGATAAATTCATGGTGATATAATATCGGACCTAACTCTAAGTCCTTCATGATGACAGTTTAAACGTGTTAATACTTCAAGGTTTGAACAAAGGGAAACTTAGGGTAATATAGATATGTAAATCCCGATGCATGATCCTGTAGCAGGGATTCTCAGTACTGCGATAATCCTAGATTCATAATGTGCATTAAAGAAGGTTGAATGGAAAGTCTACATGGCATCAACGTGGCGGTTCTCACGTGCTAGCTTCCTCGAGGTTGAAGATACCCTAACGCTCCTTTGGTAAGTTCTTTTTTTGCAATTTTCATTCAATGTGCAAGAGTGGTGTTTCGAGGCAGGCCGATAGGCTACGAGCTTGTAGGGTTTCTTGTAAGGTGAGGACACTTCCAAGGATTTGATATCAGGACCTGTGGTTGATGAAGCTATACCCCAGAGCAGAACCGTTACTATATAAGTTTAGTAGGTTGAAAGGATTCAGAGTTCGTGGTAGTAGTTTTTTAGACCGTCGGTTGTTTTTCCACTGCATGTAAGGTATATCTCAAAACTGAACACAGTCATTGCTTCGTTGTTTAAGAGGTAATGGATTCTGGTTTTTCGTTGGCAATGGAAGCTCTACTACCAAGAGGAAACTCTAAGGTAATGCTTCAAAAATTACTTCTAGTATTTGCTTATACACTGGTTTCTTCATTTCCAGAATGCAATACTTTATCTAATGTTTGTTTAACTGGCATATGTTCTTCATCTACGGTTTAACTTGTGGAAGTTTTAGGAGATACTGTGTTACACCGGTAAGACTCGGTGGTTTACCTTCCTGGTAACTGTTGGCCGTAGTTGATGTTTAGCGAAGGTTTTGTTTTCGGGCTGAGAGTATGGCCGTTGTTGATATGTCTTTGTGGTAGCAGCAGTGTATAGAGCTCTATGGCCTACTTGATGATAGTCCTCACAGCGTTTCACTGCTGGTTTTCTTAGTTGAAAGAAATTTCTTTGGAAGGGTTAAACCCTCATATGTTTTATGAAATGAGAAGCTTTAGATACAGGGTTTGAAACTGTTGTACTTTTCATACTATCCTAATGTATCTCTCCTACAGATTTTATGCCTTCGTCGTTTTTATGAAATGTTTTTAAGTTTTAAATTGAAACTAAAGGATGCAATGGGGCTTCGACCCAATAATTTGACTGTAAAAGAAATTATGGCTTTCTATTTATGTGAGGTCAGTTATGGCTCAATTTCAAATGAAAATGTTAAAGGTTGATAGTATCGACTCTTGGCTATGTGATGTATGAAAGAATTTTGATTATTTGAGTTTGTTGCAGTCATGTCTCTATTACTATGTTGTTTTACAAGGGTTAAATAACTGTGGCTAAATCCTGTAAGGATTAGTAAATTTGATGTTTTTCCTTGAATAGGTTTTGCAATGTTTACTCAGTGTATTAAATAAATAATAAGGGTTTCGTACCTACTATGTCATGGATTATATGTCTTAAAAAGAAAATGGTCATTCTCTGTTTTAAGTAGTGCTTGATAAAGATTGAAAATACATAATACAATATTTAGGGTGTGGTTGAAAACAATCTCCTGAGAACAAATCGAATCTATGTTTGAGGATCCAAGTTTCATACTGAAATTGATTCCATATACTACTGTTTCTAATAAATAGGTGGATTTAGTCTTGGATGCCATTAACTAAATTTGATACTTCTGATAGGATAAATGTCTTAAAGCTGGGTTAGTACCCTAAATGTGTTCTGTAAGAATGATCGTTTTACTATTTAAAAGGATATGCAAGAACTAAAGAATGTAACGCTTAACTATTTTGTTGAAGGAGCTCGATCCTGTAACCTTTGATTTGAGACTAAAACATGCTTGGCAATACGTCTTTCAAGGGTTTCGATCTCTCTTCTAGATAGATTAATTATTTTGCTAGAAGTTAAAAATGGACACTAAAAGTTGGAGTAAAGAACTAGGGTTTCTATCTATGATAAATATTAACCTTCTCATTCATTTGACAATCTGCCTATCAATTTATCTACCTTAATTTCTTCTCTGTACTAGAGTACGATGCAGCTCCATTAGCATGGGGAAAAATGCAGAGAAATATTTTATTCATTTCATCTTACATAATCATTGCTATATAGAATCCTAATTATATCAGAAACTAAAATAATTATATTTGTTTATTAATACCCTTGACAACATTAAATCAATAATTGTAGATAGAAATTTAAACTACTTAGAATTAGAGAAGACAAGTAGAACCTATAAATGGAGATAGGGCCGACAAACACCCAAGGAGGCCTGTTCCTCCCAACCTTTTCCAGAAGAAGCATCCAAACTACTTGCTTCCTTTGGACCCCCGAGCTTGCTTACTGAACCACTAAGTAGATAGAATCTGTGTAGAAGCAAGGCACTCAGTAATATAACTTCTACACTCAGCAGTGTAACTTCTGCACTCAAATATGCCTTTTGCACTCAGCAATATAACTTCTGCACTCAAATATGCCTTCTGCACTCAGCAATATAACTTCTACACTCAGTAGTATAATGGGAAGACTTACACCATGATCAAAAACTGAGCATATCCCCTCATTGAATCTCTTGGGTGCAAGCACAGCAAAACCCCAAGGTAAATTTCCTCATCAAAAAAAGTGATGAACCTCAGTTCATAATTCGATGGCTCTTATATAGACTGACTAGGTATTTAGTGGTCAGTTTTGAATAGATGAGCCTCAAGCTCCAGTCACACCTTCCAGGGAATTATGACCACATTTCAAGGGAGTTGTCCCATACCAACAGCTAGTTAGTTCCATCATGATGCTGCTACTTGTCCATTGCCTTCTACCCCAAATTCCATTCCACCTAGTGTGTCAATAAACTCTCTTTCAATAGTCCCCTTAGGTGTTTGTCTCCTATTTAATTTATTAAATAATAAAATATTATGCAATTACAGTCATCCTTGGACACTTGTCCAATATAAAACTTTATAATAAAAGTTTAACATAATGTTTCCAACATAAAATGTTTTTTCAGGAAAAAGGGTATGTTACATATAGATATGGTAAATGTAGAATTGTTGAAGATTTTTTTTATATGCCTGGTCTGGAATGTAACTTATTAAGTGTTGGGAAGCTTGAAGATAAGAAATATGAAGTGAAATTTAAGAATAAAGTTTATAGAATTTATGATAATTCACCTCATAAACAACTGATTACTAGGGTTGAAAGGACAAAGAATAGAATGTATCCACTTAGCCTAAGGTGTAATGTGTCTAAACCAACAGTTGCTTATGCATATAAGAGTCAAGATTAGTCTTGGATATGGAATCTAAGGTATGGCCAATTGTATTTTTATGGATTGAAGCTATTGCAGAAGAAGCAATTGGTGATAGTTCTTCCATGTATTGAGTGGCCTGCAAGCTCTTGTGAGAGTTGTATCATTGCAAAACATCACATAGAAAGTTTCCCTAGAGGAGTTGCTAACAGAGCTAAAGTACCCTTGGAAATTGTTCATTCAAACTTTGTGGACCCACACAGACATCATCAATGGGTGGAAAGTCTGTATTTGTATTTTTTTAATTTATAGATGATTATAGAAGAAAGACATGGGTGTATTTGTTAAAGCACAAATCTAAATTAACTTTTTGGATTTTTAATAAATTCAAAGTTATGGTTGAAAAATAAAGTGGAAACCATATCAAATTTTTAAGGTTTGATAGAGGAGGTGAATTCAATTTAAATGAGTTCCTGGAATTTTGCAGGCAACATGTGATTATAAGACAATTTATAGCTTGTTATACACAACAGCAGAATGGTGTAGCCAAAAGGAACAAAACCATAATGAATATGGTTACGACATGCTTAAGGAGAAACATTTTCCAGAAGGATGTTGGGCAGAAGCCGTTGAATGTGTAGTTTATATTTTGAATAGGTGTCCCAAAAAATGTGTGCAAAATTGTGTTCCACAAGAAGCTTGGAGCTTGGAGTGGTAATAAATGTTCTATTTCACATTTCAAAGTATTTGGGTGTTTTTCATTTGTACACGGGCCATAAGAGATAATAATAAGAAAGTTGGATGATCGAAGTGAAAAATGTATTTTCATCATATATAGTGATATGATTGAAGTGAAAAGTGTATTTTCATCATATATAGTCCGAGGAATATCGTTGGTATAACCACATCACAACGAAACTCATAATAAACAAAGATATCAAGTTTAAAGAAGAGGAAGCGTGGGATGGTAATGTGGATTGGTGAATTGCATAAGGTGTTACTTTGCCCTGTGGAGAAGATGATGGAGTTGAATAGACTTCACAAGGAGGACAACAAACTCCACAAGCTATTGTACCTACAACTAGAATATTATCCAGTTAAAGGGTGTTGTAGTCACAAGATTCGGCAATGATACTCTTCCCCCACTCTGTTCTCATGTGCATCAGAGTTTGCACCTGCGCAGCGTGGTGGAAACTGATAAATCGCGCCAAACTACCCCTGTTACATTTGACTGGACCGGTATAAATTATCCCAGAAAATGGGAAGTCAAATACAATGAACTGTGGAATAATGCAAGATTAGAAAACTCTTTCACAAGGCAACCTCTTACCTTTGATAGAGAAACCATTTCATTCTGTGTCCCTGAAGATCGCCCTACTCATAGATTCCAACCTCCACTAATCAGATCTACCTCTGTTTCTTCTTACAATAATGCTAGGCGTCAAACCGAAGCAAATTCTGTTTCTTCTTCTTCGCAACCTTCCTTCATAGGGTTGTATGATAATGAACACTACGGCCAACATGCAGACTGTCCTGCATGTAGAAAACTAGTTCAGAGAATTCAACGCCAGAAAAATAAAGAGTTACCTACTTTGGGAATGTTCTCTCTCCCTAGACAAGGTAATGATATGGAAGTTGTAAATGCTGGAAATAGGTCTTTTGTCCCTGGAAGAATTCTCCTAGATATTCCTTTTCGACAATTCTCTGCTGATGGCCAAGCTAAAAAAGAGTTTCTTCCTCTTAAGTCTTCTGCCCCTGAACAAACAGTGTCAGACGAAATTAAACTTGCAAATTGGAGTAACTTGCAGCAAGTGCATACTGCTAGGAATCTTGATGACATGGCTCAAGATATCCTACATTTAAAAGCAAGTACTATTGAGCAGAAATAGCAAATAAGCACACTAGCTACAAAGCTAGAACTATTAGATCATCTTTTGCATGATTCTACAGAAATAAGAATGGCAATTGAACAAGCCTCTACTAAATCTGATAGGAGATTGGCTGTTCTATAAGAGCTTTTGACAAAAACAAAAAATCTAAAGAAAAAATCACATACTATCAGTGATCATGATTTTGCATTAGCTACAAAAGGTCATCAAAGGAAATCTTCTCATGGTAAGAGCCTTTCCTTTGGTCAATTCAGTGTTCTAGATATGGATACTCACCCTGAGTATGATTTTGGAGAAAGTGATGCTCAAAGAACAGAGATTGAAGATTGGATCTCTGAATTCAAAAAGTTTAAACCTGCATTAGATCCCAAATATCTTGTACCATTAGAGATTGGGTTCCATGCCCAATATGCCTCTTCCTCCAATCGGGGTCATAATCCTCCTGGTCCTCCTCTTGATTTTGATGTTCATATGCCAGATGTTGATGCTTCCACAGCTCCGTCTCACCAATTCCAGTTTGGAATCAATTCTATGAATAACTTGTTGACCCAAATGCCAGACCAGCCTATTCTTAATATTCAGTGTCAATCAAGGGTTGATATAAAGAATGCAATCTAGATGTTAGGACAATGGGTTTTGTACAAAAAACATCAAGATAATAACCATACTGGTCAAAACTTAGGTACTCAGCTTGTCGCAGGACTCTCTGGTCTTGCTCAAGAATGGTGGCGATGGCTTCCCCAAGAAGCTCGGAATGAAATGTTAGCTACTGATGATGATGATCAGCAAAT
This sequence comes from Larix kaempferi, assembly GCA_027924585.1. Taxonomy (NCBI): domain Eukaryota; kingdom Viridiplantae; phylum Streptophyta; class Pinopsida; order Pinales; family Pinaceae; genus Larix; species Larix kaempferi. The sequence continues at coordinate 11,489,677 of BSBM01000084.1, forward strand.
ACTACAAGCTTTGGGTAAGGAATTCTATGGTCCGAATGAAGGCGAAGACTATGACCATCTTGCTTCACTTTTCATGTCTGCTAGATTATGTGATCTAAGCAAAAGTGAAGAATATTTTTGCTATATGCAAAATCTGTTAGTTTCCTAAGGTAAGTCAGGTGACCTAGCCTATCTAAAGCATTACTTGAGAAGCTGCCCTGGTCACGTCCCAGATGCAGTTGAACAGTTCTTAAAACATAAGCAGATTCCTTTGTGAGGAATGTCCTTAGCACAACTGCATGCTTACATTCTAGAGACTTGGAAAGCCACTGTTTAGAGCGCCAAGTTAGTAAAGACTTCAAAAGGCACCGAGGCATGTATTATGCATCTTTCTGTAAAGATGTTGCTAGAATGCAAGATTTGGGTTGCGGTGCCCATAATCGTGGACATTTTGGAAAAGAATCCTGCAAATGCAAAAATAAAAAAGGATTCTATTCTAGTAGCCCAAGGTATCATCCTGATAAGCCCTATAAGCATAAGAAAAGACATGGATATAAACATTATGAGAAGAAATACCATAAAAAGTCTTTTCCGAAAAGATTTGTAAAAAGGCGTACAGAGAAAGGCAAGAAAGATGTTTGCTTTATATGTGGTAAACTAGGGCATTGGGCTGGTAAATGTCCTGAAAGAAAGTCTCGACCAAGGATTGCAGCCTTGTGTACATCTTTATATCCACACTAGTGGGATCTTTCTGAGTTCTCTGCAGATACTCCTCCTCCTTCCAGAGAAGTTATCTATTTGCCAGATGAGTCTGATGATTCTGAAACAGACTCTGATTCTAATGTTGCTCTAGCAAAATTTGCCCCTTCCTATGAGTCAGATTCCAGCTTTGACAGCAGTTAGGATGCAAATTTGGGGGGGTGTGATATGACCGCATTTGATTTCTCTTTGAATATGCTATCTTTTAGCCATCAACAATCTATTGAAAAACAGTTGGCTGATATAGATCCGCAACTAGCTACTGTACTAGCTTTTTAGTATCTCAAGCGACAAGATCTCAGAGATGAGAAAAAGAAATTGTTACGTCAGCTTGAACAAGTAAAATCAGTAAAGGGTAAAGAAAAAGTAGAATCGCCTCTTTTGTCTCTACAATATAATCCTGCTGAGATTTATAGGCATTTCCCTGATCAGCATGAAGATAGACAGAGCTACAGAAGAGATAAAGAGAAACTCTTGAGGCTCCAAATCAGAGAAAAGCAACATAATCTAAAGAAGCTTGTTTCTGAAATAGAAAGTCTAAAAGAAATGTTGAGAATACTAATCATGGAAACATATCAGTCATCAAATGAAGATCTCAACAAGCATTTAGAACAAGCAATGGCAAACCCAGACAGAAAGGAGAGATCTCCTTCTTCCTCTCCTCCTCATTCTCCTTCCTCTCCTGCTTCCCAAATTCCTAGTTTGTTAGGAAGTTTCCAAGGTCCAAAACTGTATATAAAGTTATTATTTTGTCCTCCTGAATACCAGTCTTACACCTTAGATTGTAGGTCGATTCGGGTTGTCAGTTAAATCTTGCCAAAGGTTCAGCTATTCCTCCATTCTATTGGGAAAAGAGTAAAGATCATGGCTCATCCATTGAAGGAACTCTCGTTTCTCATGCTGGTAAAGTAGAAGATTTTCCTGTAAAGATCTCCAATCAACCTAGTACTTTGTCTCTGTACAGATTAGACAGTATTAAGGAAGATTGTATTATTGGTTTTGAGTTTTTGTCCAGAGTTAGTCCCTTCACTATAGAAACAGATAAAATGTTGTTTCCGTGTACAATAAATAATGAGCATGTCATTTATCCCTTGATTTTTAATCCTGTGTACAAGTGTAAGCGTGATGAGTCTAAACCAGTCTCCTCTCCCAAGGTAGCAAATTAAAATAAAATGGAGCGTTGTATTGCTTATGCAGAAATGCATAAAGATAAATCTCTTGTAGCTATTACTGGAAAATTGGTAAAGGACTATTGTTCTGAAAGTCCTAATGCTTTCTGGAAGCGAGAAAAATACTTTGTGTCATTACCCTTTGACCCTCTCCAGAAAATTAATCCAATGAAAGCCTCAGCCAGATTGATGTCTCCCTCTGAGAGAGAATTCTATACTAAAGAAATAAAAGAGCTGCTAGATAAAGGATTGATTGAGCCCTCCAAAATTCCTTGGGCGTGACGTGCATTCATTGTTAATAAACACTTAGAGTAGAAAAGGGGAAAACCCAGATTGGTTGTAAATTATAAACCCTTTAATGCAGTTTTGCAGAAAGTCAGATATCCCTTGCCTGATAAAGCAAGCTTATTACAGAGAATTGCTGGTTGTACTTTGTTTAGTAAGTTTGATCTGAAATCTGGTTTTTACCAGATAGGGATTGAAGCAAAAGATCGATTTAAGACTACATTTGTTGTCCCTCATGGACAATACCAATGGAAAGTGCTTCCATTTGGAATAAACAACGCACCATCAGAATTTCAAAAAAGGATGGAAGATATATTTCATGATATTCCATGGGTGTTAGTATTCATTGATGGTATTCTGATCTGTTCCAAGAACCTGCAGGAACATCTCAAACACCTGTAAAAGTTTTATGATCTAGTCTATAAACATGGTTTAGTCCTGTCTCAGCCAAAAATGGAAATAGGAAAAATAGAAATGGATTTCCTTGGCTTCAAGATTCAGAAAGGACAGCTAATTTTGCAAAATCATGTCCTTAGTTGTTTCAGCCAATTTCCTGATCATATATTAGAGAAAGTGCAGCTTAAAAGGTTCTTAGGAAGTTTGAATTACATTCGGCCATTCTACAGTGGTCAAGCCAGTGACATCCATGTTCTTCAGCAAAGGATTAAGAAGAATCCTCCTAAATGGTTAGAACAGATGACTTTGGCAGTCCAAACAATAAAGGCCAAAGTTTAGAATCTCCCTGTCTTATTCTTACCTCAAGGATCCGGTCAGCTAATAATTGAGACCGATGCTTCCTCCTCGAATTGGGGTGGTGTTGTGTTAGAAGTGATAAATGACAGAGAGAATATTTGTGGTTATGGTTTAGGATCTTTTAAGGCAGTAGAATTGAACTAGCTGTCCAGCCACAAAGAGATCTTAGCAGTAAAGAAGACAGTTCAGCAATTTATGTTGTTTTTAAAGCCTGTCAAATTTATCATTAGAACAGACTTAAAGATCATGCCTAGTATCTTTAAGAATGAGAATTTAATGGTAGAAAATGGTAGTCGTATTTTGAAATGGTTTATTTGGCTTGGTAATTTTGATTTTGAAATTGTATATAAGCCTAGATATTTGAATTGTTTAGCTGATATGCTAACAAGAGAGACTTCGCAGATTGCAGCTCAAGCTCCTACACTTAATATGTTCACTCATGGTTCTTCCAGTTCTGAAAAAGGTAAATCTCTTGTTTAGCCTTTGTATCAGCCCAGAAATGGTCTGTTCCTCGAGCCATGGGATGATTCCCTGACAAAAGAAGAGAGAACGCAGCTTCTGGACTATGCATCCAGACATGAAGCAGAAAGATATTTGGATTTAACATTGATAAAACAGATTCAGGCTTCACCCATGAAGATCCAGATCCTTGAGAAATGGGAAATAACAACATTTAGAAGCTTTTCGAATGCTCAAGAAAAGCTAAAAAAGTGCAAAGAATTATGGATCGATTGCAATGAAGAAGATGGCTAGTTAGTCTAGTATGTCGACATTAGAGAAGGTAACCTAACTTGGTCCAACTATAATCTAATTCTCCAGTTTTGTCGTGAAGAAATATCCATAGTTATCTGCAGTGATCCAGGTAACCTAAGGAATAAAGCTTGGTCCGGTTGGACTGAGATTTTGTTAGATAAGTTTTGCCCCAGAGTAGATTGGGTGGATCGTAGATCCAATTTTATCCTTCATCTGCAAGCATACATGGAAATTGTAGATTAGAACCATCAGTGGTTCAAGTTCCTATTGCGTCACCAAGGTGGTCGATATACTCAGTTAGAACATACTGTTTACATCAACCAAAAGTTCATCAAGCGTGACCGAGAAGGAAACCGGATAGACTCCAAGCTGTATACCAAAAGACTCCCTCTAGAATTTCTTGTGGAATCTCTTTATGAGGGTGAATTCCTATGTCCGGAGAATCCAATATTTCATGGTTCAGACGTGGAACGTTGGTTTAGTGCAAACCTTTATCCTCCACTTCCGCGAGAAGATGCTCCTGAGTACAATGATGATTATGATGATCTGGACGAAGATTTTGTTTCAGGATTTGACTGTACCTGTGGCGGTGTTCATATTGGTGACCATGAAATATGCATATGTCGGCAAGGTCGTGACCCATATGATTGATTGGGTATCTGCTTTTGTAATAGTTAGTTTGCTTTAAATGCTCCACTTTGTATTGTTGGCCATAATTGTTAAGTTTGTCGACCATAGTTGATAAAGTTGTCGTCCAGTTGTCGATGTCACGAGTTAGGGTCCCCATATGGCGTAGCCTCCAAGGGACGAGATAATGGTAGTGTGGTCTCACTATCACCTCGAATCTCTTTGATTTTACTTGCAAGTGCCAGTTGGTAGTTACTGGGTAACTCGCTGAGAGTTGTATAAATAAGACCCTTGGGGTTCATTGTAAAGCATTCAATTTTGAGTCGCTCATGTGTTGAGCTCTGCAACAAGATTGAGTCCAGTGAACAGTATGCTCTGCAACTTGCCTTCGAGGCAAAAGATTGCATCAGAAATTCCAGTGTGTATATGTGAGTTTGTAATAGGTGTGCTAGTAGGCATATCTTGGTGCTCCAGGAAGCCTTCTCGAAGTTACAGCTTGTTGTTTCTGAAAGATAAATGATCCCAAGACATTGTGCTTAGGCATTTAGTTGTGTTGCAGTGACGAGCTTCGCCCTCCGAAGCTGATCTGCCAAAGTTTGTAAAGTTGCAGCATGCTTATGAAGGAATTTAATTGAAAAAGTTCAGATCTTGGCGTAGTTGGTATCTTGTACCTACAACTAGCACGCCAATAAGACCATAAGCAAGTGTAAGCACACCAGAATCAAGGACTTAAGGAACTGCTGTACAAGAAGAATCATTAAGCAGAATATATCAAATGTCATCCAATTTGTAGGTAAGAAATGACTCTATACCAACAATTGCATCATTGAGATCTAGAATTAGAGGGCGGGAAATGAGAAGTTTAGATGAATTTATAATCAACAGAATGATGAAATAAGTGAAAATGTAGATTTTGCACTAGTTGTATGCCAACCTGAAAGTTTTGATGAAGTAGTAGAAGAAGAAGTTTGGGTTGACTCTATGGATGAAGAAATAGCAGCAATAGAAAAGAATGATACTTGGGAATTAACATATTTACCTGAAGATAAAGAATGCATAGGTTTTAAATGGATTTATAAGAAAAAATTGAATGCAAATGGAGATGTTGTAAAACACAAAGCAAGGATTCATACTTGGGAATTAACATATTTATGTGAAGATAAAGAATGCATAGGCTTTAAATGGATTTATAAAAAAAAATTGAATGCAAATGGAGATGTTGTAAAATACAAAGCAAGGATTGTAGCACAAGGATTCAATCAACAGCTTGGAATTGACTATAATGGAACATTTACTCTTGTAGCAAGACTTGATACAGTGAGGCCTGTCTTGTCTATTGCAGTTTAAAATAACTCGAAAGTGCATCAAATGGATGTGAAATCAACATTCTAAATGGATTTATGGAAGAAGAGGTATATGATAAGCAACCGCCTGGTTATGAAGTCTGTGGTCATGAAGCTAAATGTACACAATGAAAAAGGCTTTATATGGGATGAAGCAAGCACCAAGATTCTGGTAAAACATAATTGATGCATACTTAATTAATAATGGTTTCAGCGGGAGTGTCAATGAACCAACATTGTATACAAAGGTAAATAAAAAAGGAGAAATTTTAATTATATGCATGTATGTTAATGACCTCATTTTTATTAGAAACCTGTCCACAATATAATTTAAAACAACAATGAAAAGAGGACTTGAAATGATAAATTTGAATTTAATGAATTATTTTTTGGGAATTGAAGTGAAACAATTTGAGAATTGTATTTTTATTTTTTTCAGGCAAAATATGCAAATGACATTTTAAGAAGATTTAGAATGTTGAATTGCAAATCAGCAGCAATGCCAAGAACAAAATTGAGTAAAGATGATGAAGGATCAAGAGTTGATCCAACTCTATTCAAAAGGATGGTTGGTAATATAATGTATTTAATAGAAACAAGAACAGGTATAATGTTTGTATTAATCTAGGTTCATGGAATCGCAAAAATCAACACATTGGCAAACTATTGGAAAAAGGATTATGTGGTATATTGTAGGAACAGTTGAATATGGAATTTTGTATTCATTAAAATCAAATTTTAGATTATGTTGTTTTATTAACAGTGATTTTGCAGGAAATATTGATGATCACAAAAATACTTCATTTTGGTTCAAGATTTGTAGCTTGGTCATCTAAAAACAATCAATTGTGACTATCTCATCAGCTGAAGTATAATATGTTTCAACCATGTCTGCAGCATGACTGCATGTCAAGCAGTCTGGATGCAAATAATTTTGTCAGATTTGTAGCAGAATCAGAGCCAATTCAGATTTTCAGTGATAATAAATCAGCAATAGCCTTTTTAAGAAACCATGTATTTCACAAAAGAAGTAAATACATAGATACTAGATTCCATTTCATTAGAGAACTGGTAAATAATAATGTAATAAATCTGGAATTTTGTAAGTCTCAAGATCAAATCGTTGATGTATTTACTAAGCCATTGGTGAATGAGCAGTTTGAGTTTCATAGAGAAAATCTAGGAGTATGTATTATCAGTTTGTAAGCTTGGCTAAGACTTCAAACCAGCAAGCAGTGATAAAATTTTGATTTTTGGTTTTTGATATGTGTAGTAGTTTTAGTGGATTTAAGAATTAAGGCGGAGTGTGAGAAGTTAACTCCTTCTCCAGGTAACCATGAGACAGATAAGCAAAATCTATGGAGTTGTCTATTCTCCATTCAATATACTTAAAGTTTGTATATATACATAGTTTAAATTTTGTTTTCTACGTGGCATGATCTTATGCATAGCGGCTCTCCACATATTGTAATTGATCAAGGAGCTTTTTGGACCCGTTGTGGTCTATTGAATCTGATTAATAGTGCCAACGGGTCACACAATTTTTTTTGTTTATTCTAACAAAGTGACCATAAAAAGTTTTGGTAGCTGTAAAATTTATGTATAATGTTTTTTAATAATAAAGTTTTGTATGATTAATGACAATTTGTTTTTGTTTTTTAATTGGTACTCATTCAACATCCAAGCCCCCTGCCTTCATTATTTTATTTTAAATTTTTTAAATATAATATTTTTTAAAATATAAATATAATTGATAAACTTAACAAAACTATGCAAAATAAAAAATAAAGATCAAATATAACTTTTTATTCGATAAATACACTTATAAAAATTCTACCAAAACAACACCAAACAAACACGTTGACTGGTGCTATGGAATGAAATCCTATCACTATATTATTATATAATATAACATTATTTTATTAAAATGTTGTTTGGCCTAACAAGACAATGCAATTTATCAAATATAATAATATTTATCGACATTTGTTTGTAACGTTGCAAAAATACTTTTATAGCAAAAATGATTTGGTGGATCATATCTCAGACTTAAAATGGAAAAGGTAGGTCATTGGGTTCATATAATACTATTTAGACATTTAAATAAAATATAATGTATGTATATACACAATATTTTGGTGAAGATAATCTTGTTTAAGAATGCTGGAGCTTGACGATTGATACTTTGGATAGCTTGCAAGCACATTTCACAACATTTTCTATATATACACAGTAGCATTTTTTTTGTATGTACATAGGTTTGTTGTCATGATAATTTTGTTTAGGGAATTGTACAAAGAATATCAAGTACAACTAAAATATAATTGATTTCTTCTACACAGAATGCAACTAGCAAGGCATTTTTAACTTTGTTTGAATGAAGGAGACCCAACATTTTATAGAGCAAAATTGGTTGGTGTGTGACTCCGAATGCAATGCGAGAACTTGTATGCTTCGTAATAATTAAATTGATCGATGAAAACAATTTTTCATTTTTAAGCAATCAAAAAACACTAAGGAAACAATCATATTGTATTTAATCTAAACAAGAATCTGTCAAATGCAATATTATTAATTGACATTGCAGAATGGCTGCAAAAGAGTTGGAACATATAAATATGTTATTTGGGCAATATAACGTACTCAAGGATGCATAGGGCATAGTAAGCCTAATGAACCCACAGCGAATAGGATTCGTCCAAGAAACGTAAGAAGTACACTAGAAAGTTTGACTGTAGGGTTGATATAGTACATGCCAGAATTCTAATGCTTTCTTGGGCAGATTTGAGGTGCAAAGCAAGGCTATTTTACTTTGAAAAAAAAGGTAAGGAGGTTTAAAAACATTAAAATGTGTAAAAGAATAAGGAAATAAAATAGATATAAGTGTATCAAAATAGATTATATATATATATTAACCAACAAATTTGATGATGGGAAATAAATAAAATAAATATACTTACAGTAAAATAATTAAATAAATAAATATATAGTTTTCATTTAATTTTTTATAAATTTATAATTTATTACAACATAATTAAATATATATATATATATATATATATATTTCATTTAAATTTTTTATAAATTCATAATTTATTTCTTTACATTCTAACTTAATTTTAATAATTATAGTGATAGTTACACCGATAGGTGTATATATATAATTTATTTCTTTTCATATATAATATTATATACAAGACTTAACAAAGGGAAATATTTATTATTTAGGATTTTTGGAATGGAAAAAAATATAAATTTAAAAATTATTATTAATTTTTTTTATAATTATAATTTTTATTTATTTTATTAAGTGTTTATTATTTTTAATAAAGAAAATATTTTATTTGAATATTATAAAAGAAGGTAAGATAAAGAAAAAAACAAAAAAGACACAAAACAAAATGAAAAGTTAAAAGAAAATGATAAATTAGAGAGATCTCTAAAGAGTAAATGGGAGATATGAGATCTGTGTTGATTATTTAACATTTTTTCTTCATTCATTATTTTATCTTTTTTCTTTCTTTCTTTTTTACTGCTTACGCCACCCACACCTTAACAGAATGATCTAGACAGAATTGACCATTTTCCTCATATATATATATATATAAAGTAAATTGAATATGTGAAAATATAATAAAGAAAATTTAGTGAAGTCCTAGAAATTGAGAAACCTTCTCACAATTTTAACTCCAAATATTATTACAACTTCCAATTTTTTCAAATGCAATTTACACTTTTCTATCTTTAACTTATTATCCTCATGGCTAACTAATTTATTTATTAATTTATATCTACATTAGTTACCAATTCTTTTCTCAACCCTAATTGTGAACATTTTCAACTAAATTCTTCTTTCAATTATTTTTTCTCAATTTTATTGATCTATATTGTATTATTATTTGGGTCGTCCATTTAGCCTCGAATTTTATAACTTTCTTCTCTCACTTTTAATATATAGATCACCCTTTTATTATCTAACACTTATTTCTCCATTTCTTTATTCATTATTTTATCTATTTTCCTCATATCTATTTTCTTTGTTATATTCTCATATCTTCTCTTTACTCTTTACATATCTTTAATTTATCCCAACTTTTCATTATTTTATTTATTTTTTTCATATATATTTTGTTTATTATATTCTCATAACTTCCCTTTACTCCTTATCTTTAGCGATAGCGAGTATTGTCCAGAATCTCTTCAAGATTTAAACCTATAGCTGATAATAGAACTGTAATAGATATTTTTCGTTTTCTGTTTACACGAGCCTATATCCTTTCTCCCACATCAATCTCTAATTTCGATCTCCTTCCCCAATCTAAAATCAGAGTGCCAGTATATATATAGTTTATTCTATTATAGTCTTCATCACGATTCTGTAAATTCCATTTACTACAAATGTTCCATGGGAAAAAAAAAATATTGGTCCCCGAACCATATCGTTTATCAAGCATACCGGATGACGAATTCCTGATGTATAAAATCGTCGGGAAAATTCTGGGGGATAGGAAAAACTTTAGTATCCCTCTTTATTTTCTCTCTTACCTTCTCTTATAATAGTTAAATAAAATATGGTCCTTGTCAAATAATAAAATTTTGATTAATTATAAATTTTATAATATTTTTTTTAATTTTATATTTTTTTGATCTCTTAATAATAGATAAGTGTGAACTGATTTTTATTTTCACTTGAAAAAAATGTGATTTATGATATATGAAAAAAATATAGATTTTTTCATCATTTAAAATAATATAAATAAAATATATAATTTTTTATATGAATAAAATGTTAGAAATTGACAAATGTGTTCATCAATTTTAAATTCACATCTAATAATAACTACAATAATATTATTATTGTATTATGAATAGAACAACTACATTAATAATATTAATGTATTATGAATAGAGAAATTATTATATATATATATAGATATAGATATATAGATATATATATATATATATATCACTTGGGATAAGAGTTACTGATAATAATATATTTTTAATTTTTTTTTGTATGCCTACTTAGTTTGAATCAATAATTTTATGTAAGCATTTTTTTAATAATACATACATTCACCACATTAAACGAAAAAATATATTTTTTAATATTATAATAATAAAAATATATTTTTTAATTTTATTTTAAAATTTTAATTATATCAGATATTTTTAAATTTAAAATAGTGTATCAATGTAAAATTTAGATCACTTCTAGTTATATCTTAATTGAAAGAGATGTTAATAATTTTAAATTTTAAATAGTGTATCAATGCAAAATTTAGATTACTTCTAGTTATATCTTAATTCAAAGAGATGTTAATTCAAAAATTTAGATCACTTCTAATTATATCTTAATTCAAAGAGATGTTAATACTTTTAAATTTAAAAGTGTATCAATGCAAAATTTAAATTACTTCTAATTATATCTTAATTCAAAGAGATGTTAATTCAAAACCTATGAGTACATATATTTACTTAAAAAAAAATATTTTTGGGATTTTTTCTATATATGTGAATATATCCCAAAAATATATCCATGGCTCCCTAATATATACGGGCCATGTACTAATGTAATCTCTAGAGAATGACCAAAAATATTGTACATCAAATATGATCAAATCAACCCTATCCATTAATTCGATCCTTTCAACGACGCGCTATAAAACTCACCATGGATGGATTGATTTCGCAATCTTCACAGCTTCACGCTCAGCTTGGACTTCTCGGTAGAAAATGTGGCATTAACATCGAGCCTGTCGACGACCAGGTCCCATTGCACGCGGACCTTAATCTTCATCAACGTCAAATTCCCCAACTTTATCTTCACAGGCACGTCGGCCTTCAAATTCAACGGAACTCTGGCCTGCTGCTGTTGCTCTTTGAGCGTGGAGACCATGGCACTGGTGAGCTTAGCACCGGTCCCGCTAAGCGCCACGTCCAAGAAAGTGGTGTTTTTGTAGCCCTGGTAGAATACCGGCAGGGCACCTGTGCAGAGCTCCGTGCCGGAGTACAAAACAGCGAGATGGCTATTGTCGAGATAATATATGCCGATCTTCGAGTTCGGATTCCGGGCACTAACCTTCACAGAGAACCGGCAATTTGTGGTGAGGTCGCCGTTGATGCTGAAGTTAGTGATCTTGATGCTCTCCACGGAGTATTTGGGAAACCTTGGCTGCACGACCAAATACAGAATGCCACAGATGATGGCGATGACCGCGACGAGCGCGAATAGAAAGCATATCGTGCAGCACAAGCAGCGGCAACAGGATTTCTGGCGCTTGGGAGGCCGTGAGTAAGATCTGCGAATCTGTCGTGTTTGTATGACTTGGTCTCTTGGAAACTGAACTCTAATCTGCCAGCCTGAAGGAGAAGGATAGACCCCGCCCTTCTCAGGCTCAAGACTGGACTTGGGCACCAACGGAGCGCTCGGCTTCTCGTCTGCATATTCGCCTGCGTTTTTCTCTACATCTTCCGTCGTGAGGTGCACCCGCTGGTTATCTGCCATCGTCCCAAACCGTTCAGAGCCAGGAACAGAAACTAATATAACTAAAAGAGGCCGACGAGACTCGATCCTGGGGTTGTCGAGCTCTACCGAGACCCGCTAAAGTCTCTCCTCAGCGCATTCTTGGCAGAGCCAAATAACAATAATGAATTCGGAGCCGCGGAGCATTCGCAAAATAGGCGTTGATCAACTGAATGGTCACATTAAATCCACGGCATCGATGAAAGCGAGGCGAAATAGACGGCCTAGTCGCACCGCGGACTGGCTACCGGACCACCGGTTTAAGGGACCATGTCAAACTCTGTGACTGTTTCTTCATTGGAATCCGTCCGCCGCTCTTTCGCAACTGCTATTAAATTGATAAACAGTTATTAAATTCGACCCGTCCTCATCGTGTGCGTATTGCTTTGAGGAAACGTAAACGCTACAATTTCGCATAATTTATTGACTTTTGACTTTATATTTGTTTTGTGGACTTTATATTTGTTTGGCCCGTACAGGTTTCATATTTGTCTTTGTTATGCTTCGAATTAGAGTAGAATGTCTTATATATCCTGTTTTTCTCACCTAGATTAGAATTTGTTGTAATTATCTTGTTTTTCAAAATTGTGTATTTGGGAGTAGGTTAAATAGTATACTATTTGCATTTAATTTTTGATGGAAATGGTTGGAAATGCATAATGTTTTTTTTGAGGTAATTGAATTTAAGGATTTGAGATTTCCGTGGTTAGTAGTGTTAGAAGAATGGGTTTCTGGAATCCTTAACTGGATTGTTAAGGATTCATCCTCACGACATAGGACATAATATGGAGAAAAGAACTCTTATAAAGATAAATATATAGATTAGTTTTGTGGGTTCACTTCTAATAATGCCATTTCTTAGTTCATTTTATTAATAATGCCAATAACTTATCCTTCCATGAAAGTCATTATTTCAAAAAACTATAGTTGAATTACTCATAAACACAGAAATAGATGGAAATGTGCTTACTCATTTTATTTGCCTTTCTATTGGTGTTGTAGAAGTGAAATTTTCTTTGAAAATTGGATATTGGTGATGGTGGTTGGTGTTGTAGAAGTGAATTTTTCTTTGAAAATTGGATATTGGTGGTGGTGGTGGTGAATAGTATTTACCGAAAGGTTCCTAGGCATCAACCTAAGAATTTAATATACAAATGGAATAGTGGATTTTGATGTTCAATTAAAGTGATCTTATCTCAACTTTTTTATTTCTTCATTTATTTGTAGTTGGGAATGTAAGCTTTTGGAGATGTCTAAAAATTCCACGATTTGGGTCAAATAACCGATATTTTTTTATTTTGCAAAATCAGAATTCTACTTTGTTTTAATTGTGATTTTGATGATATAAATGGATTCAGCACCCTTAGAAACCTCTAGGGCACTCAAAATTCCAGAACTTAATAGCTGTAACTTGGATTTTTTAAAAATATGACTAGTTTTTTTCAAAATTGTGTCGAAAAAATATACCTATTCCGACCCAATTTATCGAATTTTTAGACTATGCTTAGACGTTCCGCCTTTTACAATTAATGTGATAGCAAGATATATAACTATACATTATATTTTATAAAGTTACTACAAATATTATTTTTTTTCTGCTGAAAAAAATAATAATAATATTTTTTTTATATTTTATGTTTTGATTTTTTTAAAGTATTTTGGATAAAACTTCTAGATTTAACCAACCTTGGATATAACACATAGAGTTGAATTTCATGGACCACCGTTTGCACATGGTGATTTTGTCACAATAATTCGTTATTCTGATTTACAGACAGCCACACAAACACATAATTTGGAGAGATTTAAAAAACCTTGCATGAAAAACAATGTATCTCATGTTCTACATCAATACTTGTTATAACGGAGATTAAATTTCAGCTCTCATCCATATAGATGGATGCTTACAAAGGATATGCCATGGTTCGATTCGTCCAGAAAGTTCAAGGTAAGTCTTATTCATTACATATTGTTTTTATTTTCTCTGTTTAAAAATTTTGGAAAGATGATGACTCGTTCTTTCTGTAATTGCTTTATAGAAAAACCCTGGATTTTGTGGAAACTTTACGGCTTCCTTCACAAGCTTTCCCCTATATGTACCAAAAAAATGTTTGCGCATGAATTCGTAGAGTGCGGCCAAGGGTCAAGTCCCTTCCTTCGATTTGTGACTTTGTATGATGATTTAAAACATGAAAAAGATAAGTTAAAACCTCTGGTTATCTTCCACTTATCCTCGAAGGAATTGAGGTCACTCAAACATTAATTTATATTGCCTTTATGTTTCTCAAATATCAGTGTATTATTTTCATGGCCCTGTTCAAGGTTCTGTCAGGTTATTAAAGAAATTTTAGTTTACCATTTATGATATACGCAGAATTATAGTACAATCATTATGATTTTTTTCCTTTTATTAAGTTAATATGATGATTGGCTTAATTAATTTGTCGGGCCTGTAAACATTCCACTTTTAGATATATTAAACATTTAAAATAGTTCTTTGTGTAATTCAAATGGAATTTAATTCACGAGTTCTCTTTTCTATTTGTTTCTATTTTTTGTAATGGGCCTCGACTAATTTGGGCACCAAGCCTACCAATATTAGCTTTTATTGCCCATTTTAAGCACACAATTATCCACGTTTTACATTTTGAAACTCACTTTAGAAGTCTCAGCCTTCCATAATGGTTTTAATTTATAAATAGCGAACCCAAGTCACTAAACCTCAATGTTGTATAATTGTGGGCCTAAAATATACTTCACTCATCCCTACATCTTTAATATTTTTCAAGCTATAAAAAATTAAGAATGTAGAGAGATCGTACTAATCTCTATTATAAACAATACCACATAGTAACTAGCACAACCACATTTTTAAAAGTGGTTGATATATGTCGATGGACATATATCAACCATGGACACACATTTAAAAGACTACTTTTGAAAATTATTTATAAATGAAAACATAGAAAATAAATAAATAATTAATAATTAATAATAATATAAGTTCAATTATTTATACCATGTTTTTACATGGTTGACTTTAATCCATAGTTGACGTTAAACCATGGTAGACTTTGAACCATGGTTGAGCATTTTTTTAAATTGGTTGAATTTAGTGCATCATGGTTGACATAACCAGGAGAACATGGTTGGCATTGACCATGGTTGACATAACCAGGAGCCATTGTTTGACCATATTAATAAGTTACCACAAATATATTTCTTACAGTCATTAATTTACTTTGAACCATGGTTGACCTCAATTCATAGTTGACTTTTAAGCAAGGTTGACTTTGAACCATGGTTGAATTCAATACATGGTTGAATTTGAACCATGGTTGTATTTTAAGCAAAGTTGACTTTGAACCATGGATGACTTCAATCCATAGATAATAATAGTTCATGTTTGACTTCAATCCATAGTTGACTTTTCAGCAAGGTTGACTTTGAACCATGGTCGACTTCAATCCATAGTTGACTTAAAACCATAGATGAATTTTAAGAAAGGTAAATTTGAACCATGTTGAATTGAAACCATAGACAGTAATAGTTCATTGGATTATAAGACAATTTATATCTTAATATCCATCACAGCAGAATGGCGTAGCTGAGAGGAAAAACAAAACCATAATGAATATGGTTCACGGCATGCTTAAGGAGAAGCATTTTCCAAAAGGATGTTTGGCAGAAGCTTTTGAATGTGTAGTTTATATACTGAATAGGTGTCCCAAAAAAGGTGTATGGAATTGTGTTCCACAAGAAGCTTGGAGTGGTAAGAAGAGTTATATTTCATATTTCAAAGTATTTGGGTGTTTTGCATTTGCATACATACCATAAGAGTTAATAAGAAAGTTGGATGATCGAAGTGAAAAGTGTATTTTCATCAGATACAGTGATATCTCCAATGCATACCATTTGTATAACCACATCACTAAGAAACTCATAATAAATAGAGATGCCAAGTTTAAAGAATAGGAAGCTTGGGATGGTAGTGTGGATTGGTCAATTGCAGAAGGTGTTACATTACCCTATGGAGAAGATGATGGAGTTGTTTAGAATTCACAAGGAGGACAACAAATTCCACAAGATATTGCACCTGTAACTAGAACGCCAAGAAGACCATCAACAAGTGTAAGCACACCACAATCAAGGATTTAAAGAACTATTGTACAAGAATAATCATTAAGCAAAATAGATCAAAAGTCATCCAATTCGTAGGTAAGAAATGACTCTAATCCAACTATTGCATCATTGATATCTAGAATTAGAGGGAAGAAAATGCGAAGTTTAGATGAATTTACAATCAAGAGAATGATGAAATAACTGAAAATGTACATTTTGCACTAGTTATATGCCAACCTGAAATTTTTTATGAAGTAGTAGAAAAAGAAGTCTGGGTTGAATCTATTGATGAAGAAATTTAACAGTTCAATATAAAAGAATGATACTTGGGAATTAACATATTTACTTGAAGATAAAGAATGCATAAGTGTTAACTGGATTTATAAGAAAAAATTGAATGCAAATCGAGATGTAAAACACAAGGAAAGGCTTGTAGCACACGGATTCAATTAGCAGCCTGGAATTGACTATAAGGGAACATTTTCTCCTATAGAAAGACTTGATACAGTGAGGCTTGTCTTGTCAATTGTAACCTAAAATAACTGGAAAGTGCATCAAATGGATGTGAAATCAACATTTCTAAATGGATTTCTAGAACAAGAGGTATATGATAAACAACCGTCTGGTTATGAAGTACGTGGTCACGAAGATAGAGTGTACATGATGAAAAAGGATTTATATGGACTGAAGCAAGCACCAAGAGTCTAGTACAATATAATTGATGCATATTTGATTAATATTGGTTTCAATGGGGTGCCAATGAACCAACATTGTATACAAAGGTAAATAAAAAAGGAGAAATTTTAATTATATGCATGTATGTTGATGAGCTCATTTTTACTGGAAACATGTCCACAACAAGATTTAAAACAACAATGAAAAGAGGATTTGAAATGACAGATTTGAATTTAACTAAATATTCTTTGGGAATTGAAGTGAAACAATCTGAGAATAGTATTTTTATTTTTTCAGTCAAAATATGCAAATGATATTTTAGGAAGATTTAGAATGTTAATTGCAAATCAACAACAACGCCAGTTGCAACATGAACAAAATTGAGTAAAGATGATGAAGGATCAAGAGTTGATCCAAATCTATTCAAAAGGCTAGTTGGTAGTCTAATGTATTTAATAGCAACAAGAACAAATATAATGTTTGCATTAAGCTTATTATCTTGGTTCATGGAATCACTAAAATCAACACATTGTCAAGTTGGAAAAAGGATTATGTGGTATATTATAGGAACAGTTGAATATGGAATTTTGTACTCATGAAAATCAAATTCTAGATTATGTGGTTTTACTAACAATGATTTTACAGGAAGTGTTGATGATCACAAAAGTACTTCAGGTTATGTGTTTAATTTTGGTTCAAGAGCTATAGCTTGGTCATCAAAAAACAACCAACTGTGACTATCTCATCAACTGAAGTATAATATGCTTCAATCACATCCGCAACATGTCAAGCAGTCTGGATGCAAAATAATTTTGCCAGATTTGCAGTAGAATCAAGAGGAGCCAATTCATATTTTCTTGATAATAAATCAACAATATCCTTATTAGGAAACCATGCATTTCACAAAAGAAGTAAACACATAGATACTAGATTCCATTTCATTAGAAAACTGGTAAATAATAATGTGATAAATATGGAATTTTGTAAGACTCGAGATCAACTGACTAATGTATTTACTAAGTCATTAGTGAATAAGTAGTTTGAGTTTCATAGAGAAAATATAGGACTATGTATTATCAATTTGTAAGCTTAGTTGAGTCTTTAGACCATTAGGAGTGATAATTTTTTTTTTTTTTTGATATGTGTAATATTTTTAGTGAATGTAGGAATTAAGGAGGAGTGTGAGAAGTTAGTTCCTTCATAGATCCATCTCTTCTCCATTCAACATCCTTAAAGTTTGTATATATACAAAGTTTTAATTTTGTTTACTATGTGGCATGATCTCATGCATAGCGGCTCTCCATAGCTTATAATTGATAAGGATTTTTTTAGACCCATTGTGGTCTATTGAATCTAGTGCCAACGGGTCACACATTTTTTTGTTTTTTCCAGCATAGTGAACGACCATTAAAATTTATGGTGATCATTAAAAGTTTTGGTAGCTATAAAATTTATATATAACTTTTTTTAATAATAAAGTTTTGTATGTTGATGACAATTTGTTTTTGTTTTTTGCTTGGCACTCATTCACATGGAGTCCTCTTGCTTTCAATATTTTCTTTTAAATTATTTAAATATAGTATATTTTTTTAAAATATAAATATAATTAATAAATTTAACAAAACTATAAAAAATAAAAAAACAACATTTCTAAAGGTTTCAATTTTTTTTCTATGGTTTCCATGTATTTCAACTCCTTCTGGCATGGTTTCTAAAAGAAATGGTTCTCGTGGCTTTATTTAAGGAAATTGGAGCATTGTGTCTCTAATCGTGTAACCCAAGGCCTTGCTCTTGGACACGCACTCCATTTCAGGCATCATAAGTGTTTCTATTGATGTTTTGATTATACTCTTTTGCACATAATCCATGCTAGAGCTCGATGATTGATACTTTGGATAGCTTGCAAGCACATCTTACAACATTTTTTATATATATACACAGTAGCATTTTTGTGTATGTACACAGGTTTGTTGGCATGATACTTTTGTTTAGGGAATTGTACAGAGAATATCAAGTACAACTAAAATATAATTGATTTCTTCGACAAAGAATGCAACTAGCAAGGCACTTTTAACTTTGTTTGAATGAAGGAGACCCAAGATTTTATAGAGCAAAATTGGTGGGTGGGTGACTCTTTAAATGCAATGCGAAAACTTGTCTGCTTCATAATAATTGAATTGTTCGATGAAAACAATTTTTCATTTTGAAGCAATCAGTAAACACTAAGGAAACAATCATATTGTATTTAATATAAACAAGAATCTAAAAAAATTATCAAATGCAGAATGCAACATTATTAATCGACATTGCAAAATGGCTGCAAAAGAGTTGGAACATATAGATATGTTATTTGTGCAAATATAATGTTTACAAGGATGCATAGGGCATAGTAAGCTTTGAACAAATAGAAAGTTTGACTACAGATGCAGGGTTTGATATAGCACATGCGAGAATTCTGATGCTTTCTTGGTTAGATTTGAGGTGCAAAGCAAGGCTATTTTACTCTGAAAAAAAGGTAAAGATGTTTAAAAACATTAAAATATATAAAAGAATAAATTTTGATTTTGATAAGGAAATAAAATAAATATAAGTGTATTAAAATAGATATATATATATATATACAAAAAAATTTAAAAAAACATACAAACCAACAAATTTGATAGATATATACTTACAACAAAATAATAAAATAAATAAATATATATTTTTCATTAAATTTTTTATAAATTCATAATTTATTACAACCAAATGATTAAATATATATATTTCATTTAAATCTTTTATAAATTCATAATTTATTTCTTTACATTCCAACTTAATTTTAATAATTATACACATAGTTATCTCGATAGGTGTATATATCTTTAATGGGTGTTTATATCTTAGAATTTGGGGTGGACTACCATCTTTGTTTTTCCTAGAATGAAGGACGATGAGATATGTGTACTGTGGAGATTGATTTTATGGTCATTGTTCAAAATTAAAAATAAACAATTATAAAAAAAACAAGTGATTACAATTAAGCATGGAGAAAAAACATGGAGAACAAGTAACATATAACTTGTTCATGACACTTAACTTGTGCTAGTAGAATTTGGGGGTGGACTACCATCTATGATTTTCCTAGATTGAAGGAGGATGAGAGGATGGATAACAGATAGTGATAGACAACCCATGTAACAACCCCACAATGTAACAACCTCAATGTAATACCCCCTGAATTAATAATTTATTATTAATTCTGCTGGAAAAATACTTTAATTATTATTTTTATTATTTTATAATTTTGACAGAAAAGTCAAGAATAAAACATTTTGTAATAAAATACTTTTATTTGAATAAAATATGCTGAAGGGGGACAAAGGTGGATATAGCTTTTAAAGAGTGTTTGCTGACCCACAAGAGGAAAAGACATGTGGCAGAAACCATTGAGTGAGAACTGAAGATGCATGAGGCATCATCCCCAAAAATCAAGTCACAACTCCTAGTTGAGTGCTAAAGGGCAAGAGGCTCATAAATGACCAAGTCCTAGGAAAACTATTATATATTAGTATGTCCATGAGCAGCAGAGGCTAACATTTGATGGGGATTAAAATCTGTGAATGCAAGAGATTGTGCATTGAAGGATTTTTCTCTCGTGGTTTAGCGAACAACCTCGGGGGTTCTGGAGCAAGTAACTTTGCTACTATAGGAGTTGTATGGGAGGAACAACTTCTCCACTTTTGTTTTCCCAGCGTTGGTGCCAGGTTCATAATTTATGTTTAAATGTTTGCAGAATGTGTTTTAAATTCTAGATCTGAATAAGATTAATGTAGAACCTAGTCTATATCAGTTAGCCTGATGATGTTATGCTTGAATGTTTAGAACTCTAATTCTTGTCGAAACTTGAATTCTGCACATATGGTTTTGAAATCGTCTGTTCTAATTTGTCTCACAGATAACTACATTTAAATGTTTATTTCTTGATTATGTCGATTATTCCTAAATTTATCCCTTAGTATGTATTCACTAAATTAGAGGTGGGATGAATCTCTAACCCTGCTAGAATGTATCTACTTTTATCATATTTGAACCATGGTAAGGTTCCATAAGAAAAGAACTTATAAGTATATACAAACAGAGTTTTATCCTAATTCCTACACGAATAAAAGTATTAGGTTATAACCTTTGTTCATAGTATAAATCTGTAGTACTTAGTATATACAAATGGAACCCACAAAAATAATATTAACATTATTACAACTCATAAGATTCCAATAAAAGTATTTGAATTGAATAAGGTCTACATATCTAATCATGAAAGTGTAATGCTGTTATCTTAAGTATATATATATATATATATATATATATATATATATATATATATATATATATATATATATATATATATATATACACACACACAGAGATAATCAAATTAAGTCCTAAACAAAACCCTTGATCAACTTAACAAGAAGAAAGAGATATGATTTTCAATCATATACAAAGATCGTGGAATTGAATCTCTTTAAGGTATTATTTTAAGTATATATATACACAGAGAGATAATCAAATTAAATCCTAAACAAAACCCTTGATCAACTTAACAAGAAGAAAGAGATATGATTTTCAATCATATACAAAGATCGTGGAATTGAATCTCTTTAAGGTATTATTTTAACAGTCCTATGATAAAATAAACCATAATTTTATACTAATACAACTGGAATCGTTGTTCTTTCTAGTATTGGTAAAACCAAACAACATATCGAAGATCCCATTGTTTTAACGACCACAAAGTATGTGCAAGATAACAAGAAAACAAATTAAATCTCTTACTGAATGATATGCTAGTTTTCACAACCACATTCACGGCATCGAAAGTTTAGTCACAAAATTGGTATCATCGAAAACCGAGTTTAACACACCAAAAATATCAACTTCACGGACCTTAAGGGTCGTATTTTCATTCAAACACAACAAACGTCATGGCTACCCTAAATTAATATCGAGGCAGATCCTCGATCAAGTATACACAAGATTAAAATACACTACAGAGATCGTGAGATCGAATCTCTTAAAGGAAACAAATTAAAATATAGTATGTTGATAAATAAAACTAAACCAAATATTAATATATATTGCATAGGCTTAAACTCTTAGCAGAAATCGCATAGACCCTAGGTCCGAGTCTTTCTTTTTCTTCCACAAGCTTATACAAGAGACATAATAACAATAATTACATCTACGATAATGGAAGAGGCAGAATGGACGTAAGGCATCTCCTTTACAAGTTAAAACCTAATGGATTTGAGTCACAACATCGTTTTTCTTCTAGGAGAAACGTATCTTGTTCGTAGTGGTGGCCATCACCCTTGTTCCCATCACTACTACATTTTTGGCCTTTAGTGTAATGTCCCCTCCTATCATACCAGCATGATAGAGAGGATCGTGATACTAAATCCGGGCATCTAGCCCCATGAACTTTTAACTAAGCATTCACATAATATAAAAGACATATGGAATGTATGATTATAAGAAAAACACAACGGAAATATCAATAACACATCCATCATACATTCAAGCTATTCATCAAATAATAATTGCAAAGTTAACACAAGAGAATACTTATCTTAACAAAGTAGTCCCAAGCAACTGGCTATGCAACTGCAATGTTCCACCCAACCATAGGCCAGTTGTGCTTATCAAACCCTTGATACAACTACCACCCCCGAGCTGGGCATGATCTCTACAAGGAACCAGGGAACAACAGACTCACACATAGCCAAGCATACACCAAGATGAGCCAAGCCAATCTACCATTGGGTTTATCAAGATGCTAGGAAATGGAAAGGAAGAGTGGCTAAGCTAGTGAGCTCAAGCACAGAGCCAGGGGTAACCTTACAAGATCTATCTAGCTTGGCACCCACAATACCTACACACCCAGCACAAGGAAGTATTCTTTTCACTGCTGTACAGTCCCTCAAGCCATGCCTTCCCCATCTAGTGCTCTCAGGGTGTGCATAGAAGAGTAGCCAAAGCCCTCTCGATCTTCTAGAGAGGTTGTCTCCCCACTAGGTTTATCAAGCCCTCTATGTCCACTACCACTCTAATCTCTTGCTCACAGATTCAAACCAAAACAGGGATGCACATAACAACAAAAGTATAAGTGTTGGGCATGAAGAAACGTTTTTACTGTGAGATACCCAAATATGGGGTTTTCATTAGCTTCAGAAAAACGTGGGAAACCCAAAAACGAAACTGGAAAATGGGGAATAACCCTGGGAAGCCAAATCCGTTTTCAGAAAAACGTCCATAGACATTCTGGGGCAAAAACGACCTCCATAACAGTCCCAAATCGTGGTCCTCCTTCCCCAGCCACTGTGTAACCCAAAAACGAGCTCCCAGCCATGGAAAAATGCAGGAAAATTGGTAAAAACGTGATGAGGAAAGACCCCGTAGTTCTGACTGCGTGAGAGAGGAAAAACTATATGTTCATAATGGCTTTGGGCACCATTTCGTGGGTGTTTTCTTGCCCAAGGAGACAAAATACGATTTCCCAGGTTGATGGCTTGCCCATGCACGAAATTGGCTGCCATACCTCTTCATTCCCAAGGCATTAACTGCCCCAACCAATTTCTGGAAGAATTAAATGATTGGGTCCATAACCCAAAATGGGTAGTTGGTGGTTTATGGGTTTTCTCATTGACACATGGATTAACACCATTGGCTCAAGGGTTTGAATAATTTCCCTCCCTATTCATGTAGAATCATGCCCCCATCTCTTTGTTGCATTGCATAGCTAGTTGTGGGTATTTTCATTAAAATTCGTATTTACATGATGTCTTATTTTACATTGGTCCTATCTAGCACAAGAACCATAGGCATCTATTTTTATTTGCCGATACATAAAACGCTAAATCAATGGTGGGGCCTTGGCCTTGAGCTCCTCACCATGATTAAATTACAATATTTACATCATTTACGATTTAATGCGAAAGGTTCAAAATGGGGACATTACATTTAGGGGGGGTTGTCTTCCGCCCCCAAAAGTGACCTACGGGGGGGGTTTTGGCTTTGGGGGCAGTTTTGGAAAACCGCCCCTCAAGGCACCGATGTTAAAAATATTTCCCTTTAAGGGCAGTTTTTGACGAGATTGGAACCGCCCCCAAAAGTGACTTTTGGGGGCGGTTTGTGACCCCCCTCGTAGAGGTCTATGGAGGCGGTTTTAAACCCCCCTCATAGACCCCTTCATAGGGACCTACGGGGGCGGTTTTGAACCCCCTTCATAGAGACCTACAAGGGTGGTTGTGAACCCCCCTCATAAGCCCCCTCATACAAACCTATAGGGGCGGTTTGGAACCCCCCTCGTTGAGGACTATAGGGGTGGTTTCAACCCCCCCCTCATAGAGGCCTACAGGGGCGGTTGTGAACCCCCCTCGTATAGTCCTAGAGGGACGGTTTGGAACCCCCCTTGTAGAGGCCTATAGGGTCAGTTTAGAACCCCCCTCGTAGAGGCTTATAGGGGCGGTTTGGAACCCCCCTCGTAGAGGCCTATAGAGGCAGTTTGGAACCCCCCTTTGTAGAGGCCTATAGGGGCAGTTTGCAACCCCCCTCGTAGATTCCTATAGGGGTAGTTTTTAAACCCCCACGTAGATGCCTACAAGGGAAGTTTGGAACCCTCCTTGTAGAGGCCTACAGAGGCGGTTTGAACCCCCCTCGTAGTGACATATGGAGGCAGTTTAGAACCCCCCTCGTAGAAACATACAAAGATGGTTTGAAACCCCCTCTATAGCCATAATACAATATATTTTATTAAAAATACCAATATTGCAATATCAATAGGCCATGGAGGAATCAAACCACCAACCTCCTTCTTGTAAGGCAGGTGCTCTTCCATTGAGCTAGAACCCTTTTCAGAATTGGGGAGAGGAGAATATGAACACCAATATTGCATCATTTGTAATTCTAAGAAAATACAATAATATTCAAAGGCAACTCTTCATTTGTTTCATATGGAAACTCTCCAATTTCATATGGCATCAGAAAGTTGCCATCTGAAGTTTATAGTCATTTTATGTCATTTTCTAGATTTTCATATGAATGACAACTAGGAACTTGCACACAACTCAGGTTTATTTCAAGATAAAGGGGCACCTTCTTTTGGATGCACTTTGCAGATTAGAGTTACTTTTTCTAGTATCAAGGTACCTATAAAGGGGATCAAACAAAAAATATTGGAGCACTCTTTAATAGGGCAGAGAGGGGCCTGGAGCAATTTTGAAGGATTTAACTACCATGTTTCCATATGTAAAAATAACGATGTTGAAGGTGAAATCATACTTTCGGGTTCTTGTTACTCAAAATGTATCTGCATTTTTAGAAGCAATTTGGGAACTAGAGGATTTGGTTGTCTTATTTTGACTACAAATATACAAACATTATGGCAGTTGATTGGGATCCATATGGGAAACATATTGAGGATATTGTCATGCAATTTGTGATCCCTAGATTCTTGTCATTTTATAAACACACTCCAAACCATGGAGTCTTTACTAGTTGTACAAAGGACTGATTTGATTCTTGGACAAACCATATTAGAGGCTAACTACTCAAGCAAATATTTCTGATCTTCAATAGGATGTATGGAGTGAAAATTGAAACCAACTAATAAATGAAGTGTTTGATTGTGTGTAGAATCTTATGAATTATTGTTGGTTTAGCTCTAAATCACAGAAATATTCAAGCACCTGGGGAAACCTTCCCTATGGAATGATTGAGTTGTTGTTGCTTGTTCATAATGTTTAGGAACAAATTCTTGGTTGGATTTGTAAAGGGCTTGAACTAGGAGTCACACAAATACTTTATTCTTATGTTTAACTTTTTTAGTTTATACACTTTACTTCATAAATCAGGAAAATATGTGATGCATGTGTTTATAAATGGGAAAAAATTGGCAAGGTTCCTATCCTATATTTTTATTTACATTTTACCTCATAAATAGGATAAACAACCCATAAAACCCATGGAAGGTAAAATTTGGGTGTTTTATTATTTTATACTACAAGATTGGTGAATATGTGTACATCTCATTTCTGAGATAAGCATGATTTGGATAAGTGTGGGATGATACTGCTGATAAAATATGCATGAGGAAAGCAACAACTATATTTATAATCTTAAGTGACCAAAAGTGGTCAATGTAACTGGATTCTGGAAATTACATCAAGCACGGGAGTGTCTAAGGAATCTATGATATAAAGTACATATAAAACACATTGAAATGACCTGCATCAAATTTGATGTAGTCATGATGTGCATCAAATACTAGCTGGCTATCAATGGAGAATTAGTTGATGGTGGAATCTCATCCTAAGCAATGTCAAGGCTCTTTGGAATGATTCCATTCTTCATATGCATTGCCAAAACATAATATTCCTTATTTTAAAAGTTTCCCCATCAATGTTGTTCTGCATAGGGCTCCAAAACAAGTATTGTGAAATGATCTAGAGGTTAATCTAGAGAAGAATATTAATCTAGAGAATTTCCCCATTCCAAATGCAATGCACGACAAAAAATCTGATTACACCAGGAACAATATACAGAAGAGTAGGCTGCAAAGTGACAAAAAAATATCGAGTATAATACAAGCAATTAATAACAATTGTTAAAATGCGGGAAAAGGATCTCAAACCTGAAATTCTAAGAACCAACAAAACTCACCAGATCTGCAAAATGACAAGTGTTGAAAAAAACAATTCAATTTTTTTTTTCCCAACTTACTTGTGTTGCCTGAAACCAATTCATCACAATGATTGTGACAATTATTCCTACTGAGCAGCCAATGAATGCACTCTCCTAAAGTATAGTTCTCCTTTTTTTCTTGAGACATCAAATCGTAAAGCTAAAGCCACCAAAATGCCTGCATATAAAAGAAATCGAAAGACATTAAATATCATTTTTTAACCATAATCAAAACATTGAAAAACTTGCGTACAAGCAATAACAACATATTGCATCAAAGAATCAAGGTACACATATTGGCATGTGTTATAGACCATTCTAACACAATAATTAGGATAACAACATCATCCCAGTCTATGTATTGAGATTACTTGCTCACTGTAAAAAGTATGATTACCTTAATTGGATTTGTAACAAATGAAGCAGCCTTAATGGGAATTTAAATTGACTAAGAAAGGAAGTAACAATCTTCCCATTTTGGAGCACAGTAGTGAGAAGCAGATCATATATTGTCAGAAAAAACAAATTTCAAGCAACAAATGACATTTATGATTACTGATTTCCACTACAAGTACTTTGGTCTTAATCTATTGGGTTCAGTGGAGGTGGTTGAAGAAAGGAGAAATAATTATCCTCTCCACCAGGGTTCAAATCCCACTTGTGACATGTTCCAACTTCGTGAGACAATTGTTGATTGGGATATTTGTGAAAATTGTTGATGGGAGATTGCAAGGTACTAGCAATGTCATCCTTGCTTACAGGCTTATGGGTAGGATGAATTATATAGTCCAGGAGGAAACCAAATCTCACCCAAATTCTGAAATAGCCTCCTCACAAGTGCACTAGAGAAAAAGTGCAAAATCCAAGCACAAGTGCTGAAAAGTAGAAATACACAAGTGTGCCTAAGAGAAAAATGTCGATCACAAGAGAATGCCAAAATTAAGTGTCATTAGGATTATAACGCTTCTTATTTCAGATAAGGAAGTTAATAATATGAGATGATACAAATGGTAGGAAGATCTTGAGTTGTGTATCTATTGCATTATGTATCTATACACAACTCAAATGAGGTAACCCTTCAAGAAGGGGAAGTGTAAATTCGAAAGTGGGCTACAAACCTATAAAACAAAGGAAAATTCCCAAAGGAAATCATTGAGCTTACATATCAAGTTCGAATAGGTCTTTATCATTTGCAAAAACTTTCCAAGCATAATAGGGCACGACCTTTCATATAGTCTCTGCTCAACAATACATCCAGCAAGAAGGATGGGCACTTCACCTCTTAGTTACAACAAATTCTAGTTGATGTTCTTACACCTTGTCTGCCTGGGGATGAATTTCATTGCGTGATAGAGTAATGTGGTACTTCTGATGGAAAATGATGCTCCCATGCTGGTTTACTTGCCCATATCTATTGATATGCTGCTCAAAAGGTAAGAGATTGTTTATTTCATTCCCACACAGACCAGCAATCACGAATATGACATCTAGATGGACCCATGCACTTCCAGAATTGCTTATGATGTGTTTGCTTTCAAGTAGCTTGGTATACTTGAAAAAAAGGGATGGAGTTATTATTTTCCTCTTTTATAGGTTTCCTTCCTTTTTACAAGCCACTAGTTTTTGCATTTTATAGACTGAGGCCAAACCAATTCCTCCAATTCTTAATGATGAACTGGAACAAAATGAGTCTCAACATAAAAAATGTCCTTCTATTTAAAAATCAACACAAGAAATGCAACAGCATGATCCGAACTAGCCACAAAATATGCATCTCTCTTGGTAGCAGAAGCATGATCAACAACATCCACAGCATATGCAGCTCTCCTAGAAGAAGCAACAATATGCATGAAATGGGGAAATGTTGGTAAGAAGTCAAATTTAGAGAGGTGGATCAAGTATGGGCTATGGAGAAGTTGGTTGAGGTAGGAGTCATATGAATGGAAGAGGAAGTTGCAGGGGCATAGGTGTTAGCTATTCTAATGGTCATGAACAATTTCATGACCAGGGTAGCCCATCCCCCAAAAACTACTATAGAAGAAGAGGGAAAGCTGGAAGAGGTGCTCGCGTAGTCTACATTAACAATGTTGTTGGCCTGATCCAAACAATTGCTGATCCAGAGCAGATTCATGTGAATATACATGTTCTTTTATGCTTTGATGCTTTTTGTGGAAAATATGTTGAAGTTAGAACACACTTCTTTCATCCTAAGGGAGGGGACTCATGTTTTGGTCTCTATTAAGAAATTGTTTGGCCATGTTTCAATATCCAATTTACCAAATGACACATTACAAGAAGTCCTTGGTAATATTTTTGATGGAATGACTCCAAATTTGACAGTCCAAATTCCAATCATCATGATTTGGTCAAACATTTTCCAGTATAGCTCTTTGAACTAATTGTTTCCTATGGGAGTGAAAATAAATTTTTAGCGCCTTTCTTGATGTGCGGGTCAGCTTTGGAAAGTAGGGATGCAGGAGACCAAGTATACAAGTGACTTTTTGAGTGTGATTGGGATATTTGTAAAATCATTATGTGGAAGTTCTTGGTGTGACATATTTGAATATATCTAGGTTTCTCTTGGTTGTAATATTCAGGAAGAAATTCCAATCCCACTTTCAATATATAATCCTTTTCTTGAAAGTTAAATGATTAAAATAATCTTTTTAGATTGAATCTTGATATGCTCTTTAGGAATAAATTGTTGGTAGAATTTGTACATTTAAACACAATCCCATAGGTATGGGGGATTGTTCATTCTGTATATAATCTTGTGTGTTGAGGATAATATTGGGTTCCCACTCTGAAATCTACTAAAGTTGGAGAGTGCAGACATACAAATCAAGATATCAAATCATTTATACATCAGAAATAAATAGAAAAGGCTTCCATAAACACCATACAATTCAATTGAAATAAATCAATGCTTTTAATTTAAGAGTCCACATTTACCTGATTGTCTTTGCACATATGGCCAGAAAGCTCAAAAATAATGTTGTGATCTATTTTGCCACCATACATGTCCTCAAATCTCTATCACAAACAAATTTGGTAATATTATTTATTGAGGAACCAAACAAACAGATCTCAAATCTCATATCCTTGATGGAAACAGAAAGAAAAGGATGTGCATCATGCATAGATCAATATCTCTACCTTAAGCTAGATGACTAGAACATAGGAGCTTGAAAGATGAGCATTTGCTTGCGTGTTGTGGACAGCTTCTTGCCCCTGTATCATGTACCATGAAAAATACCTCATGTTAGTTTAAAAGATAATAAAATTATAATTATAGTAAAAACACCACATTACTGCTTCTATACATATCAATATCTGCACCCTCCCATTATCTCACATTATTAATATCTTCACAAGTTGAATAATAGTACAGAAAACCTTCAACTAAACTAAGATGATAGCAATTAGAAGCGTCGTTTCCAATAATCATATTGCCAACCATGAACTACCATAGATATCCCTTTTATCATCAGTCAAATTAAGAGAGTTTTCATGTCTTCCAAATTGAAAAAGAAAGGGCCAAAGCAAACCAAAATCCAATTTTACAACCAAATTCAAAATAAACTTAAAATCCAATAATTTCATAAAGCTTTAGATATTATCCTTACAATGGAGATGACCTATGTGTACCTTAACACGATCAGCTTAGCAGTCCCAATCAAATTCTTTCGATCTTCTGTGGAACTGGACAGTGAGTATCATTTGTTGTCTATGGAACTAAAGCACAAAACTAATTGGAACTAACTCACAAAACTACATCCTTGCACTTTTCAATAGAGAAACAAAATCAGGCATCTTCATTAATGCATCCTGATGCACTTACTTCTCTTCATGGCAAATATTGACTATATTTACTCAGCAATAGTCAAAGAAATCAAGAGAAAGGTTGCACACCTTTGATACCATCTCATCTTCCCATGCTACCTCAATGTCCCCATCTTTAAGGCCAATAATATTTCCAATATTGGATAAATTTGATTCCTCAAAGATACCCTGACCATCAATATTCTACCTTGTCCTCAAATATCTCTCCCCAAAAATTGGCTCCAGGGTTTTGTCATCCTTATCTAGATTTAATTTGTTCCAACATTCTTTTTGTTCACCAAGTTGATTAGAAACATTAGGAACCATTGAATTCTTTTGTAATGCATCCTGATGCACTTAGCTCTCTGCATGGAAAATATTGACTATATTTACTTAGCAATAGCCAAAGCAGTCAAGAGAAAGGTTGCACACCTTTGATACCATCTCATCTTCCCATGCTAACTCAATGTCCCCGTCTTTAAGGCCAATAATATTTCCAATATTGGACAAATTTGATTCCTCAAAGCTACTCTCACCATCAATATTCTGCCTTGTCCTCAAATATCTCTCCCCAAAAATTGTCTCCAGGGTTTTGTCATCCTTATCTAGATTTAATTTGTTATGGCATTCTTTTTGTTCACCAAGTTGATTAGCAACATCAGGAACCATTGAATTCTTTTGAATAGAGGACATCCGAATAAAAATATCCTCAATACAGTAATTGTAATCTGGATGTTTGGCTAGTTCATAGACACTTACCACCTCCTCCCTGTTAAATTCTTGAGGATGGACATTGCACAAGCTTCATCCATTTCACCCTTATTGTCCACTCCTTAGAATCCATACTTTTCACAACTCCTACTCATTTGGAATTAAAATCCAACCCATAAAATTCGGATCACTCGTAGAAATAAAGTTAATTGAAGTTGACGAGAATCATGCCCTGAATAAAGGAGTTTCTCCTCCCTATGATGATTTATTTCATAATAGGCACACTCTTGGAATTGAGACACTGATATCCCTTTTGTAGTTGTGTTGAAATTAAATGAAGTACCTCTACGTCATGACATAAAGCTTCCAGTTAAATTTGAAGGTGGTTTTCCTAGCAGTAAGGAGGTCCTAGCAGCAGATGTTATTTCCAAGTAGTGGGAAGAATTTGTTGATTTGGTAATGGATTTTCAACCCAAGTTTATTTTAGCACATAAAAGCAAATGCTCCATTGGTTGTCCAAATTTGTTGATTAGGCATGAGTGTGAGTGGACACAAGAAAAAGGAAATAATAGAAACAAAAGTAATCAACAAATAATCAACAAATAAAAGGAAAGTAATCAACAAATAAATTTGATTAAAAATTTCGAGTTGATACTGACTACAATTGTAGAAGAACATAGATAGAATTCTGCATATTTGAACACAAATTAGCAAATGTAAGCATTTCCAGGAAACATAAGACATACAATACTCAAATACAGATTTTCTCTCACATGGGCCATACATATATCCTAAGTTACTATGGTAAAGATACGGATATAGGGGCATATTGGGATACGTTAGTTTTATAGGAACTTTGGATAAAATACAAGTGGACAATGCATATATGTAAACAAACACACACAATAGATGTTTTAAAGTTTGACCATGAGAAACTGTGATTCAGTACAAGAAATAATGCAAACATCATTGCCCCACCCCACAGTATAAAAGATCAGAACTGAGATAACCTTTTTGGTAGATAGTCTGGAAGAGAGACAAATACATCTGTCATTTCCTGTTGGCACAGAAACTTGTGGGAAAATGAAGCTCTCTAATAGCTTAAAAGTTAATAGACAACATAAACACCTTAGGTGTGCATGTGTAGATCTACCCAAAGAACTACATTAGGTATCCAAAGTTTAAAGAACTATTGTTATGTTCAAAGTAAGGGAATTATCCAGGTCAACAACCTAAATTATTGGGGAGTTGTCAAAAGTGGCTTGCCAGGTCAGTGAAATAGGGCAATGTTAAAGCCCCATCCAAAGTTCAAGTCTCTTCAACAACACACTTGTGGTTGTGCTTGTTGTGCCCCTATACTTGCAAAATGTGGTGGGGACCAAAGATCTAGAAAAATTTAGCAGAATAGATACCTTTCCCCCCCTTGAGAATTAAACAGAAGGACTTGTAGGTTGGATACATCCATTGATACTATCCCAGATTGGGTGAATAGCAAATTGCCACAGTTGAACAAGAAAAAATACCACAAATGTGTGTGTGTGTGTATTGGGGAATTGAGGGGTTCAAGTATTTTCAATGACACGTTTCTACTTGTGATTGTGCTTATTGTGCCCCCGTACTTGCCAATCCAATAGAGGCCAATAATTTGGGCAAAGCAGATACAAACTACAGGTCTTTGGAGACTCTTCTTTGGTAATCAACTGGAAGAATGAGAAGGTTTAGATTCTTAATATAGGTCTTAACCTTTAGCGACTCATTCGAAAGAGATCTAAAGGCTGTTCCAAGTAATGAAATTTACTCATGTTTTCAGAGAACTTAACAATGTAGTAGATGCTCTCTCCAAGGAAGGTTTGAATATGCAAGTGAATCTAGTCTCCAAGGAGGAAATCTGAGGGACTTTTGATCTCTTCTAGTTCTGTGGATTTAAATGTATTTTAATTATCAATGGATGGTCTTCATAAGTAAGATGTAGTTTTATGAACTGATTTTTATGTGATAGTTTAATAGATGTTATCCTGGTTAGAAGTCTTTTTGTAGAGGTAAAGTAGTTTTGGAGATGTGTCTGGGAGACAAGACTGTGTTTTTGTCTTGAATGGATTTGTATGAACAATATAATAGATGCTACCAGTAGAATGATAGGTTTGATGATCCAAACACTGACTATAATGTATGCACCTGAGGATTGTGTTTTCAGTCTGCTTGAATATAAAGTGCTTGAATAGAACTATAAAACTAGGTATCTATGATCAATGTAGAAAAATAAAATTGCAAGGGAACCCCCGGTGTTCTGAAACAACTAATGGAACCTCCCTTATAGCTCAACACAAATAGTATATGGAACATCTGAAAACAAAATATTCCAGACAGTGGATGTGATGGTCTATCTTGATCCATAGGGGGTAGGAGCAAACCTGCAACTAGCCGAGCAAGACCTGAGGCCATTCACCCAATGACATCAAATGCAGTTGAGACAAACAATGATTCCATCCTACAACTAAATGATGCTTGTAATAAAAGTCCATCTTGGGGATGAGCGGCCAGTGGAATATCCAAGTCCTCTAAATGTACATCCAATAGATGTCATCCCCAACTGCCCAATTGATGTATAATTGTTTGTACCTGGAAAGGTTTATGGAAGCAATCTCCTAAGACAATAAAAGAATACAGATATATCTTCCATCCAGCAACAAATTCCCCTAGAGTGCAGATCCTATGAAGGAAGAAAACGAGTCTGAAAATGTTCTCCAAACATAAAGAATGTGCCTCAAACGCAGTGTGGATAATGGCTTACAGAACCGTCCATTTGTAGTCGATTATACATTGGAAAATAATAGATCACATCCTGTCAACATGTGCCCAATATTCAAAGGATAGAGACAATCCCAGGATCTCATGTCCATAAAAGAGCTACAAGTTTAATGAATTATGGTGAATAATGTATAATTATTAGTAGCTTCTTTAGTAGTAATTTTATTATTTGTTTAATAATAAAAGGATAAATAAAGGGTTGGAATGTTGCCTTTCTGCTCATCCAAAGGGTAGAAACAAGCCCTTTATTCTATCTACATAAAAGTGACATGAGAGCTAAAGTAGGGCTGAGAGGGAAACTAAAATTGCATATTGACAAAATTAAACAAGGATGAGAGGGAGACTGAAAGTGCATATTGACAAAATTAAATAGGGCTGAGAGGGAGACTGAAAATGCATATTGACAAAATTAAACATGGAGACTAGACAGTATGTATGAAAATTTAATGAATATTGTATAATAACGTAGGCTATAACATTCAAAGGAATGTTAAATATTATAGTTTGGGGCAAACGATGGGTATCAAAGTCAGTTCTGAATGTGAGCATTCACTATAGCCAAAAAACCGTGTATGTAGCTGCAAGGAGAACACAGTTAATTTGTTTGTAATCTCCTTAATGTAGAATCTTCAATTGGTGTCTAGTGCTCAAGAAGGGTGAACATATAGATGTTAAGAAACCCTTGCTTGTATCTAGAAATATATGTTGTTGGTGTATTTAGATCTACTCATGTAGCGATAACATGAATATTGTGATTTTCCATTATTCAATTTATATTATTCATTCTTAGAGGACTCAACTTATTTACATATTATGTTACAGTCCATATTGAGCCATCGCAAAAACCTATAACAAATTGCTTTATAAATTTTCAATTCACAAGAATATCATTTGTGTGTAGTTAAATATGTTAGACCACATAACATCCTAGAGTAGTTTCTAATATCCAATAATCTAGATGAATCAACCATGCTAACATGTTTCCAAAAACCCTAGATGGATCAACTGCACTTCAGATATTATCTAAACTCTAGATGGATCAAGCTTGACTCCAATACTCCTAATATTTTGAAAAGAACCTTGTTGCATTGACAAAGTTATATGAAAATACAGTCGAATATTTTTTAATCTTCCCATTTGTTGAAATGGAGTGCAAAATCATAAAGACAGAAACGCACCTGTGGATCCTCACAAAGCCAACAACAGTCTATTTTTCCTTCTAGTCATACTTGTATTCCACATATGATAGTGATATCTTATGAAATTTACTCCATGATATGTTCAAATTGCAAGGAAAAGTAATAAATGATTACCCCTTTAGGAAGTTCCTCCCAGTAGACTAGTTCTTCACATTTTACACATCCAACTATATTAACACAACTTGCAAATATAGCTCTTTCATCAGAAACCCAAACTTCAACCTTTATGTTTAAAAAAACTATAAAGATGTAGTACAGAACAAACCAAATAGCTCAAAAAAAAACATGGAAAATCCCAAGTCAAGAAGACATACATAGAAACACAAAGCTACCATACTAGATAATAAAATGTATACACACGTCCCCATGTTACTGCATGAATGCCACTTCACATCATCATAACTTTTTATCTGACATTAAATACCCCAGGCAAGAATACTGAGGGGAGTTTGAGGGAAAAATTAACATTCAATTCATATTGATTGATGATTATCAGAAGGGATCTCAACCGAAACTGTGTGTGACTTTAAGATGACCAGGAAACACCAAGTATGACTGCAAAAAAGGAGAATTGTTTAGGTGTACAACAATAATCTTTGTGTATTTTTCGTTGATTTATTCATTGTCGATTGAATATGGAGGAAACTGTTGAGTTGGAAATAGACTT
Organism: Larix kaempferi; assembly: GCA_027924585.1. Lineage (NCBI taxonomy): Eukaryota > Viridiplantae > Streptophyta > Pinopsida > Pinales > Pinaceae > Larix > Larix kaempferi. The sequence continues at coordinate 11,525,598 of BSBM01000084.1, forward strand.
GTTCTCCAAATATGACCTCAACCTAAGTGTGGAAGAATGGCAAGGAGGTGATTTCCCCTCTGGAGGAGGATGGAAAATATAGGGTAGGGGCCAAGGAGGAGACAACCAATCACCAAACCTGGCATCCCTATTTTGTTTACTTAAATATTTAAATACATCAAGGTGCCTTTCTGAAATGGAGCCATATTCTAAGATTGACAAGGGTTTGGCCCATTTAATACTATATATTCACAGGCTTGTTGAAGTGCACTGCAGAGAGTTGTCATTAGTTGTTTCTACTATTGGCTTGATTTTTCTTTTGTATGGCATACATCTCATTGATGTCACCTCTTTCCATGGCACATTTTCGAGCTTGTTGATTCTTCTTTTGTTAGAGGTTTCATGTCCAGTAGAGGCCAATACTTCCTGGCGATGGTCATTTAATAGTCCTTGGAGAGACTTATCTTCAAAAATATCAGATGTGCAAAGAATACAAGAATATGAAGTTTGCAAGTGCTATTGATAAATTTTGATAATTCTCTATCCAGTACAACACCAAATTTTCATTTTGCACATGGAGGTAAAAGTCAAATTCTGGTTCAAATTTACCTCAATCATTGGCAGATTTTCATTTTGTTGGAAATTCTAATCCACATACAATAACGCCATAGAAATTTTGGATTATTAGCAACATAGTGATAAACTAGCAATCACTTTTGGGCTCATTCGTACACCCCTTAGAACTATGTTCTAGAAATTTATGGTCTCGAGAAAGTAAGGTTTGGATGCATAATTATGTGTTATGTTAGCAAAATTACTAGAAATGCAGGGTTGTTAGAGAAACCTACTGTTTCATTGCCACAAAATAGGTAGGATTATATTCTAAGTGGAGAAGTTAACATAAAGGTATTTCATTACTCAACCTGCATCCAACCAATCCAAGCTGAAATGTGCTTCTACGACCTCAAATCTAAGCTCCATGGTGGTAGAGCTCTTGACACGACTCCATTGCTGTCCAATCTTCTCATCGCAGATAGCATGCTTTAGTTTAAAGATCTAAGATCTCCAACTGATTTAGGAAGCTTCCTCAACCGAGAGCACTCTCTCATGTCAAGATCCTTGAGTTTATTTAGTTGTCCTATTTCCTCTGGAATTTCTTTTAAGCACTCACATATCGATATGTCAAGATATTCCAGCTTCTCAAGTTTTCCAATAGATGTTGGAAGCTCTTTCAGACTTAGACATGCAAATACCCTTAACATTCTTAAAGAAACGAGCCACCCCAAGTAATCATGTAAATTTTGAAGAAGGTGACAATTAGTGATAGACCACATTTGAACAGACGACATGTAAAATTCCTTAGTTGGAAATTTGGAAAATTTTCAAAGTTTTTAGTGTTAGCCTTTTGTCGAATCTTTGGCATGCAAACTGTTATACTGTTGGAAATGAAATTCTGTGTATAACCCCTTATACCACCTTTTCTTATTTGAAGTGATAAGTTTATTTGAGATACCTCATAGCTCCCCACATTGTTTGGTATACACAATACAAGAATTACAAAAAACCCAGAAAACTAAAGAGCTGGAAGAGTAAATTTTATGTGTTCATAAAACTCAAAACATAAATAAATTTACTATTGCAGCAACCAGTATTAGTACCTCTAGTACGCTTGTTGTAAACAGAGGGAATCCTTCACCAAGAAATATCAGATCCCCTCCATGCGGCCTTAGTGCCCAGTTTAATAAGAAAACAAAGATGGAGAGAAAATCACGCCCCACAGGCTGGTAACTAGCTACTACAGCAGAATACTAAACCAAATTTAATGCAAAGTTCCTATTGTTGCTACTCCAAACTTGGTGTACAGTAATAGGGATAACCCCCTTTTCTCCAATGGCTCTGAATTCTAATGATACCACACCTCGAAGGAAACTCTCCCTGTAGAAATAACTGTGTACCACGTCCCTCTTCTAAGCTCCAGATTGCACATGCTATTGGGTTTTGATGCCACAATCCCTCACAAAAAGGATCAGCTTGCCTTAGATAAGAACCTCATCACCATGATTGTATTTCTTCCCACGACCTTCAATAAGACTGCTCCTGTATATGTTCAAACAATCTTCCAACGTCTTGAGGTCACCCCACGACCCCACAATCTGGTTCTTGGCCCTTTGGAATGGTATTTCAGCAACAATAAGAGAATCGATCCTTCAAGATTTAAATCATCCTCCAAATTGCGTAATGTTAACCCATAATAGTATCCCTGCTCAACTGAATTCTCAAAGGGTCTCCCTAAGTGCAATAAACCAATCATCAGGAGACAAACCTATACAAACCCCATTTCTAGGGTCTCCCCTGTTCTATGAGTTTTCTTCTTCTCCTCTCCCTTCCTCCCCAAGATTGTCTGATACTCGTGTGCTCAACGGCCTTCCACCCCAACCTTCTATGCTCCTTGTGTGCTCAACAGGTGCTCAATGGCCTCCAACCCCAACCTTATCTGCTCCTCGGTACTCAGCTGCCAATTTCGACTTGGAGTCAACGATTGGTTCTTCCTTGTCCTCTATGTTCTCTTCTGCTCCTCTCCCTTCTTCCCTAAGCTCTTCTCCTCCCTAATCTTCTCTACTCCTCCCCATTCTCTTCCCCTTGCTCCTCCTCACGTGCTCAGTGGGCCGATCTGATCTGTCTGAGTTCCAGCTTGACCTAGTTGGTTGTATGCATAAGTTACAAATCATGCAAAAGCATGGAAAGCTTGAGTGGAGGGAACATTTTAATAATGTTTCAAATTAAAAAACATCTTGGGTTCCCAAGTTTATCATTTTTTTCTTTTAAAGGTGGGTGATTTCAATACTAATCACATTTGTTGGCAATGCTTAGAAGACATGGAAACACCTTGTACAGATTATAGTATCTTGGTAAAATTGTTGAAGCAAGAGTTATCATGTCCATGCCTTTTCAACATGTAGAAAATCAATGAATAGTGTAATATTATTTAGTAGTAATAATAATAATGTATATTTATTTTTATGAAATTCAATTGTACAGGGACTTAGAATTGACTGGATAGACATAACATTTGAAAGGTTGCATGGTAGTATTGAATATCCTACTAACTAAATAAAATATTTTCTTAGGGATGCAACATTTTATGAAACCATGCATTGCACTACTCTACCATATTATATTATAGTTGTCAAAAACTACAACTTGTACTACTTTCACTGCCAACTAATTCAACACATATATGCATATGGATCTTCATCAATAAGTGGTTCTTTTGCCACTTTTGTTGATTGGTAAATAATTGTAATTCAACATATATGTGCATATGGATCTTCATCTGCAAGTGGTTTTTTTTCCACTTTTGTTGATTGGTAAATAATTGGTTCTAAGTAAACCAATCTCGCCTATTTGAAACAAGTGAAAGGATTTTTAATCTACATATCTATCTAAATCTACTCCTATTAGATATGGAACTATGACTACAAAATCTAGATGAAGGAGCTAAGGCACAAGATCATGATATAGATCAATGGGTTCAAGTTCAATAAATTCATAGGTGTGCTTCCACTCAAGGTCTAGGTAATTGCATAGTCATTTTGAGAAAAGAGTAATTGAACTTCTTGAAATTCTTTGCCTAGTCATCTAAAGCCCTAGACACTAGTCACTTATGGTAAAAGGATAAATATTTTAACCTTAAGAACAATTACTTATCTTTAAGTCATCTCTAAGCTATTACTTACCTTCTAAGAGGTGATTTTTACTGTTTTTCAACTCCATCATAGATAGGATGTGTAATTTAAATATACTAAAATGAAACGCATGTCAAGTATCTTGGTGTTTCACATTTTTACCCTTTTACCATCCTTGTTTTTCCCTTCTATATCTTTTAAATTCAAAATGGAAAAATAAAATAAAGGATTTAAATTTGGTTGTCTCCTTTATTGGTAAAGAAATTGAGTACACAAATATTATGGCTACGATCCTTTGGAATCAAAGAAAATATAAAAATTGGGTTGACCTCATGTGTTGCAAGGAATGTTACTTTAAAGTTTGTTCAATGATGTTATCAAAGTTACATTGTATCATTTTTTCTTAGTTTTGTGTATGTAATTTCATTGTGAAGTGTAGTTAGGACGTAATGTTTTTCATTTTTATATTCTCCAATACAAACATGTTCAGGAAAAATTGGACTTGGAAAATCCTTTGGGAGATTCACATCGATCTTGATTGGATTAAGTCTGAAATGAAGGAACAAACATTTTCGCATGTAGAACACAAATATATAGTATTGAAAGAAGAGTGTTGCAATGAAATCATAGTTTTATTGATGAATCAAACAGTTAGAAACACTGCAATGTACATATCAATACAAGATGTTTAGAATGGTGGTATCTCATTTTGACAATATATGGGACGATTTCCCTCATTCTCAAAAAGACCATAAAACGAGGCTGAAACTGCATTTGAAAGTAACACCAAAAAATCCCTAAGAGGAAAAACCTTCACAATATAAAAACCCTAACTATAGGATCCGAGGTGGGGAAAGTAATGCAGGTCCTAGGTAGCCCAGTCGGCACATCAAATTCCTATGACCATAACTTCTGCATAAAATATTTGTTTTGGGCACTTTGTAGATCATTAGAAAGACCGCGATGAGAATTGAAGGATGGGAGGTCCAGAGTAGGAAAAATCGAAGGATTTATCCTTGGTATGCGATCATCCCCACAAAATGTTCCTCAAGGCCTAAAAAATGCATCAGAAGTTCAGGACCCAAAAAATTCTTGGTGTTTTTTCTATGAAGATGAAGTCAGGATCGAAACCTTGGCATTTCATAACAACCATCATACAAATTCACCATATAAAAATATGACTCATTCCCTTTATTTATTTTGGATACACACAATCCCTTATTCATTTTACAAAATTATTAAGCGTTACAAGAAATAATAACGTGATCTAAAGTCTTGTCATTGTAACTCCATGGATAATAGCTAAACAATGAAAATTGTGGACCAATATCAAATTTTGATTGGCCTCATGCTTTTGCAACAACCCAACTTGCAAATTTTCCCATGAGAGACCTCAAAGACACTAGTTGCATTGCTTCGGCATAGTTTCATAAACATACACCATTATGTTGCATTTCCAATATGAGATGGATTAAAACACTCAAGCGTCCTCCAATATACCCATGCCATTGTAAATAAGATTGAAAGCTACATGTCATAATATAGGACAAAATCCATTCCCTAGCTTGCTTGGATAAGTTGTCAAACTTTTAAATTCCTTTCATGAGTTTGACATGATTATAAAGAGCTTCATTGCATTCCAATCAAGAGTACTAGATGGAAAACATAATTCAGTTGATGATAGAGTCCCTGGGAATCAAGTTGCGAGATAAGACAAAACTTGAGCTAACTTCATGGTTTGAGAGCAATGATATAATTAGCAAGTTTACCAATGAATTTGTGAAGAGTCAAATTGGTTGAATCCAAGGTAATTTCATAACTATATGTTATGTGTTTAGGGAATTGTGTTGGGCATCAAAATTATGGCATTTGTAAGAATCCTCAAAGCCAACATGTTTGTTTTAAAAATGATATCTCAAAATGCCCCACCTTTAGGAGATGCTCCATGCCCTAATTTGATTAAACAATTAGGAGATGATCCATGCCCTAATCACCGAGCCACAAAATCAGTGCTTTCCTCTCGATAGATTCAATCTCCTTCACAAAAAATTTCCCTCCACATTGAAGGAATCAACTTTGAGATGGTTTGGGAGCCTAGAAGGAAACAACATTAAAATATGGGAGCAAATGAAGCAAACTTTCATCGAAAAGTATTAAGACTATCATAAAGCGAGAGATACAAGATATTGATCCAAGGTTTAAACTTGTGATCTCTGCCCCGGAATGAAATACTTGTCCCCTCTTTAGAAAATGTGAACCCAACAACAAGAAGAATGTGATTTTGACCCCCCTTATGAGTTCATATTCCTCCTCATTGCAGCTCATCCTCCAAATAGAAACCCTTTTTCCTCTTTTCTCTTGAAAATATTCAGCGATAGCAGACATCCTATTTAAATCTCTTAATGACCTTTCACTGTAAAAAAACATAGACCAGAGTTCCAGCAATGGTATATATTGCATCTTTGGGATTTATGACCTTCCCTCACGTGTATTCATGGCTCCAAATGTTAGATTCAATGCCCAACAATGCCAACAACTTCCCTCAATCCCAACGCAAGCCCAAAGTCACTCCAAAATATCCACGTTATCCTCCTCGATCTGCTGATCCCTCAACGCATCCAAATTCAACCTGAAACTCTATTCGATGGAGAATCACTGCAACATTTCATGTGAAATGGACCAAATCTACAACAAAGATGATAGGTTTCAATCAATTCGAAGTATGGGAATCGATCTAGAGCTCCTATAAATTGATTTAAAGGACTATATTGGTTTCCATAAACTTGCATATGATGATACCCAAAACTTGAGTCGAACTTTGAAAAACTTTTTCCCATTTGATTTAATAAAGAGGATCATCAATTTGGGTAGGAGTTACATGTTCTTAATTGTCACTTTATTCAACATTCTATAACCAATGCACATACAAAAGGTTCCATCCTTCTTATTTACTAGCAATATGTGTGCTACCCAAGGTGATGCACTTGGTCATATGAACCCTTTGTCTAATAATTCTTGTAATTGCATCTTGAATTCACCCAGCTCATTAGTTTGCAGTATATTCTAGGCCTTATATATTGGCATTGTGTTATGTTATGATTTATTGTTGCCATTGTTTTCCATTGGAATCCACTTAAGTCACCCTTCACATAAAGGGGAAAACAATGAGAAGAAAGGGTGATGGAATGAAAACAACTAGCATGTTGAAATTGGAAGGAAAATTTTAATTTTTGGTGTTACATATCTCAAAATTCCCAACATATCCCACTTGTGGTTGAAATATTCCCTCTATAGAGATTATGTGATGTTTCAAGGCCTTAAGCATCACTCGTGAGAAACAAAGGGAATTGTAATTACATATAGGCTAGATATTCCATACATAGGTCATATGTGGCAGTCTAGGTTAACATGCATGGACCATCAACCCCATAGCAAATTAATATGGTATTAGGCCCTAAAATAAGTTCATAGTCCATGGTCTAGGCCTTTTTCAACGGGGCTTCTGAGGAACAAGCTGGTTATTTTTGTGGTGTTGGGGATCTCATTATTTTAATGGAGCCGGATAGTCACTTTAATTTATGATTAAATTGATGTTGATCGGGGACCAATACGAGAGGAGAGCTATTGGCACTCTGGCATGTCCTCTTTTTTTCCAATTCTCAACATCTTTGTTTACATCATATTGTTGGTGGCTCTAAACTTATAGTTGACTGGGAGAAAGGTGTGTGCTCTTTAAAGGTGATGGAGCTCTCATCTTGGATGGATCATGTTAATCTTCTTCGCAAGGCCTTTCTTGATGTCTATATCATGCATATCTTCAGGGAGTTCAATACACATGCAGACGCTTTATCCAGATGCGGTCTTGTGGCCTTAGAGGGGTTTATTCATTTTGAGGAGTGGTGTGGGGGTTTATTTTTTTCCATAGGCAATTTTCCTATTTTTGGCTCATAAATGGAGACCTTTCTCCTTGTTTCTAGTTTTTGTACTTAGCGGTTACATCCATCCACATTGTTAAAATTTAGTAAAATATTGTACAAATTCATTATCAAAATTGTAATTTTCCATTGTCAGTGTGACACAACTAAAAATGACTAACATAAACAATTAATTCACATTAATCGTTGTTAGCTAGTCATATTTATATTCCTGTGACTAAATTAGTCATTTATGTTAGTCATTTTTATTTAGTCACTTGTTATCTAGCCATATATTTTATCCCGTGACTAAATTAGTCGTTTATCTTAGTAGTTTTTTGTTGGCTTAATTAAAATTGCTCAATTTTAGTCGTTTATCCCTTGAAAAAATAGTGGTGACTAACTTTTTTAGTCGCCTAGTCACTTATCTCTCATTTTGTACTAGTGTATGTAGTATTCTAGGTTAAAATGCATAGACCATCAACTCCATAGCAATTTAATATGGTATTAGGCCCTAAAATTAGTTTATAGGCCATGGTATAGGCCATGAGAACCATCGTCAATGTTACAAATATTGAAATGGCCACAATATCTTGCTTGTAAGGTAAAGTAATTATGTTTAGGGCCCTACACATGGACCATGAATCATATAGTAAATTTATTAACCATGGACCATTATTTAGGTTAAGAGAACCATTATTGGTTTACATAACCTATAAATATTAAACCATGGTTGCTTTATTGGTATACATAACCATGGACAAACCAACAACAACAATGACATAGACGATGGTGACAATGATGATCATGATGATCTCACATGTAGGATAGAGATTCTTATGTGGTAATCTAGGTTAACATGTGTGGACCATCAACCCCATGGAAAATTAATATGGCATTAGACCCTAAAGTAAGTTCACATGCCATAGTCTAGGCAACGAGAACCATCCTTTGTGTTACAAATATTGAAATGGCCACCATAAATAATGCCATTGATTAGACATTGACCTAACACAACCAACCCATGTAAATGACTCATGCACTTGGCAAACTTGACCCATGCAATGAAATCATTGCACCTAGGAAGCTTCAACCTCTAACCCCCTCACCTCGTACCTAACCTTAACATCTAGCCCCAAACCGAATAACATGATAACTTATCAACCACTTAACCACTGGTACCAACAAAACCAGAGCCACTTTCCCACTAACCCATTGATCCCTTAGGTGCCTCGCTTCTAATCCAAATACTCCCCAAAGCTACCACATTATGAAATTGTAGAAAATATCCCCTGAAGCCAGTGTCCCTCTAACCCTAACCCACTACCCCCTAACCCAATCACTAACATGCCTACTACACCAAATCAACACACTAACACAATAAACTTTGACCTTGGGTTATTTATAACCAAGGTTTTAGATCAAAGACTTTGACATCAAGGTTTGAATGATCTTTGTATGGGATTTTATCAAACCAAAATTAGTGCAAAAATAAACACAAGAACTTAGACTATAAAAAAATATTCCCTATCTAGGGTATGTATGATGACTCAAGTCCCTATGCATGGCCCATGAGTCTCAAAATAAAGTTTTATTTCCCAAGAACCTACATTTTGGCCCTAGACCATAACATAGGCTCCTAGAACCATCCATGACATGAAAATACTAAAAAAAATGACAATGTGTTACTCAAAAGCTAAATATTCCTTTCCTGTGGCCTATGTGGTGGTACAGAGAATGCACATAGGTCACAAGACCTTGAGGTAACTACCAGTCATTATAAACTAGATTTTGATCTAACACCATGGACACCATGGATTAAGCTTCAAGAACCATCCATGATGTTGTAAATATTGAAATGGCCACCATACCCACTTGTAAGTTAAATATTCCTTATGTAGGAATCATGTGGTGATTAGGGCCCTACACATGGCCCATTAGCCATAAAGGATAATGTTATGGCACACGAGTTTGTAATTTGACCATGGATCATGGAAAGTTGGAGTGTGAGAACCATCTTTGATGTGAAAAACCTAACATGATTGCCTCAATTGTACAACTCTAATGGGATATGGTGTTGAATGATGATGCACACCTTTCCTAACACTACAATAGCTTGTGTGTGTTTAAATCCAATGTTTTGATGAGATGCATTGTTGAACCCATGTGACACACCTAATCCCCTTCCAATAAACCGCCTCCAAAAGCTCAATTCTCATGACTTTTAAGGGGGGTGCCAAAAAACCGCCTCGAAAAGTTCAATTCTCATGAGTTTTAAGGAGGGTTCCAAAAAAATCACCTCCAAAAGTTCAATTCTCATGACTTTTAGTGGGGGTTTTGACAAACCGCCCCCAAAAGTTATGAGAATTGGGCTTTTAGGGGGGCTTTTCAAACAACCGCCTCCAAAAGTTCAATTCTCATGACTTTTAAGGGGGGTTCCAAACAAACCACCTCCCAAAGTTCAATTCTCATGACTTTTAGGGGGTGTTTTGACAAACTGCCCCCAAAAGTTACGAGAATTGGGCTTTTAGGGGGGGGTTTTGAAAAACCTCCCCCAAGAGTTATGAGAATTGAGATTTTAGGGGGGTTTTTCCTAAAACCGCCCCCAAAAGAGAAATTTCAAAACTTTTGGGGGCGGTTTAAAAAAAAACGCCCCCAAAAGTCCAATTTCCATGACTTTTAGGGGCGGTTTTAAAAGACCGCCTCCAAAGGTCTGAAATTTTTTTTAGGGGGGGGGGTTTACCAAGACCTCCGCAAGCCAAAACCGCCCCTAAAGGGCTATTTTGTTGTAGTGCAAACCCCTACTCAGCTTCACCTGAGGCCAACCAGACAAGAGTTCTTAAAACTGTACGTTTGACCAAAGTCTAAAGAGTGATAAAAGGAAATTTTATTAAGGTCAGGAAGAAAGTTTACCTACGCGTTTGGAAACATGGGCTTTGGAGGAGCTGACCCTGTCACCTCCCTCTCGAATGCTGAAACCTGCAAATTATTCAAATTGCATTCAAAACACAACACATTGTATTTTTTTCCTTTTTAACCAACTAATGAACTTAAAGAGATTTTTTTTATACCCTTACCTTGACCTTTGCAGAGAGAAGCCAGGGGTCATCTCCTCCTGGCACCCTTATCTCTCCACTTTCTTCATTTTTAAACATGTAGACATAACTAATGATACAAGAGATAAGAAGAGAAACATTTACACCCAAACCTTGATGAGTTTTTAACAATGTCTTACCTGGTAAAAAATGAAGTTTGCAGCAAAGATTTCATAAGTAAATATGTTGAGGACGTATCGAGCTTGCTGCTGAAGACCATGAAGCTTTGCTTAAGGAGTAGGAACACCTTGGACAAGACTATGGACAAATATTTTCACCTTCAAAACCCTAAGACGCCATCGATAGAATAGATCTCGGCTCTCCTCACTTACATGCTAAACAACCGAATTGATGAGGGTTCAGACAACATAAACATTGCACTAAACCCCCCTACTCAAACCTTCCCCTTATTGACACACAGTTGGACGGACGAGATCTAATCTTGTGGGAGCCACAAAGGGCCTGGATATGCTATCAACTCGTAGCCAGGTGGCTCATTAAATTTTTCCACCATCCAAATTTAATACAACATTAAAAACCATATCAACCATGCAAACACGTTGGTAAGAATTCCAATCCTTTTATATAATGATTCGATCAAAGTTAGACTATGGTAATGTCCCATAGATTTTGTTACCTTATCATTTATACATGCCAACACTCACAACCAAGGTTAGCATGGTTCACTATACCTTTATGATTTACTCAAACTTCAGCCATGATCTTTTCCCTCTCCATGGGTGCTAGTTTTAATTCTAAACATAGTTAAGTCTAGGAGCAAAGATCCAAATATAGTCTTAGGGATAAACATTTGTGACATAAAACAATAACAAGAACAAGAGTTCCACTTTTACATCACCTTCGATTTTGATGTTGGGATGCCACCTTTTAGTAAAGCATCCGTCTCTTCTTCCTTCTGACCACAAATAATAATTTTACATTAACAACCCACAAACAAGCGTTCCCTATTATTGTAGTCTTTACTTGAATGAGAAAATGGTTATGCTTTGAATAATATATTTTAATCGTAGAAGTTGATTCAAAATTACATGCTTTTAATTTATTTATTTTTTTATTTTACGAATTTTTGGGTATGTGACATTATCGTATCAGAGAATAGTTACAACGCTTAGCTTGAACCGAACCAATTGTTAAAACAAAATAAAAAAAACTAATGATGTTTATTTTTATTTTCTGGTTTGATTCTCTTACTAACAGGAGAGGAAGAAACTGTATTTTGTAGGAAGATTATGGTAGAAATCGAAATGCCTGAGGGAGAGGAATCACCCCCTCGAATACCGGTTAACACTGAAGGGGGTGAAATCTGGGTAATCTTAAATGAAAGTAGAAATGACAACCCGTCAAAATTACAACAAACTGTCAAAGAATTAAGGTCATAATTAAAAGAAGTTAGGGATGAAAACGAACGAATAATGAAAACACAAGAAGAGATAAACAATATTTTTGCTGGCTAAAATACACAGTAATGATAAAAATAAAAACAAAAAAGCTAAGGAAGATAAAACAAAAGCTAAACCTTACAAATGTACAGATAGAAAACTGGAATTTTCCAGCCATGGGGCTGAAACTTCCAGCAGAGAATCACCTAAAAAAGAACAGCAGGATACTAGCGAAAGTAGTGACAGTCATAAAGATAAAATAATGTACAGTCCCTACGAAGAAATTTTAGGAGAATTCAAAAAAATTAAACCTCCAATGTTTAACGGTGAAATTTAGAAAGGAGAAGAGGCAAAGGCTTGGTTGTCTGGAATGGAAAAATATTTCCAGATTTACAATTATTCAGATGAACTAAAGGCAATGAATGGCCATCTATAACTTAAGCGGAAAATAAGATATCTAGTGTCAAAGTTATCAAGAAAGTAAAAGGTATAAAAGAACGACAAGTAACCTGGAAAACCTTTAAAAGCTGTTTAAAGAAAAGTATCTTTCGGAATAGTACTATGATGAGAAAGTGAAAGAGTTCTATGAATTAAGGTTGGGGGATTTGACCATGAAAGAACTCTACAGTAAATTCCTAAGTCTGCTTCATTATGTACCTTATAGAATTGATGAAACACAAAAAATACAGTGCTCTCTCAGTAGCTTACCTACTCCATTTAAAGATAGGATTGAATATGACAACCCAAATACGCTAGACGAAGCAATGAGGAAAGCAAACTACTATTATCAACATAATAAAAATAGAAGAGAAAACATGCCTTGTTGGAACACAAAAAGGCGAGATAATTTTAAGAAAAATAATAACAATAGATTTCACAAAAATTCTGGAAACAGTTATAGAGGGTATAGGGGTAGTAACTACATAATTGTAAACCACAACACCCCATAGCAAGAGAAAGAGAACCCTCCAATAATTTAAAAAAAACACTGCTCCAAAAGAACCATTAAAATGTTGGGAATGTGGTGAACCACATTATTTCAAAGACTATCCTAAAAGAAATAGAACTTTTAATAAAGTCCACTCCATTCAGGAAGCTGTTACAGTTGGAGATATGGTGAGGAGTATGCCCAGAATCAATGCTACACTAGAGAATCGATAGGCATACCATCAAGCTTCAATGGTCGAAATCAAAGGTACGATAAAAAGTCAACCTATTTCCATACTAATTGATCTAGGTGCAAGTTTAAGCTATGTATCACCTAAGATTGTTGAATTATGTAAAACAATACCAGAAAAAATTTGAAAAGTCTTGGATGGTACAGTTAGCCATAGGTACTAAAAGTAAGGTCACTAGTTATGTGAAACATTATGAAGTATTGATGAAGGAATTTGATACGCATGATGATCTGAATATTTTACCGTTAGGTTCTTATGATATGCTAATTGGAATGGACTGGTTGGAGAAACATAAGGTTATGCTGAATTTTTTTGAAAAAAAGTTTGCATGCACAGATAACACTGGGAATACAATTAAAGTAACATGAATTGCTAGAAAAACAAATATTAGAGAAATCTCAGCCCTATAAATGAAAAGATCGGTATGTAAGGGGTGTAAAGTTTTTACTCTTTATGTAATAGATAATGAGGAGAAAGACAACAAACTTAAAGTAGATGATATACCTATCTTAAAAGACTTTAAAGAAATCTTTTCGGGAGAAGTCTTTGGACTACCTCCAAAAAGAGACATAGACTTTACAATTGATTTAATACCAAGAGCGGTGCCAGCATCAAAAGCCTCATATCAAATAAATGTAATAGAACTCACAGAACTTAAATCACAGTTAGAATAATTAATCGACAAGAAGTACATTCGACCTAGCGTTTCCCCTTGGGGATCACCGGTCTTATTTCTAAAGAAGAAAGACAAAACCTTAAGTTTATGTATAGATTATCAAAAGTTAAATAAAATGACTATCAAAAATCGATATCCTTTGCCCCGGATAGATGATCTGTTCGATCAGTTCCAAGGGGAAACGATCTTTTCTAAAATATATTTAAGGTCCGGCTACCACCTAGTACGGATCAAAGATGAAGACATTTTTAAAACTGCCTTTAGAACTCATTATGGACATTATGAGTTTGTACTAATGCCATTTGGTTTAACAAACGCACCTGCCGCTTTTATGTGTTTAATGAATAGTATTTTTAGTAACTATTTAGATAAATTCTTAGTCGTCTTCATCGATGATATACTGATTTATTCAAAGAATGAACAAGAACATGAAGAAAACTTAAAAATAGTTCTGCAAATTTTAAGAGAACAACAACTATTTGCTAAGTTTAGCAAGTGCGATTTCTATAAGGACATAATTCAATATCTAGGATACGTAGTGTCTAAGGATGGAATATATGTTGACCCCAATAAGGTCAAGGCTATCACTGAATGGCCAGTTCCTAAAAATGTAATGGATATAAGATCATTCATGGGGATTACGGGTTACTATCAGAAATTTATTGAAGGATTTTCTAAGATAGCTTACCCCATAACATCACTACAGAAGAAAGGTAAAAATTTTGACTGGAGTGAAAAATGTTATGAAAGTTTTAATAAATTAAAACACCTATTAACTACTTGCCCCTATCTTAAAAATTGTTGATCCTTTTAATGAGTTTTTCATTATGCACCAACGCATGTAATGAAGGGTTAGGCGACGTACTGATTCAAGAGAATCATGTCGTGGCATACGAATCTAGAAAATTAAAATATCATGAGAAAAATTATGTTATGCACGATCTAGAATTTGATGCAATTATACATGCATTAAAGATGTGGCGGCACTACCTCATCGGAAGAAAAGTTTTGCTAATGTCAGATAACATAATCCTAAAATACTTGTTTGACCAGTAGAACTTAAATGTTAGACAAGCAAGGTGGCTTTCCTTTTTAAGCAAATATGACTTTGAGATAAAAACATATAAAATGTAAAGAAACAAAGTTGTAGATGCTTTAAGTCACCATTCAAATTTATTATTTGCAAGCAACAGTTATGAATCTAGTTTGAAAAATCAGATTTTAAATGCAAAAATTTGACAAAGAATTACCAAGTTTTAAAGAAGAAAAATATTGAAAATGAAAATAATCAGATAAAAACAGATATCTTCATAAATGAAAGAGGATTATTGCTGCATAAAAGCAGATTGTACATAGCAAATTCAACAGAAATCAAGTTAATTGTTATGAATGAATTACACAAGAAACCTTATTAAGGACACCTAGGGTAATCAAAAGATGTCACCATGATGATGAAGGATATATTTTGGCCGAACATGAAGAAAGAGGTAGCAGAATACTTAGCCCGCTGCATAGAATGTCAGCAAGTCATGGCTGAACATCAACATCCAGCAAGACTCTTGCAACCGCTACTCGTTCCAGAATGGAAATGGGAAAGGATTAGTATGGATTTTATCACCGGCTTACCGAAAAATTTCAAACAACATGATTCATACATGGTCATAGTTGATAAGTTAAGTATAGCTGCTCATTTTATTCCTGTGAAATCTACCTATAAGGCTGTAACATTGGCAGATATTTTCATGAAGGAGATATTCAGGTTATATGGTGTACCAAAAGTAATAATCTCAGGTAGAGATGCAAAATTTACAGGTAATTTCTGGAGAGCCTTGTTTAAAGGGTTGGGTACAAACATAAATTTCAGTACTGCATATCACCCACCGAGAGAGTAAACCAAGACCGAGAGAGTAAACCAAGTTCTAGAGGACATGCTAAGAATGTATCTCATGGACAAGCCAGGTAAGTGGGAGGACTACTTACACTTAGAATTTGCTTATAATAATAATTTTCAAGTTTCTGCAGGTATGAGTCATTGAAATATTATATGGACGCAAGTGTAATACTCCCATTTCATGGAGCAGTCCAGTAGACCGATTAATGTTAGGACCTGAATTATTAAAAGATATGGAACTAACCGTGAAGTAGGTACAACAAAATTTGAAGGTTGCCCAAGCCATGCAGAAAATTTATGCTGATTTAAAAAGAACTCCTAGAGAGTTCCAGGTGGGTGATCAATGTGTATAGAAAGGTAAATCCAAGAAATATCCTTGAGGCTGGGAAAGTATTCAAAATTGGCACCAGGTATTGCGGGCCATTTCAAATTTTAGCTAAAGTAGGGCTGGTTGCATACCAGTTGGCCTACCACCCAAAATTAGAGTGCATAACGTGTTTCACGTTTTCTATTTTAAAAATATATGTTCATGATGTCTCCCATGTGATTGATTGGAATGAAATCCAGGTGGAACCCGAAGGAGAGTTCCAAGTGGGACTGGAGTTCATTCTCGATAGGAGAGAAATTTACTCTGGAACCGTACCATCGGGACAGTCAAGGTGCAATGGAAGCACCTTAGTCCGAAAGAAACCACTTGGGAGCTGGAAAGTAATATGTGGGAGGCATATCTAGACTTATTCGAGAAAATGAAATGGAAGAACAAAACAAAAAAAATTATAACAACGAGGACGGTGTTATCCTTTAAGGGGAGGTGTATGTAATACCCCATGCATTAATAATTTATTATTAATTCTGCTGGAAAAATACTTTAATTATTATTTTTATTATTTTGACATAAATTTAAGAATAAAACATTTTGCAATAAAATACTTTTTTTGAATAAAATATGTTGAAGGGGGACAAAGGTGGATATATCTATTAAGAGTGTTTTGCTGACCCACAAGAGGAAAAGACATGTGGAAGAAACCACTGGGTGAGAACTCAAGATGCAGAAGGCATGATCCCCAAAACTTAGGTCACAACTCCTAGTTGATTGCTAAAGAACAGGAGGCTCATAAATGACCAAGTCCTAGGAAAAATACTATATCTTATTATGTCCATGAGCAGCAGAAGGTTAGCATTGGAAGGGTATTAAAATCTGTGAATGCAAGAGATGGCGCATTGAAGGATTTTTCTCTTCTAGTTCAGCGAACAGCCTCGGGGGTTCCGGAGCAAGTAACTTGGTTGCTCTGGGAGTTGGTTGGGAGGAACAACTTCTCCACTTTTTTTCCCAACATTGGTGCCAGGTTCATAATTTATGTTTAAATGTTTGTAGAATGTGTTTTAAATTCTAGATCTAAATAAGATTAATGTAGAACCTAGTTTGTATCAGTTAGCCTAATGATGCTATGCTTGAATGTTTAGAATTTTGATTCCTGTTGAAACTTGAATTCTGCACATATGGTTTTGAAATCGTCTGTTCTAATTTGTCTCACAGATTCCTACATTTAAACGTTTATTTCTTGATTATGTCGATTATTCCGAAATTTATCCCTCAATATGTATTCACTAAATTAGAGGTAGGATGAATCTCTAACCTTGCTAGAATTTATCTACTTTTATCAGATTTGAAACACGATAAGGTTCCATAAAAAAAGAACTTATAAGTATATACAGATAGAGTATTATCCTAATTCCTAAACGAATAAAAGTATTAGGTTATAACCTTTGTTCATATTATAGATCGGTAGTACTTACTATATAGAAATGGAACCCATATAAATAATATTAACATTATTACAACTCATAAGATTCCAATAAAAAGTATTTGAATCGAATAAGGTCTACATATCTAATCATGAAAGTGTAATGTTGTTATCTTAAGTATATATATATATACAGAGATAATAAAATTAAATCATAAACAAAATCCTTGATCAACTTAACAAGAAGAAAGAGATACAATTTTTAATCATATACAGAGATCGTGGAATCAAATCTCTTTAAGGTATTATTTTAACAGTCCTATGATAAAATCAACCATAATTTTATAATAATACAATTGGAATCGTTGTTTGTTCTATTATTGGTAAAATGAAACCACGGATCGAAGATCCCATTGTTTTAACGACCACAAAGTATGTGCAAGATAACAAGAAAACAAATCAAATCTCTTAGTGAATGATATGCTAGTTTTCACAACCACATTCACGACATCGAAATGTTAGTCACAGAATTGGTATCATCGACAACTGATTTTAACACACCAAAAATCTTAACTTCACGGACCCTAAGGGTGATATTTTCATTCAAACACAACAAGCGTCATAACTATAGGACCGTAAGTCCACCACGTTGCTACACCAAATTAATATAGAGGTAGGGCCTCGATCAAGTATACACAGGATTAAAATACACTACAGAGATCGTGAGATCGAATCTCTTATAGGAAACAAACTAAAATGCAGTATGTTCATAAATAAAACTAAACCAAATATAAATATATATTGCATAGGTTTAAAATTCTTGCAGAAATCTCACATACCCTAGGGCCGATTCTTTCTTTTCCTTTCACAAGCTTATACAAGAGACATAATAACAATAATTACATATACGATAATGGTAGAGGCAGAATGACCATAAGGCCTCTGCTTTACAAGTTAAACCTTAAGGGTTTCCAGTCACAAGATCGCTTTTTATTCTAGGATAAACTTATATTTTTCTCAGCGGTGGCCATCACCCTTATTCCCATGCCCCTACTCAGCTTCACCTACGACCAACCAGACAAGAGTTTTTAAAATTGTACGTTGGACCAAAGTCTAAAGACTAATAAAAGGAAATTTTATTAAGGTTGGGAAAAAAGTTTACCTGGGCGTTTGTAAATGCAGGACTGGGAGGAGGTGACCCTGTCGCCTCCCTCTCCATTGCAGAAACCTGCAACTTATTCAAATTGCAGTTAGAACGCAACACGTTGTATTTTTTTCGTTTTTAACCAACTAATGAACTTAAAGAGGTTTTTTTTAAACCCTTACCTTGACCTTTGCAGAGAGAATCCATGGGTCCGCTCCTCTTGGCACCCTTATCTCTTCACTGCCTGCATTTTTAAACATGTATACATCAGTAATGGTATAAGAGAGAAGAAGAGAAACGTTTACACCCAAACCTGGATGAGTTTTTAACAATGTCTTACCTGGTAAAAAAGGCAGTTTGCAGTAAAGATTTCATAACTAAATCTATTGAGGACGTATCGAGCTTGCTGCTGATGACTGCGAAGGTTTCCTAAAGCGCAGGAACACCTTGGACACAACTAAGAATATTGGAATCAAGAATGTGGACAAATATTGTCACATTCAAAACCCTAAGATGCCATCGATAGAACAGATCTCGGCTCTCCTCGCTAACAGGCTAAACAACCGAATTGATGAGGGTTCGAACAACATAAACATTGCACTAAACCTTACTCAAACCTTTTCCTTATCGACACACAGTTGGAAGGACGAGATATGATCTCGTGGGAGCCATAAAGGGCCTAGTTTCACTATCAACTCCCAGCCAGGTGGCTCATTAAAGTTTTCCACCATCCAAATTTAATATAACATTAAAAACAATATCAACCATGCAAACACGTTTGTAAGAATTCCAATCCTTTTATATCATTATTGGATCAAAGTTTGACTATGGTAATGTCCCGTAGATTTCATTACCTTATCATTTATACACGCCAACACTCACAACCAAGGTTAGCATGGGTTGCTAGACCGTTACGCTTTACTCAAACTTAAGCCATGATCTTTTCCCTCTCCATTGGTGCTAGTTTGAATTCTAAACATAGTTAATGCTAGGAACAAAGATCCAAATGTAGTCTTAGGGCTAAACATTTGTGACATAAAACAATAACAAGAACAAGAGTTCCACTTTTACATCACCTTGGATTTTGATGTCGGCACACCACCTTTTAGTAAAGCATCCATCTCCTTTTCCTTCTGACCACAAATAATAATTTTACATTAACAACCCACAAACAAAGCATTCCTATTACTGTAGTCTTTACTTGAATGAGAAAATGGTTATGCTTTGAATAGTATCTTTTAATTGTAGAAGTTGTATTCAAAATTACATGCTTTTAATTTTAATTTTTTAATTTTACGAATTTTTGAGTATGTGACATTATGGTATCAGAGCATGGTTACAACGCTTGGCCTGAACCGGCCCAATTGTTAAAACAAAATCAGAAAACTGATGATGTTTATTTTTATTTTCTGGTTTGATTCTCTTACTAAACAGGAAGAGGAAGAAACTATATTTTGCAGGAAGATTATGGCATAATCCAGAATGCCTGAAGGAGAGGAATCACCCCCTCGAATTGTTAAGATTAAATATGCTAAGACAGAGAATACCAATATTACATTCCATTTCACAACAATAGCATATACAAGATCACTGAAAGAACAACAAGCACAACATAAACACAAGAGACACATATTTATCCTGGGAAACCCTCATGGGGTAGAAAACCCAGCAAAGCTTCCTCAATATAGATGACCAACAAATACAAAGATGTAAACCCCAAACATGAGCTCCTTCTCCTCCATAGCAGATCTCTCTCTCACCTATGTGCCAATCACAAGTGAGTGAATGTGTGTTAAATGAGGAACACACCTCCTCTATTTATACACAACTCCGACTTGAATTTTACACTAACTAGATCGACCCCAACTTAACCACTTAACATGAAGGTGACTGGGCCGACCCCACTAGGGTGGTCTAATAACCCTTTAACCCACATGACTCATACAGGGCCGACCCCCACTAGGGAAGTCTAATAACCCAAGTTACCACATTATCCATGGAGGAATAAAACATCTCCAGATATACAATAAGTTCTTCACGGAGGAATGAAACATCTCCAAAATAATAAAGTACAAATATAATATTCTTAGAAGTTACAATATTTCAACACTCCCCCTTAACGAGAAGGATATTATAACAACATCTGCAGGAGTAAGGAGTCATCAACTACATGATACACGATACATCTATAAATCATTGGAATCTTTCTTCATACATCATCAGTAACTCAAACAATTACTGGAACATCTTCAAGATATTCAATACTGGAACATCAACATCTTCAGTACTGAGTCTTCATCACGGGGGCTTCACTCAATAAATCACTATCATAACACATTTGTTCGTGGCATATGAAACAATACCCCTAATTTCACTAAATATTGGAAAATACCTTCCAAAATCATTTTTTTTTAACCCCTCCCAATATGCCTTCCCAATTTTAAAAAACCCCTATTTTCACTAGATATTGTATGTATCAATTTTTTCATTAACATTTTTTATACCCCTTTATATTTCTACCTAGTATATTGACATGATACCCCTCTTATGACCCCACATGCATTCTACAATGCACCTTGCTTCTTTCGATGTATATTGTGGATGCACATTACTTCACCAACAATGCAATTACTCAACCACATATCATTATGATATGCAACATCTAATGGTCTAATGAAGAGATAGGAGATCACTTCTTGTATGTCACTAGAGCCAATGCACATAGTACAACATTTAGATTGCATGTTGTAGTTCCCCAATTGCGGATTAAGCCTGTTGTTGGCTACGCATCCAAGCCCCCAGGGCCTGTAACAAGCTCTAGGAGGATGACTAAACCTCCCAAGGGTTGTAATAGGCACAAGTGGTTGGGTATTCAAACCCTCAAGGCCTATCGAGGGCCTATAACATGCCTTGGAGACTTAGAGCCTCCCAAGGTATTGGTAACAACTGGGTGAGTGCTATTGGTAACAATTGGCTGTCAATGACCACTGTCTCTCGACTATAACCGAATGGAAACCCACTTTACCACGAAACCCATGGCCTCAAGCATGCCTCAAGACGCGATTTCCCTGCGTACTGGTAAGCTCGAGCCTTGCCTCAACCCAATTTCTCATCCGGCTGTGATCCTGCCATCTCCATTTGGCGGATATTTATCAGCCCGCCCATATAAAAAAGACCCCAAAGTATTTTTGTATTGTTACATTAAATAAAAAAACCCTTTGCCCCTTAATATATAAGCAATATAATTTTTAGGTTTTCATGAATATTTAATACCACAATATGAATGAACGTGATATTATATTGCCTTCTAGTGAAGCCCCCGTGGTCTTCATCTTCTGCAGTACTCAAACAAATACAGTAACATCATCATCTGGATCTCTTGATCAACATCATCAACATCTGGATCCTCTTGATCAACAACATCAATATCTGGATCTCCTGATCAACAGCATCAACATCTGGATCCTCTCGATCAATAGCATTGACATCTGGATCTTCTTAGAATTAGCCTCTGCAATACACATGATCCAATTACAGGATGGTCAATCCCTCTCAATTTAGGACATAAGTCCAAGGACGATGCAATCCCCTCACATACATTTTCAACCAAGGGTTCCGGGATGATGCAATCCCCTCACGTACATTTTTAACCAAGGGTTCCGGGATGATGCAATCCCCTCATGTGCATTTTGAACCAAGGGTTCCAGGATGATGCAATCCCCTCACATACATTTTGAACCAAGGGTTCTGAAATGATGCAATCCTCTCACGTACATTTTGAACCAAGGGTTTCGGGATGATGCAATCCCCTCACGTACATTTTGAACCAAGGGCTCCAGGATGATGCAATCCCCTCACGTACATTTTGAACCAAATGTTCAGGGACGATTCAGTCCTCTCACGTGCATTTTGGACCAAAGGTCCAGGGACGATGCAGTCCTCTCATGTGCATTTTGGACCAAAGGTCTAGGGACGATGCAGTCCTCTCACATACATTTAGGACTAAACGTTCAGGGACGATGCAGTTATATCACATACATTTTGAACTAACTGTTCAGGGACAATGCAGTCCTATCACGTACATTTTGAACTAAACGTTTAGGGACGATGCAGTCCTATCACTTGCATTTTGAACTAAATGTTCAGGGATGATGTAGTCCTATCACGTCCACTAGGGACCACTTTCCGGGAGACATGTGTCTACGGATCCCTTTTAGGACATGTGTCCAGGGATCATACAATTCCTCTCATCCACGAGGGACCATTTCTCAGAGACATATGTCTACGGATCTATTTTAGGACATGTTTCCAAGGATGATACAATCCCTCTCGTCCACTAGGGACCATTTCTCGGAGACATATGTCTACGGATCAATTCAGGGCCTGAAGTCCAGGGATGATACAATCCCTCCTCGTCCATTTAGACAAAGTCTAAGGACCATATATCGACCTCATCGTCGAAACCCGTAACCTCATCATCGGAATAGGTAACCTCATCATCGACCTCATCGTCGGAACAGGTAACCTCATCATCGACACAAGTGTCCTCATCATCCACACAAGTGTCCTCATCATCAATACAAGTATCCACATCATCAATACAGGAATCATCATCATCGATCTTACCGTCGATGTAGGCAATCTCATCATCAACGACCATATCACTCCCCCTTTCGAGGAGGGTCCTTCTAAACTACACCAAGCTTGTCTCGAAAATACTCAAACTTTACTCGAGACAGAGGTTTGGTCAATACATCAGCAACTTGTTTGTTAGTGCTCACATACTCGAGCTTGATAGCTCCATTCTGCACCATAACCCGTATATAAAAATATCGGATCTCTATGTGCTTTGACTTATTATGGAACACTGGATTCTTATTCATCTTGATACAACTCTAGTTGTCACACAAGATCACAGTGGGGTCCATCTCCAAGTCAAACAATCCTGATAACTACTTCTGAATCCATATCGCTTCACAACTAGCAGAGCAAGCAGCAATATATTCCACTTCGGCTGTGCTAAGAGCCACACTAGACCGCTCCATGCTAAACCACAAGATCATGGCAGATCCCAGACAATAATGTCCGCTCGATGTGCTCTTCCTGTCTGATACACTTCCTGCCCAATCAACATCTGTGTAGCCATACAATCTGAAGTCATGATCTCCATGATAGTTTTAAACCTTAACAGTGCAGTAAAAACTCATACAGATTCTTAACCAATAACAGAAAATACACAATGGCACACGCATAACATAGAGATTTTCACCTGGAAACCCTTAACCGGGAAAAAACCAGCAAAACTTAGAGCCACACAACTCTTTTCATTATATGTTTTCTTAACCATTTACAATACAATATATAGTATTCACAGCATCTAAAACCCTAATTTGTTTACTCGAAATTAGGTTACAACCCTAATCACTTTACCAAGATTAGATATAATATAATGGACTGAAACATCAAAAAAGCAAAAACAGCACAAAAAAATTTTGCACTCCGTGTCATTTCGGAACCTAACGGTCCGAAATGAAGGGGGGGGGGCCTGGTGGGCTACCCCCACCTCCTGCCGCACCCGATGCAGGTGAATCACTACTGGGGAGGGTATCGTGGTGTACACGCACCCACCATGTGAAGAGATATAACACACCCAACATTCTCCCACTTGTTGTTCTCTTCACATACAGGAGAAATTTATGACTTCAATAGTCCAGGGCAACAATGCCCATGTTCTCTTTACACCAAGAGAACTTCTGAGTACTCACAGCCTTTGTCAAAGAGTTTGCAACATTTTCCAAAGTATCAACCTTCTCCAGCAATACTTTGTTTTGTTCAACCATGTCTCTGAGGAAATGGCACTGCACATCCATGTGCTTTGTCTTCGAGTGATAAGCAGGGTTCTTTGCCAGAAAGATTGCACTTGAGCTATCACAGCCTATCTTCATTGCATTCTGAACAAAATCGATACCTGAACACAACCTTTGCAACCACACAACTTCCTTACTTACATGGGTAGCTGCCATGTATTCAGCTTCTGTAGTTGAGAGTGCAACTACAACTTGTCTTCTACTCATCCTACTGATTGGTCCTCCAAATAGTTTAAAAACATAGCCACTTGTATATCTTTTGTGATCTCCAGCCCAGTCAGCATTAGCAAATCCTTGTATATCTATCTCTCTGTTTAGTCTGGGTCTTCCTTGGTAGCAGATTGCAAAATCTATAGTGCCACGCAAATACCTGAAGACTCTCTTTACTGTAGTCCAATGTTCCTTTCCTGGTTTTGACATATATCTGCTCAAAAATCCCACTGCATGAGCTATATCTGGTCTAGTACAGACCATAGCATACATCAAACTGCCAACATCACTAGCATAGGGAACATGAGACATGTCCTCTACCTCTTCTTGTGTCTTGGGACACTGTTCTGCAGATAGATTTACACCTACAGGAATGGGCACCTTCACTGGTTTGCTTTCCTGCATATTAAACCTCTTCAATATTGTCTCAACATATTTCCTCTGATTCAACCGGAGTTTCCTGTTTTCTCAATCTCTTTTTATTTCCATGCCCAAAGTGAAATTTGCAGCACCAAGATCTTTCATGTCAAATTCAAATGACAACTGATTTTTGAAATCCTTGATGATTTCCTTGTTGTTTCTAATTAGCAACATATCATCAACATACAATATCATATAAATAAAATGATCACCAATTAGTTTGAAATAAACACAGTGATCAGCGTTGCTTCTTGAGAAGCCAAGTCCCAGTATATAAGTATCAAACTTTTGATACCACATTCTTGGAGATTGTTTCAGTCCATAGAGGGACTTTTTCAGCTTACAGACAAGCTCCTTTTTACCTTTCACCACAAACCATTCTGGTCGCTTCATATATATTTCTTCATTAAGTTCTCCATGTAGGAATGCCATCTTCACATCCATCTGCTCTACTTCAAGATCAAAAGCAACAGAAATAGATAAAAGAAATCTAATAGAAGTCAATTTTGCAACAGGTGAGAAAATATCACCAAAATCGATGCCCTCAATTTGGGAATAACCTTTCGTTACTAGTCGAGCCTTGTACTTCTCCACTTTACCTGCTGCATTTAACTTCTTCTTGAATACCCATTTGCTTCCAATAAGTTTTATTCCTTCTGGTAACTCAACCAGATCCCATGCCTCATTTTTGTCCAAGGCATCCATTTCTTCCATCATGGCCTTCTTCCATAGTTTACTATCTTCTTAATCCATTGCCTCTCTAGCAGTTCTAGGATCATCATCAGTAATAGATAACACAAAATTAGAGCGAAAATCAGGTGGAATATACCTTTCAGCTTGCCTTCTTACTCGGCCATATCTCCTCAAGACCGGAGTCTGTGGTTCTGCCTCTTCATCTGATTCAGACGAATCTACCTCTTCATATGATTTAGACGAATCTGGTTCCTCAAATGAACCACCTCTTTCATCCTTAATATCAAACTGTAGTTTCTCTGGATCCTTTTCCTTTGGTGCATCTTCAATCCTGGAAGTGTTTTCAACTTCTCTGAAGATCACATCTCGACTTTAAACTACTTGCCTTTTTATTGGGTTCCACAGCTTGTAACCTTTCACTCCATCCTTGTAGCCAATGAAGATACATTTTTCTGCTTTATTATCTAACTTGGTCCTTTTTTCCTTTGGAACATGCACAAAAGCATCACACCCAAACACTTTGAGATGCGAGAGAGAGGGTTTCTTACCAGTCCAAGCCTCATGAGGTGTCTTGTCAACCAACGCTGATGTGGGTGTCCTATTTACCAAGCAACACGTAGTGTCAACAGCTTTTTCCTAGAATTGTTGTGTTAGCCCTGCACCAATGAGCATACTCCTTTCCTTTTCCATCAACGTCCTGTTCATCCTTTCTGCAACCCCATTCTATTGAGGTGTGTATGGAGTAGTCTTTTGCCTTTCTATTCCACACGTCTTAAAGAAATCCACAAATTCATTTCCACAGAATTCTCCACCGTTATCTGTTCTCAGCACTTTTATTTTCTTTTCAGTTTGATTCTCTACAAGAGCCTTAAATTATTTGAATCTATTAAAAACCTCAAATTTCTTACGCAGGAAATAAATCCATGTTTTTCTTGAGAAATCATCTATGAATGAAACATAATACACAGCTTTACCTAGTGATGGAACAGGCACAGGTCCAAACACATCACTGTGTATTAACTCTAATATTCCTTTAGCTCTTACAACACCAGATGAGAATCTTACCCGATTTTGTTTACCATATAAGCAATGTTCACAGAAATCAAAATCTAGTGTGTAATCAGACATGCCTTCAGCGATACTTTTACCTTGTAATAGTCGAAGACCCTTCTCTCCAGTATGTCCCAGCCTTCGATGCCATAGCATTGTCTTCTCACTAGAGACAGTAAGGACTCTGTCTCCTTCATTTTTACCCTCGGGAACAATAGTACTGTACATCCATTATTAAAAGTGCTTCCCAGCAACTTGTATAGAGTTCCAATCCGAACTCCCCTCCTCAGCACCATTGATCCTCGAACCATCTTGCATGTGTTCTTCTCAAACATGATTTTCACACCTGCATCATCCATTTTACTTACATATATGAGGTTTCTAGCCAGTTTTGGAATGTGCAGAACCCCGGGAAGAGTTCTAACCCTTCCATCTTTGAGTAGTAGCTTGATCTTTCCTCGACCTATGATTTTTGCCACCGAGTTGTCTCCCAGGAATACATCACCTCCATCATACTTTTCATATTCAGAAAACCACTCCCCGTGAGGAGTCATATGAAAAGATGCACCAGAGTCAATCAACCACGAATCATGCTCTGCATGTGTACTTGAAGATGCCAAGTACACATCTCCTCCTTCCTCTGTATATTCTTTCCCATCTGTGGATGGAGCATCATTAGATCCTCTATTTTTATCAATATTTTTGGATTTACAATCCTTCTTGTAATTCCCAGCTTTACCGCACTTCCAACATTTTCAGACAGAAGGTCCTGGAGATTTAGACCTCCCTCTAGATTTAGATCTACCACTTGAAGACTTATTTTTAGATCTGTCTCTAGGGCGACCTCTCACAAACAAGGCATCCTTGGTTGAACTGTCCATGGATTTCCACCTCCTTTCCTCCGATATAAGGGATGAAACCACATCATCAAAGATTAGGTTGGTTGCGTTACTCCCAACAGCTATAACCAGACTATCCCATGAATCTAGTAGAGAGCACAACAAGCTAATACATTTTTCATCATCAGTAATCGTAATACCAATAGATGTCAACTAACTTACCGTAGTATTGAAGGCATTTAGATGCTCTGACACAGAGTCTCCTT
This sequence comes from Larix kaempferi, assembly GCA_027924585.1. Taxonomy (NCBI): domain Eukaryota; kingdom Viridiplantae; phylum Streptophyta; class Pinopsida; order Pinales; family Pinaceae; genus Larix; species Larix kaempferi. Next base: position 11,553,651 of record BSBM01000084.1, read on the forward strand.
CATTCATCCTTAGAAGGTACAATTTCTTTCGAAGAAATAACTTATTTACCAGGGACTTTGACTGATACAAATTTCCCAGCTTATCCCACATTTTCTTTGCACTGTCTTCTCCAGCTATGTTCACCAACACTGAATCTGAGAGGCAAAGTCGAATCGTGCTCCTTGCTTTTCTTTCTAGCTTATCCCATTCTTCTTTTTCCATACCAGTGGGCATGGTACCCAGATCTATTGCGATCTGTTGTTCTCTATCTACCAGAAGATATTCCATCTTGAGCTTCCATAGCTCAAAGCTCTAACCATTAAATTTCTCAATCTCGATTCTAGAAGTGCTCGCCATTCTTTCAACAAAAGAATCACAGCTGCAAAGCTCCCACTGAAACCAGGTTTATCACAGATCCAAGATCGAGCCAAACCCTTGGAAACAAAGGCGTCCCTCTGAACCAAATAATGCTCTGATACCAAATGATATTTTTAAACCTTAACAGTGCAGTAAAAACTCATACAGATTCTTAACCAATAACAGAAAATACACAATGGCACACACATAACACAGAGATTTTCACCTGGAAACCCTTAACCGGGAAAAAACCAACAAAACTTAGAGCCGCACAACTCTTTTCATTATATGTTTTCTTAACCATTTACTATACAATATATAGTATTCGCAGCATCTAAAACCATAATTTGTTTACCCAAAATTAGGTTACAACCCTAATCCCTTTATCGGGATTAGATAAAATACAATGGGCCGAAACAACAAAAAAGCAAAAACAACCCAAAAAAAATTTGCGCTCCATGCAGACTCCGGGGGCCTAACGGCCCCCTCCATGTCGTTTCGGAACCTAATGGTCCAAAACAAAGGGGGGGGGGGGCTGGTGGGCTACCCCCCCTCCTGCCGCGCCCGGTGCAGGTGAATCACCTCTGGGGAGGGGATCGTGGTGTACATGCACACACCATTTGAAGAGATATAACACACCCAACACTCCAAGATAACATATACCAAATTCTATCGTACCCTTTAGGTACCTCATCACATGCTTTGCAGCTATCAGGTGAACATGCCTAGGTTCCACTAGATACTGACTCAAGGTGTCCACATCAAAGCATATATCTAGCCTTGTATTCGTCAGATACATCAATGACCCAATAATCTGTCTGTACAGAGTCACATCCACTAACTCTGATGAGTCATCAACTAATAGCTTCAAGTTGGAATCCATGGGAGTGGCCATGGATTTGCATTCCAACATATCAAATCTTTTCAAGATTTCCACAGCATACTTTCCCTTGTTGAGAAAGATTCATTCTTGCCATACTTCCAGTAATGCATCAATCCGAGATCTTTCATCTCAAATTCTGTAGCTAGCTTCTTCTTGCTTTCCATGATCTGTTTCTCATTCCCTGTCAGAAAGAGATCATCCACATAGTAATAGTATGACAGGTTCATTATCCATAACCTTAAGGTAATGGTTAGGATCAGTTTTACTTTTGGTAAAGCCCAAGCTTGTCAAGAAGCTATTAATTCTCCCTCTGTGACTGAACATCATTCACGCTCTTCATTGAGTGATCTTCTACATATCTATATGTGCCATCTCTCGTCAGATGGGTCAACTGATATGAGCCTCAAGATCATTCGAACTCTGTGATGAGTTCCTTCTTACATCCATCTAAGATAAGAATGCCATCTGTATATAGACACCATCTTCAACCTTGTAGCAAAGGTTGAAATCCGCATCACCCATGGTGATCATTAAGCTCATCAAATGACTATCAATCCTGGGTACCTTTTGAACCCATACAAAGCTTTCTTCAATTACACCATTAAGAGAATTGTCTTATCTATCCACTTGGAGCAAACATCTCTTCATGATACTCTTCCTCTTTATAAGAGAATCTTCTAGCCACGAGCCTTCTATAGTATGTTTGATTTGTAGGTCTTCTTGTTGAACATCCACCACTTGTTTGGTGTTCATCATTCTTCATGATCTTTCCTACAAATCAAAGTTAATTACATGATTATTAATACTTCATAATCATCAAATCATGTTGACATTTCAATGATAACCTATTATGCATACTGATATGATTCACATAGTCATGCAACTATCTTGACCAATACTTTGGCACAACACTTTTCCATATCCTATATGCATACAGTGGTTATCTAGATGCCTTCCATCTCTACCAGAACATACTATCAAGAGCGTGCAAAGCTCTTAGCATGTTAGCAAAGAGGTTTCATTCTAGACAAGCAACAATGGAATATTTGTCCAACTTACCCATCATATGCATATTAGTAGTATACTTTTCAATGCTATATGAATGCTTACACTCTGCATGATATATTCTAGGAATAAATATGCATACAACTATTACGAGCAATACCATTGACTATTCAGTAATTCAAATAACAACTCAAATACTTATCTTTTATGTTTGTGTGGTTTCCTCCCGCTTGATCTCTATTTTCCCTTTATGAAAGTATCATGATTATATGTCTTTGAACTTCTATCCATCCTGGACCACTATGCATGCTCAAGTGTGCACTAGTGTCATCCTCATGATCTCATACATAATCATACATTCATTAGTATAGTCTCAATACCATCAAAACATTATGTATGGTCATGATCATTTCATACACAGGTATACTTACCTAATATCCTAACACAAATTAGGATTCTAACTTGATATAGGAAAACATACATGGATTAGCATGCTTGGTTATGTCTTAACATACCCAAACAATATCTTCTTTGTTCTCTTCAATGATTTAGAGACCTTGTGCTAGAACCTGCATATCTCATAAGTTAATCATAGTTGAACAAAGTTATACCTACCTCGTAAGTAGAGCTTCTATGTGGTCAAAGACTATAGATGGGTCTTTGTCTTCATGTCATCATGGTCATAGAACTTGATTTGTCTTTCTTGATGTACATGTATCTTGTTAGCAGACAACATCATCCTTATACAACACCACAGGTGCATTAGTACAATCATAAGTGTCATAAACCTAATCAATAAATATCTTCTATCACTTCACATGCATTCATTTTCAAACAATCATAATTGTACTAACCTTAATGGCATGAAGACAAACATATTATGAACTTAATCAAGAATCAGATTTCAAAACATACCTATGTCTTCTCAAGTCATACCTGTCAAGTAGTCTTCTCTATAAGGGTAAATCCATAACCATCCAAGGTAGATCACTTGTAAACATCTTATGTATGTTCATGGTGCTAGGATGATAGAATATCAGTTCCATTTAAACCTTCTTCATCACTTCCCTATGAGTCTCCCAACTTTGCTAGGGTTTACTTGAAAACCCTATTCTTCAATCTCCTTCCTCCCACAACAATTTTGATGGAGGATTAATATCTATGATGAATGGATTCCAAATCCATTATCAAAGCTTCCAATTTTGTATCAGGTGTCTCCAACATTGTATCAGGTCCTTCCAAACCTAAGAACTGAAAACCCTAAGTGAGAGCTTCTTCCTCCTCATCTTAGATTACCTCCGTTTAGCCATTTCAGATGGGCCATATTGTTTCTGGTGCAACTCTGAAATTGCGGATCTGCAGGGTTTGAAACTTCGACCTGTGGTATCCTGACCTGTCATATTTCCAACCCCATAGGTCGGACCTCAAATGGATTCTCTGAGAAAGAGTTATGCCAAATGTTGCAATGTGACCTATTTATGGGATGAAAATGTATAGCGAACTTGTACGGAGTGCCACGTGTCACGGTTTCACATTTGGCCTCTGAAAAGAGGACGTGTGAAACTACAGTCCGTTCCCTACCTATAACTTTTTACGAAATTTCCTTTGGAGATTCCTAGCGCGAGATATGACCTTTTTCCCTAGGTCACCTGTTTATGACTGAGATCTGGAAGAGGCATAAACCCTAACTAGTATGGATCATAAATCACAAAGTAAAAAAAATATGATGATGTTGAACACAAGGTAGAGGGGGATGTTATCTACGACCTGTAGAAGTTTCAGATCTTGAACCTTCGCCAAAATGGATTTATAGAGAAAGTTCCACGATGACTGGTTTTTTCTATATGAAACCCTAACTTTCAAATTGTCGCAAGTGAGACAAGTGTCGTAAGTGCCATACATTGCCTTCCTTCAGGATAGCTCTGATACCATGTTAATATTAAATATGATAAGACAGAGAATATCATTATTACATTCCATTTCACAATAATAGCATATACAGGATCCTTGAAAGAACAACAAGCACAACATAAACACAAGAGACATAGATTTATCCTGGGAAACCCTCATGGGGTAGAAAACCCAACAAAGCTTCCTCAATATAGATGACCAACAAATAAAAATATGTAATCCCCAAACATGAGCTCCTTCTCCTCCATGGCAGATCTCTCTCTCACCTATGCGCCAATCACAAGTGAGTGAATGTGTGTTAAATGAGGAACACACCTCCTCTATTTATACACAACTCCGACTTGAATTTTACTCTAACTAGGTCGGCCCCAACTTAACCACTTAGCATAAAGTTGATTGGGCCGACCCCACTAGGTTGGTCTAATAACCCTTTAACCCACATGACTCATACAGGGCCGACCCCAACTAGGAAAGTCTAATAACCCAAGTTACCACATTATCCATGGAGGAATAAAACATCTCTGGATATACAATAAAGTCTTCATGGAGGAATGAAACATCTCCAGAATAATAAAGTACAAATATAATATTCTTAGAAGTTACAATATTTCAACACGAATAACGGTGAACACTGAAGGGGGTGAAATATGGGAAAACTTAAATGAGACTAGAAATGGCAACCCGTCAGAATTACAATAGACTGTCAAAGAATTAAGGTCAGAATTAAAAAGAGTTAGGGATGAAAAAAAATGAATAATGAAAACACAAGATAAGCTAAACAATATTTTGTTGGCTAAAATAAACAGTAATGATAAAAATAAAAACAAAAAAACTAAGGAAGATAAAACAAAAGCTACACCTTACAAACGTAAAGGAAGAAAACTGGAATTTTCTAGCAATAGGGATGAAACTTCCAGCGAAGAATAACCTAAACAAGAACATCAGGATTCTAGTGAAAGTAGTGACATTCATAAAGATAAAAATAAGTACAAACCGTACGAAGAAATTTCAGGAGAATTCAAAAAAATTAAACCTCCAATGTTTAATGGTGAAATTGAGAAAGGAGAAGAGGCAGAGGCCTAGTTGTCTAGAATGAAAAACTATTTCCATATTTACAATTACTCAGATGAACTAAAGGAAAAAAATGACCATATATAACTTAAGCGGAAAATCAGATATCTGGTGGCAAGATATCAAGAAAGTAAAATGTATAAAAGAATGACAAGTAACCTGGAAAACCTTTAAGAAACTGTTTAAAGAAAAGTATCTTTCAGAACAGTACTATGAAGAGAAAGCGAAAGAGTTATACGAATTAAGGTATGGTGCTTTGACCATGAAAGAACTCTGTAGTAAATTCCTAAGTCTGCTTCGTTGTGTACCTTATATAATTGATGAAAAAACAAAAATACAACGCTTTCTCGGTTTCTTAACTACTCCATTTAAAGAGCGGATTGAATATGACAACCCAAAGACGTTGGAGGAAGCAATGAGAAAAGTGAACTACTGTTACGAACATAATAAAAATAGAAGAGAAAACATGACTAGTTGGAAGACAAAAAGGTGAGATAATTTTAAGAAAAATAATAACAATAGATTTCACAAAAATTCTGGAAACAGTTACAGAGGGTATCGGGGTAGTAACTAGATAAATTTTAAACCACAACACCCTGTAGCAAGAGAAAGAGAACCCTCTGGACGATAATTTTAATAAAAACACTGCTCTGAAAGAACCATTAAAATGATGGGAATGTGGTGAACCACATTATTTCAAAGACTATCCTAAAAGAAATATAACTTTTAATAAATTCCACTCCATTCAGGAAGCTGTTATAGTTGGAGATATGGAGAGGAGTATTCCCATAATCAATGCTACACTGGAGAATCGATAGGAAGACCATCAAGCTTCAATGGTTGAAATCGAATGTACGATAAAAAGTCAACCTATTTCCATACTAATTGATCCACGAGCAAGTTTAAGCTATTTATCACCTAAGATTGTTGAATTATGTAAATTAGTATTGGAAAATTTTGAAAAGTCTTGGCGGGTGCAGTTAGCCACAGGTACTAAACGTAAGGTCACTAGTTATGTGAAAAATTGTGAAGTATTGATGAATGAATTTGATACGCATGCTGATCTGAATATTTTACCGTTAGGTTCTTATGATATGCTGATTGGAATGGATTGGTTGGAGAAACATAAGGTTATGCTGAATTTTTTTGACAAAAAATTTACATACACAGATAACACTGGGAATACAATTACAGTAACAGGAATTCCTAGAAAAACAACTATTAGAGACATCTCAGCCCTAAAAATGAAAAGATCGGTACGTATGGGGTGTAAAGTTTTTGTTGTTTATATAATAGATAATAAGGAGCAAGAAACGAACTTAAAGTAAATAATATACCTATCTTAAAAGAATTTAAAGACAACTTTTTGGAAAAAGTCCCTGGACTACCTTCGAAAATAGACATAGACTTTACAATCGATTTAATAGTAGGAGCGGTGCCAGCATCAAAATCCCCGTATCGAATGAATGTAATAGAACTCACAGAACTTAAATCACAGTTAGAAGAATTAATCGACAAGAAGTACATTCGACCTAGTTTTTCCCCTTGGGGAGTACCGGTCTTATTCGTAAAGAAAAAAGATGGAACCTTAAGGTTATGTATAGATTATCGACATTTAACTAAAATGACTATTAAAAATAGATATCCTTTACCCCAGATAAACGATATGTTCAATAAGTTCCAAGGGTCAATGATCTTTTCTAAAATAGATTTAAGGTTCGGCTACCACCTAGTACGGATCAAAGATGAAGTCATTTTTAAAACTGCCTTTAGAACTCGTTATGGACATTACGAGTTTGTCGTAATGCCATTTGGTTTAACAAACGCACCTGCCGCTTTTATGTGTTTAATGAATAGTATTTTTAGTAACTATTTAGATAAATTCATATTCGTCTTCATCGATGATATACTGATTTATTCGAAGAATGAAAAAGAACATGAAGAACACTTAAAAATAGTTCTGCAAATTTTAAGAGAACAACAACTGTTTGCTAAGTTTAGCAAGTGCGATTTCTATAAAGACTTCAATATCTAGGACACGTAGTGTCTAAGGATGGAATATCTGTGGACCCTGATAAGGTGAAGTCTATCACTGAATGGCCAGTTCCTAAAAATGTAACGGATATAAGAGCATTCATGGGGATTACGGGTTACTATCGGAAATTTATTGAAGGATTTTCTAATATAGCTTACCCCATAACCTCACTACAAAAGAAAGGTAAAAAGTTTGACTGGGATGAAAAATGTACTAAAAGTTTTAATAAATTAAAACACCTGTCAACTACCACCCCTATCTTAAAAATTGTTGATCCTTTTAAGGATTTTCTCGTATGCACCGACGCATGTAATGAAGGGTTAGGCAACGTACTGATTCAAGAGAATCATGCCGTGGCATACGAATCTAGAAAATTAAAAGATCATGAGAAAAATCATGCTATGCACGATCTAGAACTTGTTTCAGTTATACATGCATTAAAGATGTGGGGGCACTACCTCATCGGAAGAAATTGTTTGCTAATGTCAGATAACATAAGCCTAAAATACTTGTTTGACCAGCAGAACTTAAACTCTAGACAAGCAAGGTGGTAGTCCTTTTTAAGCGAATATGAATTTGAGATAAAACATATAAAAGGTAAAAAAAACAGAGTTGCAGACGCATTAAGCCGTCATGCAAATTTATTATTTGCAAGCAACAGTTACAAATATGGTTTGGAAAATTAGATTTTAAATGCAGAAAATTTTGACAAAGAAAACCAAATTTTAAAGAAGAAAACTACTGAAAATGAAAATAATCAGATAAAAACAGATCTCTGTATAAATGAAAGAGGATTATTGTTGCATAAAAGCAGACTATACATACCCAACTAGACAGAAATCAAGTTAACTGTTATGAATGAATTACAGAAGCAACCATATTCAGGACACCCAGGGTATCAAAAGATGATCACCATGATCAGGAACGATTTCTTTTGGCCAAACATGAAGAAAGAGGTAGTAGAATACTTAGCTCGCTACATAGAATGTCAACAAGTCAAGGCTGGACATTAACATCCAGCAGGGCTATTGCAACCGCTACCCATTCCAAAATAGAAATGGGAAACGATTAGTATGGATTTTATAACTGGCTTACCGAAAAATTTCAAACAACATGATTCAATTGTGGTCGTAGTTGATAAGTTAAGGAAAGATGCTCATTTTATTCTTGTGAAATATACCTATAATTTTGTTAACATTGCATATATTTTCATGAAGGATATAGAGTCAGGTTAGATGGTGTACGAAAAGTAATAATCTCAGATAGAGGCGCAAAATTTACAGGTAATTTCTGGAGAGCCTTGTTTAAAGGGTTGGGTACAAAGTTAAATTTCAGTACTGCATATCACCCATAAATGGATGGGCAGACCGAGAGAGGAAACCAATTTCTAGAGGAAATGCTAAGAATGTATGTCATGGACAAACCATGTAAGTGGGAGGACTACTTACACTTAGTAGAATTTTCTTATAATAATAATTTTCAAGTTTCTGTAGGTATGAGTCCTTTTGAAATATTATATGGACGCAAGTGTAATACTCACATTTCATGGAGTATTCCAGTAGACCGATTAATATTAGGACCTAAATTATTAAAGCATATGGAACTGACAGTGAAGCAGGTACAACAAAATTTGAAGGCTGCCCAAGACAGGAAGAAAAGTTATGTTGATTTAAAAAGAACTCGTAGAGAGTTCTAGGTGGGTGATCATGTGTATATAAAGGTAAATCCCAAGAAAAGTTCCTTGAGACTGGGAAAGTATTCAAAATTGGCACCCAGGTATTGCGGGCCATTTGAAATTTTAGCTAAAGTAGGGCCAATTGCATACCAGTTGGCCCTACCACCCAATATTAAAGTGCATAATGTGTTTCACATTTCTATTTTAAAAAGATATGTTCATGATGTCTCTCATGTGATTGATTGGAATGTAATCCAGGTGGAACCCGAAGGAGAGTTAAAAGTGGGACCGGAGTGCATTCTCAACAAGAGAGAACATTTACTCTAGAACTGTACCATTGGAGAAGTCAAGGTGCAATGGAAGCATCTTATTTTGGAAGAAGCTACTTGGTAGCTAGAAAGTAATATGTGGGAGGCATATCTAGACTTATTTCAAGAAAATGAAATGGAAGAACAAAACAAAACAAAAAATTATAACACCGAGGACGGTGTTATCCTTTAAGGGGCGGTGTATGTAATACCCCCTGCATTAATAATTAATTATTAATTCCGCTGGAAAAATACTTTAATTATTATTTTTATTATTTTATTATTTTGACAGAAAAGTCAAGAATAAAAATTTTTGTAATAAAATACTTTTATTTGAATAAAATATGTTGAAGGGGGACAAAGGTGGATCTAGCTGTTAAAGAGTGTTTACTGACCCACAAGAGGAAAAGACATGTGGAAGAAACCACTAGGTGAGAACTCAAGATGTAGAAGGAATCATCCCCAAAAATCAGGTCACGACTCCTAGTTGAGTGCTAAAGAGCAGGGGGCTCATAAATGACCAATTCATAGGAAAAATACTATATATTAGCATGTCCATGAGCAATAGGAAGCTAGCATTGGATGATGATTAAAATCTGTGAATGCAAGAGATGGTGCATTGAAGGATTTTTCTCGCGTGGTTAAGCGAACAACCTCAGGGGTTCTGGAGCAAGTAACTTGGTTGCTCTGGGAGTTGGTTGGGAGGAACAATTTCTCCACTTTTGTTTTTCCAGCATTGGTGCCAGGTTCATAATTTATGTTTAAATGTTTGCAGAATGTGTTTTAAATTCTAGATCTGAATAAGATTAATGTAGAACCTAGTCTGTATCAATTAGCCTAATGATGCTATGCTCAAGTGTTTAGAATTCTGATTCCCATAAAAACTTGAATTCTACACATATGGTTTTGAAATCATCTGTTCTAATTTGTCTCATGGATTCCTACATTTAAACGTTTATTTCTTGATTATGTCGATTATTCCTAAATTTATCCCTTAGTTGGTATTCACAAAATTAGAGGTAGGATGAATCTCTAAACCTGCTAGAATGTATCTACTTTTATCATATTTGAACTATGGTAAGGTTCCATAAAAAATAACTTATAAGTATATACAAATAGAGTATTATCCTAATTCCTAAATGAATAAAAGTATTAGGTTATACACTATTTTCATATTATAGATCGGTAGTACTTAGTATATAGAAATGGAACCCACATAAATAACATTAACATTATTACAACTCATAAGATTCCAATAAAAGCATTTGAATCGAATAAGGTCTACATATCTAATCATGAAAGTGTAATGCTCTTATCTTAAGTATATATATATATATATATACAGAGATAATAAAATTAAATCCTAAACAAAATCCTTGATCAACTTAACAAGAATAAAGAGATACAATTTTCAATCATATACAGAGATCATGGAATCGAATCTATTTAAGGTATTATTTTAACAGTCCTATGATAAAATCAACCATAATTTTATAATAATACAACTGGAATCGATGTTCGTTCTAGCATTGGTAAAACCAAACCACAAATAGAAGATCCCATTGTTTTGATGACCACAAAGTATGTGCAATATAACAAGAAAACAAATCAAATCTCTTACTGAATGATATGCTTTTTCACAACCACATTCACGACATCGAAAGTGTAGTCACAGAATTGGTATCATCGACAACCGATTTTAACACACCAAAAATATTAACTTCACAGACCCTAAGGGTCATATTTTCATTCAAATGCAACAAGCGTCATAACTATAGGGTCGTAAGTCCACCACGTGGCTACCCCAAATTAATACAGAGGAAGAGCCTCGATCAAGTATACATAGGATTAAAATACACTACATAGATCGTGAGATCGAATCTCTTAAAGTAAACAAATTAAAATGCATTATGTTGATAAATAAAACTAAACCAAATATAAATAGATATTGCATAGGTTTAAACTCTTAGCAGAAATCGCACAGACCCTAGGGCCGAGTCTTTATTTTTCTTTCACAAGGTTATATAAGAGACATAATAACAATAATTACATCTACGATAATGACAGAGGCAAAATGGTCGTAAGGCCTCTTCTTTACAAGTTAAACCCTAAGGATTTCTAGTCACAACATCGCTTTTATTCTAAGAGAAACTTATCTTGTTCGCAGTGGTGGCCATCACCCTTGTTCCCATGCCCCTACTCAGCTTTACCTGCGACCAACCAGACAAGAGTTTTTAAAACTATACGTTTGACCAAAGTCTATAGACTGATAAAAGGAAATTTTATTAAGGTCGGGAAGAAATTTTACCTAGGCATTTGGAAATGCGGGCCTAGGAGGAGGTGACCCTGTCGCCTCCCTCTCCAGTGCCGAAACCTGCAGATTATTCAAATTGCAATCATAACACAACATATTGTATTTTTTTCCTTTTTAACCAACTAATGAACTTAAATAGATTTTTTTAAACCGTTACCTTGACCTTTGCAGAGAGAAACCAGGGTTAGGCTCCTCCTGACACCCTTATCTCTCCACTGCCTGCATTTTTAAACATGTAGACATCAGTAATGATACAAGAGATAAGAAGAGAAACTTTTAAACGCAAACCTTGATGAGTTTTTAACAATGTCTTACATGGTAAAAAAGGCAGTTCGCAGCAAAGATTTCATAACCAAAAATTTATTGAGGACGTATCGAGCTTGATGCTGAGGACCATGAAGCTTTGCTTAAAGCACAGGAACACCTTGGACACAACCAAACAGATTGGCATCAAGACTGTGAACAAATACTATCACATTCAAAACCCTAAGACGCCATCGATAGAATAGAGCTCAGCTCTCCTCACTTACAAGCTAAATAACCGAATTGATGAGGGTTTAGAAAACATAAACATTGCACTAAACCCTACTCAAACCATCGCCTTATCGACACACAGTTAGATGGACGAGATATATTCTGGTGGGAGCCATAAAGGGCTTGGTTGCGCTATCAACTTGCCGCTAGGTGGATCATTAAAGTTTTCCATCATCCAAATTTAATACAACATTAAAAACCATATCAACCATGCAAACATGGTTGTAAGAATTCAAATCCTTTTATATAATGCTTGGATCAAAGTTCCACTATGGTAATGTCCCATAGATTTCGTTAGCTTATCATTTATACATGCCAATACTCACAACCAAGTTTAGCATGGGTCGCTAGACCTTTATGCTTTACTCAAACTTTAGCCATGATATTTTCCCTCTCCATGGGTGCTAGTTTTAATTCTAAGAGTAGTTAAGACTAGGAGAAAATATCCAAATATATTCTTAGGGCTAAACATATGTGACATAAAATAATAACAAGAACAAGAGTTCCACTTTTACATCACCTTCGATTTTGATGTCGGAACACCACCTTTTAGTAAAGCATCCATCTCTTTTTCCTTCTGACCACAAATAATAATTTTACATTAACAACCCGCAAACAAAGCATTCCTATTACTGTAGTGTTTACTTGAATGATAAAATAGTTATGCTTCGAATAGTATCTTTTAATCGTAGAAGTTGTATTCAAAATTACATGCTTTTAATTTTTTTTATTTTACGAATTTTTGGGTATCTGACATTATGGCATCAGAGCATGGTTACAACACTTGGCCTGAACCGGCCCAATAGTTAAAACAAAATCAGAAAACTAATGATGTTTATTTTTATTTTCTGGTTTGATTCTCTTACTAAACAGGAAGAGGAAGAAACTATATTTTGCAGGAAGATTATGGCAGAATTCAGAAAGCCTAAAGGAGAGGAATCACCCCCTCGAATACCGATGAACACTGAAGGGGTTGAAATATGGGTAAAATTAAATGAAAGTAGAAATGACAACCCGTCAGAATTACAACAGACTGTCAAAGAATCAAGGTCAAAATTAAAAAGAGTTAGAGATGAAAACGAACGAATAATGAAAACACAAGATGAGCTCAACAATATTTTGCTGGCTAAAATACACAGTAATGATAAAAATAAAAACAAAAAAACTAAGGAAGTTAAAACCAAAGCTACACCTTACAAACATAAAGGAAGAAAACTGAAATTTTCCAGCCATGGGGCTGAAACTTCCAGTGAAGAATCACCTAAACAAGAACATTACGATTCTAGCGAAAGTAGTGACAGTCATAAAGATAAAAATAAGTATAGACCCTACGAAGAAATTTCAGGAGAATTCAAAAAAATTAAACCTCCAATGTTTAATGGTGAAATTGAGAAAGGAGAAGAGGCGGAGGCCTGGTTTTCTAGAATGAATTTTTTTTCCAGATTTACAATTATTCAGATGAACTAAAGGAAAAAATGACCATCTATAACTTAAGCGAAAAAGCAGATATCTAGTGGCAAGATATCAAGAAAGTAAAAGGTATAAAAGAACGACAAGTAACCTAGAAAACCTTTAAGAAAATGTTTAAAGAAAAGTATCTTTCGGAACAGTACTATGAAGAGAAAGCGGAAGAGTTCTATGAATTAAGGTTGGGTGCTTTGACCATGAAAGAAATCTGCAGTAAATTCATAAGTTTGCTTCGTTATGTACCTGATATAATTGATGAAAAAACAAAAATACAACACTTTCTTAGTTCCTTACCTACTCCATTTAAAGAATGGATTGAATATGACAACCCAAAGACACTGGAGGAAGGAATGAGAAAAGCGAACTATTGTTATGAACAGAATAAAAATAGAAGAGAAAAAATTCCTAGTTGGAACACAAAAAGGCGATATAATTTTAAGAAAAATAATAACAATATATTTCACAAAAATTCTGGAAACAGTTACAGAGGGTATTGGGGTAGTAACTACAGAAATGTTAAACCACAACACCCTACAACAAGAGAAAGATAACCCTCCAATAATTTTAATAAAAAAACTACTCTGAAAGAACCATTAAAATGTTCAGAATGTGGTGAACCACATTATTTCAAAGACTGTCCTAAAATAAATAGAACTTTTAATAAAGTCCACTCCATTCAGGAAGCTGTTACTGTTGGAGATATGGTGAGGAGTATGGCCAAAATCAATGTTGCACTGGAGAATCGATAGGCATACCATCAAGCTTCAATGGTCAAAATCGAAGGTACGATAAAAAGTCAACCTATTTCCATACTAATTGATCCAGGTGCAATTTTAAGCTATGTACCACCTAAGATTATTGAATTATGTAAATTAGTATAAGAACAATTTGAAAAGTCTTGGCTGGTACAGTTAGCCATAGGTACTAAACGTAAGGTCACTAGTTATGTGAAAAATTGTGAAGTATTGATTAATGAATTTAATACACATGTTGATCTAAATATTTTACTGTTAGGTTCTTATGATATGCTGATTGGAATGGATTGGTTGGAGAAACATAAGGTTATTCTGAATTGTTTTGAAAAAACTTTTGCATGCACAGATAACACTGGGAATACAATTAAAGTAACCAGAATTCCTAGAAAAACAACTATTAAATAAATCTCATCCCTACAAATGAAAAGATCAGTACGTAAGGGGTGTAAAGTTTTTGTTGTTTATGTAATGCCTATCTTATGTAATAAGCAGAAAGACAATGAAATTAAAGTAGATGATATACCTATCTTAAAATACTTTAAGGATCTATCTTTCCGGAAGAATTCTCTGGACTACCTTCGAAAAGAGACATAGACTTTACAATCGATTTAATAGTAGGAGCGGTGCCAGCATCAAAAGCCCCGTATCGAATGAATGTAATAGAACTCACAGAACGTAAATCACAGTTAGAAGAATTAATCGACAAGAAGTACATTCGACCTAGTTTTTCCCCTTGGGGAGTACTGGTCTTATTCGTAAAGAAGAAAGATGGAAACTTAAGGTTATGTATAGATTATCGACATTTAACTAAAATGACTATTAAAAATAGATATCCTTTACCCCAGATAAACGATCTGTTCAATAAGTTCCAAGGGTCAATGATCTTTTCTAAAATAGATTTAAGGTTCGGCTACCACCTAGTACGGATCAAAGATGAAGACATTTTCAAAACTGCCTTTAGAACTCGTTATGGACATTACGAGTTTGTCGTAATGCCATTTGGTTTAACAAACGCACCTGCCGCTTTTATGTGTTTAATGAATAGTATGTTTAATAACTATTTAGATAAATTCGTATTTGTTTTGATCGACGATATACTGATTTATTCGAAGAATGAAAAAGAACATGAAGAACACTTAAAAATAATTCTGCAAATTTTAAGAGAACAACAACTGTTTGCTAAGTTTAGCAAGTGCGATTTCTATAAAGACTTCAATATCTAGGACACGTAGTGTCTAAGGATGGAATATCTGTTGACCCTGATAAGGTGAAGGTTATCACTGAATGGCCAGTTCCTAAAAATGTAACGGATATAAGATCATTCATGGGGATTACGGGTTGCTATCGAAAATTTATTGAAGGATTTTCTAAGATAGCTTACCCCATAACTTCGTACTACAGAAGAAAGTTCAAAAGTTTTGTTGGAATGAAAAATGTACTGAAATTTTTAAGAAATTAAAACACTTGTTAACTATCGCCCCGATCTTAAAAATTGTTGATCCTTCTCAGGATTTTGTCGTATGCATCGATGCATGTAATGAAGGGTTAGGTTTTGTATTGATTCAAGAGAATCATGTCGTGGCCTACGAATCTAGAAAATTAAAATATCATGAGAAAAATTATGCTACGCACGATCTAGAACTTGTTGCACTTATACATACATTAAAGATGTGGCGGCACTACCTCATCGGAAGAATTTTTTTGCTAATGTCAGATAAAATAAGCCTAAAATAATTGTTTGACCAACATAACTTAAACGCTAGAAAACAAAGTTGTAGACGCTTTAAGCCATCATGCAAATTTATTATTTGCAATCAACAGTTACGAATCTGGATTGGAAAATCATATTTTAAAGAATCATATAAAAGCAGATCTCTGTATAAATTAAAGAGGATTATTGTTGCATAAAAGCAGACTGTACATACCAAATTCGACAGAATTCAATTTAACTATTATGAATGAATTACACAAAAAACCCTATTCAGGACACCGAGGGTATCAAAAAATGATAACCATGATTAGGAAGGATTTATTTTGGCCGAACATGAAGAAAGAGGTAGCAGAATACTTAGCCCGCTGCATAGAATGTCAGCAAATCAAGGCTGAACATCAACATCCAGCAGGACTTTTGCAACTGCTACCTGTTTCGGGATGGAAATGGGAAATTATTAGTATGGATTTTATAACTGGCTTACCGAAAAATTTCAATCAACATGATTCAATCATGGTCGTAGTTTATTGTTCGGGTACATAGGGTACTACCAAAGGTGTTCGGGTACACAGGGTACTACCAAAGGACTGAACACCAAGAGCAACCACTTCACACAAACAGATCACAGATCAACACACCAATGTTTTGACGTGGTTTAAACCCTCTTGAGGGAAGCACTCCACGGCCCCGGCCAAATAGCTTCTACGGGACAATTTATTATGCAAAGAAAGAAAGTTACAAATGAGCTTCTCATAATCGATCAACTAAACAATGACCCTCCATGCTCTTTAAATAGAGATCATGGACCAATCGGGTGTTAAGCCACGGATCAAGGTTAGGTATGATCTAAGAGAAGTTGAGCTATCAGATCACTCTATGTCGGGAACATATCGTGACCATCGGAGTAAGTATTTACAAATGCATACTAATGCATACTAAAGAAACACACTATCCCTAACAGATATATTACACAAGTTGATCTTAACTAACTCCTAAGTGTCTAAATATCCTAACATTTATAAGTTAATTAAAGCTGCTCATTTTATTCCTGTGAAATATACCTATAAGGCTGTTAACATTGCAGATATTTTCATGAAGGAGATATTCAGGTTACATGGTGCACCAAAAGTAATAATCTCATATAAAGACACAAAATTTATAGGTAATTTATGGAGAGCCTTGTTTAAAGGGTTGGGCACACAATTAAATTTCAGTACTGCATGTCACCCACAAACGGATGGGAAGGCCGAGAGAGTAAACCATGTTCTAGAGGACATGCTAAGAATGTATGTCATGGACAAACTAGGTAAGTGGGAGGACTACTTACACTTAGTAGAATTTGCTTATAACAATGATTTTCAGGTTTTTGTAGGTATGAGTCCTTTTGAAATATTATATGGATGCAACTGCAATTCTCCCATTTCATGGAGCAGCCCAGTAAATGATTAATGTTAGGACTTGAATTATTAAAAGATATGGAACTAACCGTGAAGCAGGTACAACAAAATTTGAACGCTGCCCAAGACAGGTAGAAAATTTATGCTGATTTAAAAAAAACTCCTAGAGAGTTCTAGGTGGGTGATCATGTGTATATAAAGGTAAATCCCAAGAAAATTTCCTTGATACTGGGAAAGTATTCAAAATTTGCACCCAGGTATTGTGGCCATTTGAAATTTTAGCTAAAGTAGGATCGGTTACATACCAGTTGGCCCTACCACCCAATATTAAAGTGCATAATGTGTTTCACATTTCTATTTTAAAAAGATATGTTCATGATGTCTCTCATGTGATTGATTGGAATGTAATCCAGGTGGAACCCGAAGGAGAGTTCCAAGTGGGACCAGAGCGCATTCTCGACAGGAGAGAACATTTACTCTGGAACCGTACCATCGAAGAAGTCAAGGTGCAATGGAAGCACCTTAGTCTGGAAGAAGCTACTTGGGAGCTGGAAAGTAATATGCAGGAGGCATATCCAGACTTATTCCAAGAAAATGAAATTGAAGAATAAAAAAAATAAAAATTATAACACCGAGGACAGTGTTATCCTTCAAGGGGAGGTGCATGTAATACCCCCTGAATTAATAATTTATTATTAATTTTGCTGGAAAAATACTTTAATTATTATTTTTATTATTTTATTATTTTGACAGAAAAGTCAAGAATAAAACATTTTGTAATAAAATACTTTTATTTGAATAAAATATGTTAAAGGGGGGAAAGGTGGATATAGCTGTTAAAGAGTGTTTGCTAACCCACAAGAGGAAAAGACATGTGGCAAAAACCATTGAGTGAGAACTCAAGATGCAGGAGGCATCATCCCCAAAAATCAGGTCACAACTCCTAGTTGAGTGCTAAAGAGAAGGAAGCTCATAAATGACCAAGTCCTAGGAAAAATACTATATATTAGTATGTCCATGAGAAATAGGAGGCTAGCATTGAACAAGAATTAAAATCTGTGAATGCAAGAGATGGCGCATTGAAGGGATTTTCTCTCGTGGATCAATGAACAAGCTCGGGGGTTATGTAGAAAGTAACTTGGCTGCTCTGGGAGTTGGTTGGGAGGAACAACTTCTCTACTTTTGTTTTTCCAACGTTGGTTCCAGGTTCATCATTTATGTTTAAATGTTTGCAGAATGTGTTTTAAATTCTAGATCTCAATAAGATTAATGCAGAACCTAGTCTGTATCAGTTAGCCTAATGATGGTTACATGATGGTATGCTTGAATGTTTAGAATTCTGATTCCTATCCAAACTTTGAATTCTGAACATATGGTTTTGAAATCGTCTATTCTAATTTTTCTCATGGATTCCTACATTTAAACGTTTATTTCTTGATTATGTCGATTATTCCTAAATTTCTCCCTTAGTCTGTATTCACTAAATTAGAGGTAGGTTGAATCTCTAACCCTGCTAGAATGTATCTACTTTTTTCAGATTTGAACCACGGTAAGGTTCCATAAAAAAAGAACTTATAAGTATATACAGATAGAGTATTATCCTAATTCCTACACGAATAAAAGTATTAGGTTATAACATTTGTTCATAGTATAGATCGGTATGTTAAGATCCTAGTGGGCGGCCTTCACTAACATCTCGAGGTTTTGGTGTAACGGTTCGTATCATCTGGTATCAGAGCCTCCACCCAGGTTCAAGTCACAGAGCGGGTGGCAACGCCGGCATTGCAGTGTTCGTCCGGGGCTCGTATGGCGGAAAGGGGACACCACCGTACGGGCGCACATCCAGCCCAGAGTCTGGACTGCGGAGCATGGTGGGATGTTAAGATCCTAGTGGGCGGCCTTCAATAACATCTCGAGGTTTTGGTGTAACGGTTCGTATCACGGTAGTACTTAGTATATACGAATGGAACCCACATAAATAATATTAACATTATTACAACTCATAAGATTCCAATAAAAGTATTTGAATCGAATAAGGTATACATATCTAATCATGAAAGTGTAATGATGCTATCTTAAGTATATGTTGGCTCCTTCCTAACCCATAGGTTTTCTTATAAGACCCAAGTTCTTTGCGGTTTCCTTTTGACCAACAAAACCCCTTCACATTGTCCCTTTTGGAAACAACCTGCGAGCAGGTTGAGTTCTCACTTGAGGTGTATCTATGGGGTACTGCAGAATCAAGTTTCCATAGTAAGTGATAAGTTGCTTGGACGGACGTATTATGCAACACAACAAATGATATATGCTGCGAAGTGAGACTGCGCAGCGATAGGCAATGCTGCAGTCCACACCACTATACTCTTCTACCGCGAGACTTCTACTGAAGCTGCGAACATTCCAACTTTATTCTATACTTGGATTATCTTGAAAACGCTTAAGGCATTGAAATGAATATCACTCATCCATTCATTCAGGCGCTTAACTGACTATCCTTCTAACATTCATTCATTAACTCAGGATGTCATGATTTCAACATAGACGACTGATCTAACCCACTGTGTATGTTCATTTACTGTGTGTAAGAAAGTACTTAACTAAATGACTGATTCACTGCCTTCATACATAAGAATAAATGTTCACCATTCAACTATTCATACGGAACTTAACATATCATTTCCATACTTCTCTAATGGAAAATGCATATAAAAGCTCTCTTCATAACAGTATGCAAGGAAACATCTAGACATTCATTGATAGAAAACACAAGTAATCATTCATTCATAAAACACAATCACACAACACGAGATTTAACGTGGTTCACTCCCCCGGGTGGGAAGCTACGTCCACAAGAACGGTTGGTAATATATTTCTTTGAAAGGGATGGGGACAACCATTCCTAGTCTGTGCACTCTACTGCAGACTCTCCTTCCTCTCAGATAGGTCTTTGCGCACACAGCTGCAGAGCCTTTACAATCTTCTTAGCTCAGAGAGATTTTACAATACAACAACCAAAATTGTAACTACCAAAAGTAGAGATTAACTCAAAAATGTAACCACATAGTAACCCCATCCCATACAAAATTGTCTTCTTAAATAGATCATGCCTCTAAGGTCATGTCTTTACAAAGTCGAAGACCTAAACCCAAAAACCCTTAGGGTTTACAAAACTGCGTCGGTTTCCCTAAACTGGCTTGCTGGCATCTGGTAGTGTCTGCTTCATCGTGGCGGTTCTCCACGTCTTCAATCTGTCACTATCGGACTTCCTGTCGCACGCATGCCAACAGGTCACTTTCTCTAAACTGTTCATCTCTCTAATGGTTTCTCCCACCAAGCGTGCCAAGCCGTCACTTTCCTCAACAAACTCGTGCATTGGCCGCCTGCTTGATTTGCTCGTGCCCGCCGCTTGGCACTCTTGGAGCATCTTTCCAAAATTAGACCACTACTGGTCCATCCGATACCTGCACCTGATCCTTGTCCAGCACTCCACCTTGCTGGCTCCACGTGTCCTGACTGCTTCGCAGCACTGCTTCCTTGCAGCGCTGGTCTTCGCAATGCTTCCAAAACTTGGATGCTGCGCACAGCTTCGCGGCACCCTCAATATTTAGACAAAATTATATTTCTGAGCTGCACTCAGCTCAGCTTTCCCTACTTATCAAAAAAGGTGTTACCAAAAATTTGTCCCGACCTGGGCCCAATATGCCCCTAACACTTACATGTGGCTCATCCCCAGGCCACTTGCTGCTTCGGTCGTCTCACTCTGCTTCGCGACCGATGGAACTAACTGTGCCGCGAACTCGTTATATGTACCGAACTACTGCTCCACTGCTTCTCTAGTATCTTGTTCAACTTGTTGTACTATCTCAAGCAGTGCTGGAGTTATCTCTTCTCCAATCTGTCCTTTTACCTGCTCCTGGTTGTCACGCAGTTCCTTTAGCTTATCTTATACTTGCTGCGACATTGTTGTAGCATCCTCCAGTAGTTGTTGTGACTGATTATCCATCTCAGTCTCTTTCTCTCTTAATGCTTGGACTTGCTTATTCAAGCTTGATACTTCCTTATACCTGGACAACCTCTCCCTGGGTGGTAGAGCTTTGAGCTCTGCGTCCAACTTCTGTAGTGCGGTCTGCTTTTCCTTTACCGCGATCTTTACCTGCAGTAGCCCCTGATCCTCTTCAAGGGTAGTGAATGCCTTTGAAACTTTTTCCAAGAGATCCTGGCACTTAGCCATCTCACTCGTTATGTTCTACGCGGAAGCACTCACTGCTTGCTCTCTTAACTGCTTCTCAGTTAATGGCGTCTGCTTATTCAGTTTTACCTTCAACGTGGCAATATCGGCCTCATAAAAAATCTCTTTATCCTGCATATTCGACTTCAAGGATCTTACCTTATCTCTGATCCTCAGAACTATGTCTGAAGGATCATCCAGGAGTTCTATACCTTCAATATCCTGGGCAACAGTGGATATGGTATTCTCCAATTGTTTTCGACAGTCCTGTTCATCACGTAGCTGCATGTCTGCGCGCAACTCGAGCTGCCTGTTTGCTGCGGTGAGCTCCGCTTGTGACTTCATTGACTCTACCGTTCGTTCATGCATCTCCTCTACTATCTGCATGTGGATGAAGTGCAAACCTGGTAAGGGAATTTTGGCCAAGTCAAGCTTTACCTACTCGACTCCCTTTGTGTCCAGGGCGACCTGTTCTGTCATTGGTAATGCAATAGCCAATGGGTCCACATGGACAATCCTTGTCTTTGACGGCAGTGTTATGGCTAGCTGCGGTGGTGCTTGCTGCGAGGTTCCTACCAACCTCCCTTCAGCTAATGCTCCTTGCGGCAAGGTTAGGCTCTTCTGGACATTGTCCATTTTCTTCATGAGACCTTGCAGTGCGAGCCTGGTCTTTTACAGATCATCCTGGATGACCTGATCCTTTTTATCTTTGTTAGTCATGAGCTTCTGCATCTGCTCGGAGACCCTTTCTGCTATCATGTCAAAGTCATCTTCGTTCAACACTATCTCAGCTTGAGTCTTTGTGGCCTTCATCTTCTTCTGCACCTTCGGCTTCTGCGAGGTCTCAGGCTCTTTCCACCTGTTTCTTCAACAATCGAGCATGACAGCGGGATTGGCTCATCTTCGTCAGAGTCTGTCTCAACATCCATGACTTCCACACGGAAGTCGACAGGCCAGTCCTTCATGAGGGCTTCAATGTCATCCTCGTACATATGGTAGTTACCCGGGAACCATTCTGGCTTCTTCATCTTTGCCTTGAGTGAAATGAAAATACATCACATGTCAGCCTAAAAATCAAGAATGCGGATGTACTTCGACGTTACCTGTTTTGTGATGCGAGCTGTAGCGGCGATCACATCGCGCAACTGAGTGTAATACTAATAGAAAACTTCAGCTGTCGTGTGTTGTCATTCTGCATTGATGTTTACCCAAAGGTTTTCATACCGGAATCCTCTGGGATCATTGGTTTCTATATTGACACCCACATAGTCCCTTGGCTCCTTCCATCCCGAAAAGGCGATGAGGATGATCAGCCATGTGAAGTGGAACTGTCCACCGTTTTCCTGGGTATCATTGAGCTCATCCAAGAACTCATTCATAAGATATTGACAGCAATTAAACTCGGTGCCTTCAGCTGCTGCGGCGCCGAGTAGCACTACGCCCGCAGGCACCTCTGGAGGCCTAGCTGTTCTGATGATTTTTCCTGCGAGCAGCTGGGTGACAAATTTTGTCGCTCTGTCCTCAATTT
Organism: Larix kaempferi; assembly: GCA_027924585.1. Classification (NCBI taxonomy): domain Eukaryota; kingdom Viridiplantae; phylum Streptophyta; class Pinopsida; order Pinales; family Pinaceae; genus Larix; species Larix kaempferi. The sequence continues at coordinate 11,576,810 of BSBM01000084.1, forward strand.
CTTCTGTGGGAAAACCTCTTTTCCCTTTCACCAATGCATGGCTTTTCTTCATTTTCTCGACAGCTTCTTTTTCCTTGCTCTTCCCTTGGAAGAACTGCTTGGGATCCTTACTACGTTTACTGAGACCTGTTATGCAGTGGATCAAGGCAATGTTGACATCAATATTTTTTTCTAGCCACAGGTATCCCTGGTGGATTCGTGCCATCAGCATGCGAACCACGGCATTAACTTCTGGTGAGCGATCAAAATGTGGTAATCTAAGGAGGTTCAACAATCCTGACTGAACTACCAATGTTAGCCAGCTTTCGGCAACCAAGTTAAATGTGCCATTGGCATCTTTCTTCTAGCACATGTACTAGTCCGGCTGGAACTGTGGGTACTTAGGCGAGTGGGGCTCTTCCTTTTTCATGCCTAGGAGGTCAAAATCTTCCCACTGACAGTCCGGGATCTTTCCGAGCAGGTTTTTGGCAACCTCTACATGTTTTGAGATGGGCGACAATGGGATTTCATATTTAGCGCTCTTGACCAGTTTAAAGACTGGGGCATCCAACGCCCACGGTGATATATACTCTGGTGTCAGCTTCAATGGTTCTTTCTAAAAGACCGGTGATTTTTGTGCCGTCTGGCCCATCTTTAGAATCTTGCTTCGTGGTGCTATTATGTCTTTCCCTTTATCTTTCCCTTTGTCCTACATGATTGGAGTATGGTGAGGTGATCTACGGGATCCTTGGCCTTGTTCTGTTACAACCTTCTTGGCAGGGGTTTTCATTAACTATGCAATTCCCCCGTGCTGAAAGACTCGGATTGCTTCTTGAAGTGTAAGCTCTTCTTCTCTATCTGGTGATTCAGACATTCACTGGCGAGAGTAGGCAATTGTTTCTGAGAGATGACTAAGGGTTGCTAGCATAGGACCAAACGCATAAAAATTCTAAGTGTCTGGTAACGCCCGCGAGTCCTTATGCGGCGTTATTTATAGGCGCAGCTGAGTCCTCCCTACGCCTTCCAAAAACTAGATGAGCATTTAATGTGGTGTCCGTTAGCCAATTTGAACGACTCCTTCAGTGTCTTCTGTCACCAGCGTGTTCAAAACGGCTATCTTTTCGTTAAATACTAAAGCGAGTGCTTGCAACGGTCACATAACGGCTATTTTTTTTCAACGATAGTGTAACGACTATTTTTCTGAGTGCTACGCCGAGCTGCGTGGCAAGCCATCTGAGATCCTGCACAGTTACTTCGTAGTACCAAGATTTTCCAACTTTGCGGTTCCTTTTTCTTTTCTTACTTCTTCTCTTTTTCTTCTTTTTTTTTTTCCCCGCGCAGCTTCAGCAGTGCTGCACGGTACACACATTGGTCTACTTAACATACATGTACAGACTCCTTGACATTTCCAGTGTCCAATTTCAACTGTACCTAACACTTGGAAATATCTTTCTTTGCTTATCATTCAGGATTTTGCGAAGCAGGGCTGTCATGATACAGCTTTAGCCTACTTCCATTTATCAGAGTTGGTAGGGCAGCGCCAGCTAAATTGGCTAACTGGACTGCACCAGTGTTAGTAACATGTATCACAGTATATGGGCCAAGCTAATGCATCTTAAATTTACCAGGAAACTTCATGAACTTGCTATCATACAGGAGGAATAGGTCACCTACCTGAAAGCACTTGTACTTTATATGGAGATCATGCCAAGCTTTCTCACGGTCTTTCTGAGCTTGCTGGTGGAAGCCGGCAATGAAGTGATCTTCCTCCAACCCAACAAGGTGTAGAAACCTTTCTTCTAATGTTGCGCGGTCTGTCATCCCTGTGAACGCAGCGATCCTTAAACTAGGGACAATATACTCCATTGGCATTATAGCTTCCTACCCATAAGCCAATTCAAAAGGTGTATGTCCAGTCAATTTCTTGCATGTGGTCCTGTATTCCCATAACACAGAGGAGACGCGCAGATGCCAATCATCTCTATTTACATTGCAAACCTTAGTCAGTGTATTCTCCAGTATTTTATTGAAAGCCTCAACAGTGCCATTTGCCTGTGGATGATATGGAATACTGAGCTGATGACGAATGTGGAATTCCTCTGTAAGTGCCTCAATGGTCTTGTTCAAAAAATGAGTACCTTGGTCACTCATCAAAATCTTCGGACAGCCAAATCTTGACAATATTTCTTCAAAAATGAACTGCGCAATAGTACTAGGGCTGTAGCCCTTTACTGGTTTTGCTTCTGCCCATCTGGTGAGGTAGTCAGTAGCAGTAATAATATACCTCGCACCAGTTCTTTTTCCTAGTGGGTTTATAGGACCCACAAAATCAATTGCCCATTTCTCAAACGCCTGCAAGGTCAACTTCGGATTCAATGGAAACTCATCCCTTCGTGAAGGTTTCCCTGTCCTCTAATAGACATCGCAGTTCCTGCAGTATTCTTTGGAATCTTTGTGGATCGTGGACCACCATAGTCCTGCACTCAGTATCTTCTGCGCGGTAGCCCTTCCTGCATAGTGACCTCCCGCGATCCCTGAATGTGCATCTGCTAGAATAAATGGTTTCTCATGATTTAGTATGCATCTGTGTGGGACTTCATCTGGCCCGAGTTTGTATAACTGACCTGCAATTATAGTGAAGTCAGTGGAACGCACCACTAGCTGTTTCTTCTTCTTGACAGGTAATTCCTGCGGTGCCAGACCTGTTGTCAAAAAATTAATGATATCCTTATAATAATCATCGGCAACCTGTATAGCTAATAGCTGTGCATCAGGCAGACTGTCTTCAATGTTTGTCGTCTCTTCTCTTGACTCAATCCTAGAGAGGTGGTCAGGTCCCAAGTTCAACCTACCGGGCTTAACAACAATCTCAAAATCATACTCCTGAAATAGCAATAGCCATCTGCATATGCACCCCCCTAACACTGGCTTATTGACCAAGTATTTCAATGCAGAGTGGTCATTGAACATAAGGAAGTGCGCATCGAGCAAGTAATACCTGAATTTCTGTAGGGCATATATGATCGCAAGGCCTTCCCTCTTAGTAGTAGTATAGTTCTTCTTTGCTATTGAGATTTTTCTGCTTGAAAATGCAATAGGGTGGTCAATACCTCCTTCTCATGGCTGAGCTAGTACAATTCCCAAGGCAATGCACGATGCGTCAGCGTGGACATGGAATGGATTTGTCTAGTCTGGGAAGACTAGAATTGGCGTAGTCACCATCTTTTCCTTTAATGTATCGAAACCTTGTTCACATTCCGCGTTCCAGATGAATGGTGCGTATTTCTTTAGCAGCTTTTCCATTGTTGCGGTTATCTGCGCATAACCCTTTATAAATTTCCTGTAGTATCCAGTATGGCCTAAGGTAGAGTGCAACATCTTGACTGAGGTTGGTGTTGGCAAGTTCACAATAATGGCAATCTTTACAGGGTCCATCATCAATCCTTTCTTACAAACAATGTGCCCAAGTAGAATGCCATAAGGAACACAAAAAATACACTTCTTTAGATTTAAAGAGATCTGATGCTGTCAACACTTCTCAAGCATCATTCTGAGGTTCGCACAATGGTTCTTCAATAGGCCAAAGATAGTCCAATCATCAAAATATGCTTCGCGAAACTTATGCATAAACTCTTTGAATGTTGCGATGACCACTCTGGATAATATGGCAGGTGTGTTCTTGAGGCCAAAAAGGCATTGTTGTGTACTAGAATGACCACCATTCCATAGCAAAAGTCGCCTTATGCCTATCTATGGGATCAATCCTGATCTGATGATACCCAGAAAAACCATCAGTAAAAGAATAGGCCTCATTCCCTCCAACATTATCAAGCACTTCATCTGTGAAAGGAGTAGGGAATGGGTCGTGCATGGAAGCATCATTCAATTTTCTGAGATCAACACAAATCCTAATCTCACCCTTCGCTTTCTTGTCTTGAATGACCATGGGACTAATCCATTCCGATTCTCAATAGGTTCAATGATTCCTGCTTCAAGCATCTTATCCAGCTCTGCACGTACTCTTTCCTTGTAGCGCGGGTTTAGTCTGTAGGGACTCTGCTTTACAGGCTTTGCGCCTAGCTTCAAATGTATTTTCATGACTCCTAGGTCTCCCAGAATTCCTTTCATTTGTAAATTTTGTCGAAAACAGCTCCTGATACTCACGTAAGGTATCTGCAATCTCTGCAACAGTCTGATCGTCCCAATAGTCTCCAATTGCTACGCACTTCGGTTCTTCTTTTGTGCCAATATTCACCTTCTGTGTTTTTACTAGTTCGCTCATATCTAGGATTTCTAACAGAGGTCCTTCTACGTCGCGCGCACCCTCTGAATCTGGTATGTTTATATTGTGTGGATCGTCATCATCATCTTCCTTGCTATCTCCATCTTCTTCATCTAGGTTATAACACTCGATAGTATGTTCCTCATGTTTCTTCCATTCCGACTGTAGGTTCGCAAGAATGGTATCTGCCCCGAAGAATTCTTCCAATGTCATATTTCTGTGAGGATAGTCTTCCTTGAATATGCGTTCCTTAATTATTTGCAATGCCTGATGGATCAGTGGGTTCTCGTCCTCAAAGCTGAAGTCCTTCTAGAAGTTGGCAGTCAACATTTCCCAATCAGTAGTTTTGTTTAGTATCCCTTTTTGTTTCTCTCTTACCTTCTTATATAATTTTTCTAAAAAAAATTATTAGAAAAATTATAATTAATCTAAATTTTATTATTTAATAAGGAAAATATATTAGATTAATTTAAATGAAGTGTGAACTTTCAAACATTAGATTTTTCTTTTCGTGTGAATAAAATGTGATTTAAGATACGTGAATAAAATACATAGATTTTTTCATAGTATGATTTTTAGCAAGAGGATGAGTAAGGAATGAGGAAGTTATGGGGATGTGTTATGTCTTTCTATTTTATTAAGCCGGTTTTGATTTATTGAACTTATATCATGTTTATGAAGTGTACTGTGAAGTTAATGCATAATTTGTATGAATGGTTGCATATTAAAACCTAGATAATTAAACAATAGCATGTAGTAATTAGGGCATTAAATGTATTAGTGAAGGAGGAAAATTCTTAGGGGGGAGTTTCTCGAAGGGGGAAAGTATGTAATGCCTCCAAAATTTATTAAGATCAGTTAAGTAATGAGGAATTATTAATAAAGTATATATATTATTTAAAATAAGAAATTAAAAAATACAAAATAATAAAGTTTAATTAACAAATAAAACTTAATTATGTTAATTAAATATGATTAGGAAAATAATGTGCATGAAGACCATTTGGCACTCATGCATAATTCACTCTAATTATATTAAAATTAGAAAATTTTGCTTATATAGAGGAATTGGGGTTGATTGAGGTTTTTTTTTTTGTTTTTATATAGAAGGGATCTAGGAGCTAGGTGGAGATGGAGGTTGGAGGTTGGAGGTAGAATAGGATTTTTTTTTATGATGTTCGACTGACTTGGTGTTACTAGGTGAGGGCTCGAGAGCTCTCAGCCTTGGACTGGGGGGTTGGTTGGGAGGAGAGCCGTCCCCAACATGTGGTTTATGTGTTGTTGATGCTCTTGGTCGGCCTACCTCTTTCGTACAACTTGTAAGTTTATATTGATAGTCAGGTATGTCTTATTTCTTATCCCATTAGTTCTTTTTGGTTTCATGGTTTTAAATGTATATGGTTATATGATTGTATATTGATAGCCAGGTATGTCTCCTTTCTTATCCCATTATTTCCTTTATAGTTTCATGGTTTTAAATGTATATGGTTATGATTATAGATGTTGTTGTATAAAAACTCATTAAGTGATAAATTATGATTGTTACATTCGTGTTAATTTAGCATGCATAATTTAATTCTAATGTATTTAATTTTCATAATTAAGTTTATCTTTATGCTTATTGAGGTTGGTCCTCAGCTATTTAAAATATATAATTTTTTTATATGAATAAAATATTAAAAATTGAGAAACATCATCGTAATTTTAGGTTCACAACTAATAACAACTACATTAATAATATTAATGTGTTGTGACTAGAACAATCACTTAATAATCTTAATGTATTGTGAATAGAGAAATAATTATTTTATTATTTTTATTTTTATTAAATATTAATTTTTTGTTTGTTTGTAAGAAATGCTTATCACTCGGCAACCATCAATTGTGTTGGATTTCTGGGTGTGGTTTCCTTTGACCAAGTGAGCTAGCGAGAATTGACTATTAAATATTAATATAATAAATATATTTTTAATTTTTTTTATTGTAAGGCTAGTGCCCATAGAATGCTAACCAATAACCTTATGTAAGCAGTTATTTAACAATACACAGATTCACCACATCACAAAGAAACATATATTTTTTGATATTATAATAATAAAAATATTTATTATTTTAGAATTTTAATTATGTCAAATACTTTTAAATTTAAAATAGTGTATCAATGTAAAATTTAGATCACTTCTAGTTAGATGTTAATTCAAAGCCTATGAGTAAATATATTTACAAAATTATTTTTTGGATTTTTTCTTCATATAGGTTTGTGAATAAGTAAAGGTTTTGATAAAATATATTACTATTTTATTTAAAAATAAATATAAAATATAAATTTAACAATAATTATTAAATAAAATTTAAATCTAAATTATCAAGGGATCCAATTTCATGTTGTGTAAATTTTTTTATCTTAAATTTGTAATTTTTTTATAGAAAAAATTTCATTTAAAGAAAATAACATTCTAAAATATATAGATAAATTATATAAATTTTGTATATAAACAGATAGATACAACAATTCCGTGGGCATATTTCGACTGTGCCTCTCAAGAGCACCTCTGTGGTGGGGGAGCCACACTCTTCCTCTCACAAACACACCATTTCCAGATCCAAATGGGCCTAGGAACAGGCACAAATAACTATGCAAAACTCCTCGCATTAAAACTTTTGCTGTGTTTTGCTCTGGAGAAAAAATGCAAAAAGCTTGAAATCTTTGGTGATTCCCTCTTAGTCATAAATTGGGTGAACAAGACCCACTGTTACAAAACAGTCTCACTTGTTACTCTGTTTGAAGAAGTTTGCAGACTCATGGCCAATTTTGACTCTATCACATGTCGACATGTATACTTGGAAAGAAACTCTACTGCTGAGCAACTTTCCAAGCAAGGATTGACTATGGAGTTCGGAACATGGAAATTCATGGAATCCAGGGAGGATGAAGTCTATGAGTTCTTTCATAGACCTTTCACAAAAACTCTTTAATCACATATCTACCAATAGGATATAACTTTTCAAATACGAACTACAGGGCACTCATTGGACATGTTTTTTTTGCAAATGTACAGACAATACGATACTATGAAGCAGCTTTTTGCTCATTGCAGTATTACAGTGAAGGTCTTAACTCTTGAACAGTTTTGCACTGTTACGATGGCTATATGATAACATGTATATGTAATTATGACTTTTTTTTTATGATAATATATAAAGCTTTTTTCCTTTGGAAGAAGAGAAAATATATATATATAATTTAACAAAATACACACATACTTTTTAATATATAACACAAATTACATTGAATCCATGTCATTTTATTTTTTCGGACCTTCCTTTTTAGGGTGTGGCTCTAGTTATTAGTTAATATCCAAAGCCATGTCCTAATGTAATCTATGGAGAATGACAAAAAATACTATACATAGAGAAACTAACTGGAGACTTGGTATCAATATGATCAAATCAGAATTCATGTAACCCTATCCATGAATTCGATCCATTCCACGTCGCGCAATAAAACTCGCCATGGATTAATAATGTCGCAATCTTCACAGCTTCAAGCTCAACTTGGACTTCTCGGTAGAAAATCTGGCATTAACATCGAGCCTGTCGACGACCATGTCCCATTGCACGCGGACCTTAATCTTCATCAACCTCAAATTCCCCAACTTTATCTTCACAGGTACGTCGGCCTTCAAATTCAAGGGAACTCTGGCCTGCTGCTGCTGCTCTTTGAGCGTGGAGACCATGGCACTGGTGAACTTAGCGCCGGTCCCGCTAAGCGCCACATCCAAGAAAGTGGTGTTTTTGTAGCCCTGGTAGAATACCGGCAGGGCACCTGTGCAGAGCTCCGTGCCGGAGTACAAAACGGCGAGATGGCTATTGTCGAGATAATATATGCCGATCTTCGAGTTCGGATTCCGGGCACTAACATTCACAGCGAACTGGCAATTTGTGCTGAGGTCGCCGTTGATGCTGAAGTTAGTGATCTTGATGCTCTCCATGGAGTATTTGGGGAACCTTGGCTGCACGACCAAATACAGAATGCCACAGATAATGGCGATGACCGCGACGAGCGCGAATAGAAAGCATATCGTGCAGCACAAGCAGCGGCAACAGGATTTCTGGCGCTTGGGAGGCCGTGAGTAAGATCTGCGAATCTGTCGTGTTTGTATGACTTGGTCTCTTGGAAACTGAACTCTAATCTGCCAGCCTGAAGGAGAAGGATAGACCCCGCCCTTCTCAGGCTCAAGACTGGACTTGGACACCAACGGAGCGCTCGGCTTATCGTCCGCATATTCGCCTGCGTGTTTCTCTACGTCTTCCGTCGTGGGGTACACCCGCTGGTTATCTGCCATCGTCACAAACCGATCAGAGCCAGGAACAGAAGATAATATAACCAAAAGTGGCCAACGAGACTCGATCCTGTGGCTGTCGAGCTCTACCGAGAGTCGTTGAAGTCTCTCCTCAGCGCATTCATGGCAGAGCCAAATTACAATAATGAATTCGGAGGCCCGGAGCATTCGCAAAATAGGCGTTGATCAACCGAATGGTCACATTAAATCCACGGCATCGATGAAAGCGAGGCGAAATTGACGGCCTAGTCGCACCGCGGCCTGGCTACCGGTTCAAGGGACCATGTCAAACTCTGTGACTGTTTCTTCATTGGAATCCGTCCGCCGGTCTTTCGCAACTGCTGTTAAATTGATAAACGGTTATTAAATTAGACCAGTCCTCATCGTGTGCGTATTGCTTTGAGGAAAAGGTAAACGCTACAATTTCGCATAATTTTATTGACTTTTGACTTTATATTTGTGATGTTGTCCGAGTGGACATATCGAGCTATTGGTTTGAACTTTTCACTTTATGTTTGTTATGTGTATATATGCAGCTATTAGTTTGGCACGTACAGGTTTGATGTTTGTCTTTGTTATGCTTCGAATGTCTTATCTTATCTTGTTTTTCTCACCTAGATTAGAATTTGTCGTAATTATCTTGTTTTTCAAAATTGTTTATTTGGGAGTAGGTTAAATGGTATTGCATTTAAGTTTTGGATGGAAATGGTTGGAAATGCATAATATGGGTTCTTAGAGGTAATTGAATTTATTTATTCAAACAACGAAAATCACTATTTCAAAAAAACATAGTTGAATTACTCATAAACACATATGGAAATGTGATTACTCATTTTATTTGCCTTTCTATTGATGTTGTAGAAGTGAAATTTTATGTGAAAATTGGATATTGGTGATGGTGTTGTAGAAGTGGCATTTGCTTTGAAAATTGGATCTTTGAGATGATGGTGAACATTATTCTCCATGCACTGTTTAATGCCATGTCTTAGGGTGGATAGTATTCACCAAAAGGTTCCCAGGCCTGCAGTGGATTTTGATGTTCAATTAAAGTGATTTTATCTCATCTTTTTCATTTCTTCATTCATTTGTAGTTGGAATGTAAGCTTTTGGAGATGTCTAAAAATTAGACGATTTGGGTCAGACAACCGGCATTTTTCTATTTTACAAAATCAGAATTCTACTTTGTTTTAATTGTGATTTTGATGATAAAAATGGATTCAGGAAACCTCTAGGGCACTCAAAATTCCAAAACTTAATAGTTGTAACTTGGATTTTGAAAAATTACAACTGGTTTTTTTTAAATTGTGATGAAAAAATATACCTATTCCGACCCAAATTGTCGAATTTTTAGATTATGCTTAGGTTAGTCGTTGTCGTAGGCATGTGACTATATGTTCTTCCTTTTCCAATTAATATGTTAGCAATGTTAGGATTTTCCTATACTCCATCCTAGTCCCACTAGTATTTTGATCATTTACATTTTCAGTCATGCATGCACTTTTAGGGTTTGCATGCATTCTAGGGTTTGCATTCATCTTGCATGCATCCCAGTCATCAATCCAGCACCTAGCCCTCAGTTATCCAGCCCCCAGGAGCTTCTCACTATTCAGTTTTAGCCCTCCAGTTGCTTAATGCGCCCTTCTTCCTTGGATTTAGGAAGAAACTCACCCATCTTCACCTACCAGTCCAGTTGTCTTCCGTTTACACTCAGTTACAGTCAGTTACACCTACCAGACTCAGTTTGACTGATGGTTGACAGTTACTTGAGCATTGATGACTCCATTAATGATGATGAAGAATTCCAATTGTGCTCCAATGACACCAGTTGTGCTCCGATGGCTCTCCAATGATCCTTTGATCACTCCATGAAGGCTAATTCAAATTGCCACCTTAGGCATTCGAATCCTCATGCATTGTACTATTTATTTGTCCATATTGTGATTAATTAATTAGCGCGTGTGAAGTATTATTGCTTCTATCCAAGTTCTACTGTACCATATTATTCTGTTGCTCATTATACTGTATTGACCACTCTTCTTCTATTTTCTTGCTTAATCATAATCATTCTCTTGTGAGGTATACATCATCTCTTAGATCTGCTGTGCGGATTTTCACATGGTATCAGAGCATGTTGAGAGTATTGTTTATCTCCATTCTTGAGAGGTTTTTACAGGTTATTACCAATATTTCGAGTGCAACAGTTGCAGTAGTTTCTGCATTTTTGCAGCAGTAGCAGTTGCAGTTGCAGTTATTCTATATTGTTTTTACAGGTCCTATACAACTTCTATGTATTCATCAGGAATTACTCCTCTTTCTCCATTTAACTATGATGAATGGAAACCAAGAATGATAGCATACTTGAAGATCCATGATCTTTTTTATTGTCATTTTGAAAAAGAGTTCGAATCCCCTGAAGAGAAGATTGGTTGGTTAAATAAAGGTGTTGGAGCCTTTGGAGCAATGATTCTTTCTTTGCCTGAATACTTGAGATTCTATTTCCAAAACCGTGATGGTGTTGAAACTCCAATGGAGTTATGGACTCCAAAAGAGTTATGGGCTCACCTGGATGAAAAATTTGGCAGAAAGAATGAAGGGATTGGTCCAAACCCATTCGAAAGCAAGCAAAGTGATGCATTCGCTCCTCTTGATGGTCTCTCAGATCATGAACTAGTATCATCTCATATTGAAGTTGTTGACAAAGAACTTTCAGATTCTACACTCATGCTCCAACTTTCTTCTCTTTCTGTGCCAGCTCACACTCTAGATATTGCAGAAGGTCCTAAATCCTCTCTTGCACCAGAGTCTATTGGTTTGCATCATGATCACATGATTATTTCAGAGGTAAAATCAGCTATTGGAGGTAATGTATTCGCTCCTCTCCAGCAATCATCTCTTATTTACCACTATATGATCATTAATTCATGCTTTCATAAGGTTATTGAAGAATATGGCCATTGCCACCCGCTTGAGATAAGTTCTCATGCATCTAATGGTTTTGATCTCACCTCTTATGGTTCAAAGGAGATCTCAAGAAACCATTTCCATTCGCTTGGGATAAATTCTCATGCATTTACTGGTTTTGATCTCACCTATTATGGTTCAAAGGAGATCTCAAGAAACCATGATTCAAGTCTTGGATCTAATTTGGATTCTAAGCAATTGCTACTTGGGATAATTTCTCATGCATATGATAGTTTTGATCTCACCCCTGTTGGTTCAAAGGATATCTCAAGAAACTATTCTTCAAGCCTTAAATCTGATTTGGATTTCAAGCAAACATTATTATTTGATGGTTCTTTTTGGCATGATCTCACCCATGATGGTTCGAAGGAGAAGACAAAAGACCATTTGCATATTCATGATTTTGATCCTACCTCAGCTGATTCGAATCACAGGTTCAAGGATCATCCTCATACTTTTGGATTTGTTCTCATCACATTTGATCTAAAGAGCAAGTACAAGCACACGTTTTTTGAGCATGATCCACTTCTTCCTAAGAAGAAGATACCTCCAGACATATGACCAAGCATCACACCTACTTGAGTTTGGAGCATTTTTTTTTGTGTGTGCCTTACAGTCTGTTTTTTAGGAGGGGGTATGTTTCCCATGAAATTTTCCCACTTCCTTGGTTTATTGACTGCTATTATTCATTGTATTGGGTGACCTTTGGTCTTAGTTACCAGGGCCCAGGATGGATTAAGGGGGGGTGTTAGGATATTCCTATAATCCATCCTAGTCCCACCAGTATTTTGATCATTTACATTTTCAATCATGCATGCACTTGTAGGGTTTTCATGCATTCTAGGGTTTGCATGCATCCCAATCATCAGTCCAGCACCTAGCCCTCAGTTAGCCAGCCCCCAGGAGCTTCTCACTATTCAGTTTTAGCCCTCCAGTTGCTTAATGCGCCCTTCTTCCTTGATTTTAGGAAGAAACTCGCCCATCTTCACCTACCAGTCCAGTTGTCTTCAGTTTATACTCAGTTACAGTCAGTTACACCTACCAGACTCAGTTTGACTAATGGTTGATAGTTACTTGAGCATTGATGACTCCACTGATGATGATGAAGACTTCCAGTTGTGCTCCGATGACACCAGTTGTGCTCCGATGACACTCCAGTGATCCTTTGATCACTCCATGAAGGCTAATTTGAATTGCCACCTTAGGCATTCGAATCCTCATGCATTGTACTATTTATTTGTCCATATTGTGATTAATTAATTAGCATGTGTGAAGTATTATTGCTTCTATCCGAGTTCTACTGTACCGTATTATTCTGTTGCTCATTATACTGTATTGACCACTCTTCTTCTATTTTTTTGCTTAATCATAATCATTCTTTTGTGAGGTATACATCATCTCGTAGATCTGCTGTGAGGATTTTCACAAGAAAGGTATATAACTATACATTATATTTTATAAAGTTATTACAAATAATAATATTTTTTTAAATTTTAAATTTTGATTTTTTCAAAGTTTTTTTTGGATAAAACCTCTAGATTTGACAAACATAAATTATAAAATAAAATATTTCACATACATTACACTCAACATAAATATTTATGACATATGACTATTTATTTTACTTATAACACATTCCACATTATGACATGGAGCCAAGAAGGGCACCTGTGTGCTCAAAATTCAGCTGATGTAATATAGCTCGGAGCCCAAGTGTGCGCAAATGAGATTTGAGGGTCAGCCGAACTCTCTATGTACAACTGTATGTATTAATGTGGATAGATAATAAAAAAAAAAAATTTAACAATGATCCATGAAATTAGGTTGCATTGAACGACGAGTGATCAAATCACAGTACTCAGTAACAATCAAATCACGTACCAAGCTTGGGCTACCACTACACCAAGTTTCGAACTGAAGCTCTCATGATGACACTTAAGTGCGCTTTACACCTTCATGTGAAAAGGCTATCTATGTTGATAGGAGTTGCAGGCTTTATGTTCACCTTCATAGGAAACTCCTCAATTGTCATTTAAATTAAAAAAATTAAATCAGTTGTCTTGGCTAGTGTTGGATATGGGCCACTGTGCCTCCCTGGGTGAGATCGGCATGAAGCAACCTTTATGTTGGATATGGATAAATGCACTTCCCGAGGTGAGATGAGCGTGAAGCTTTATGTTGGAATATTCTTTCATCGTTGACTTTTAAACAAGGTTGACTTCAAGCCATTGTTGACTTTTAAGCAAGCTTGACTTTGAACCATGGATGAATTCAATCCATAGATAATAATAGTTCATGTTTGAATTCAATCCTTGGATGACTTCAATCCATAGTTGAATTTTAAGCAAGGTTGAATTTGAACCATGGTCGACTTCAATCCATAGTTGACTTAAAACCATAAATGAATTTTAAGAAATGTTGACTTTGAACCATGGTTGAATTCAATCCATAGACAATAATAGTTCATGGTTGAATTCAATCCATGGTTGACTTCAATCAAAGGTTGACATCAACCCAAAGTTGTCTTTTATCCAAGATTGAATTCAAGGTTGACTTCATTCCAAGGTAGAAATCAATCCAAGGTTGATTTCAATCCATGATTAACTTCAATCCAAGGTTGATGTTAATCCATGACTTTCTTCAATCTAAGGTTGACTTCAATCCATGGTTGACTTCACTACAAGGTTGACTTCATTCCAAGGTTGAATTCAATCCATGGTTCAATTTAAGCTAAGGTTGATTTCAAGGTTGACGTTAATCCAAGGTTGAATTCAATCTAAAGTAGACTTCAATCCATAGTTGACTGATTTTGACTGACTTAATCCATAAGTACCTTTTTAAAAGTGGTTTATTGACTTTGAACCATGGTTGACTTCAAACTATAGTTGAATTTTAAGTAATGTTGAATTTGAACCATGGTTGACTTCAATCCATATATAATAACATTTCATTATTGAATTCAATCCGTAGTTGAATTTTAAGCAAGGTTGGATTTGAACCATGGTTGACTTCAAACCACACTTGAATTCAAACCATATTTGACTTTTAAGCAAGGTTGAATTTGAACTGTGGTTGACTTCAATCCATAGATAATAATAGTTCATGGTTGATTTCAATCCATGGTTGACTTCACTCGAAGGTTGAATTCAATACAAGGTTTACTTGAATCGAAGGTGGAATTCAATCCAAGGTGGAATTCAATCCAAGGTTGAATTCAATCCAAGGTTGACTTCAATACATGGTTGAATTCAAGATTGGCGTTAATCCAAGGTTGACATTAATCCGAGGTTGACTTTAATCCATGGTTACTTCAATCCATGGTTGACTTCAAAGTTGACGTCAATCTAAGGTTTCCTTGAATCCAAGGTTGACTGCAATTCATGGTTGACTTCAATCCAAGGTTGACATTAAGGTTGACTTCATTCCAAGGTATACTTCAATCCATAGTTGAATAAGATTGACTGAATTCAATCCAGAGGTACATGTTTAAAAGTGGTTTATTAACATTGAAATAGAGTTGACTTTTAAGCAAGGTTGATTTCAAACCATAGTTGAATTTTAAGCAAGTTTTACTTAGAACCATGGTTGAATTCAATCCATGGATAATAATAGTTCATGGGTGAATTCAATCCATGTTTAACTTCAATCCATGATTGAATTGAACCATGGTTGAATTTAATCCATGGATAATAATAGTTCATGATTTTCTTCAATCCAAGGTCGACTTAAATTCATGGTTCACTTCAAACCAATATTAACTACAATCCATGGTTTGCTTCAATACAAGGTTGACTTCAATCAAAGTTTACATTCAATCGAAGGTTGAATTCAATCCATAGTTGACTTCAATGTTGATTTCAATCCATCATTAACCAACTTTGACTAACTTCAATCCATATGTACATTTTTAAAAGTGGTTGATTGACTTTGAACCATGGTTGACTTCAATCCATAGTCGACTTTTCAAAACATAGTCTACTTTTAAGAAAGGTTCACTTTGAACCATAGGTGACTCCAATCCATAAATAATAATAATCCATCATTGACTTCAATCCATGGTTAAATTCAATCCATAGTTGACTTTTAAGCAAGGTAGAATTTGAACCATGGTCGAATTCAATCCATAGTTGAATTTTAAGGAAGGTTGAATTTGAACCATGGTTGACTTCAATCCATAGATAATAATAGTTTATGGTTGATTTCAATCCAATGTTGACTTCAAGGTTGACTTAACTCCAAGGTCGACTTCAATCCAAGGTTGATTTCAATCCATGGTTGAATTTAATCCAAGGTTATCTTCAATCCAAGGTTAACTTCAATCCATGGTTGAATTCAATCCAAGGTTGACTTCATCTAAGGTTCTCTTCAATTCAAGGTTGATTTCATCTAAGGTTGTCTTCAATCCAAGGTTGACTTCAATCCAATGTTGACTTCACTCCATGGTTGACTTCAATAAAAGGTTGACTTCAATCGAAGGTTTCCTTCAAACGAAGGTTGACTTCAATCCATAGCTGAATTGAATCCAAGTTTGACATCAATCCGAGGTTGACTTCAATCCAAGGTTGAATTCAATGTAATGTGGACTTCAATCCATGGTTGAATTTAATCCAATGGTTGAATGCAATCCATTAATAATATTAGCATTAATGAGTTCAATCCATAGTTCACTTCGATTAATGGTTAACTTCAATCCAAGGTTGATTTTGAACCATGGTTGACTTCAATCCTGAACCACGTTTTTAAAAGTGGTTGATTGAATTTGAACCATGGTTGACTTCAATCCATACTTGACTTTTGAGCAATATTGAATTCAATCCATAGTTGGAATTTAAGCAAGGTTGAATTCACTCCAAGGGTGACTTCAATCCACGGTTAACTTCAATCCATTGTTGACTTTAATGCATAGTTGAATTTTAATCAAGATTGAAAATCCATGGTTGACTTCAATCGTGTTACATCATACCCCCTTTAAGAATAACAACATCCTCGGTATTCATAATATTTTTCTTCTTTATCTTCAACCTTTAATCGTCTTAGAGCTTCTACATTACCTGTATGTCATTATTTCTCCTCTTTTTTCCATAACCTGCACTTTACACTATTGAAATAATGTAACTTCGAAGAATATTCTACTTGTACTTTACATTATTATTATTATTCCTCCATCGGGAGATGTCATTAATGTAAAAGGTCATGTAAAATTCATGAGGTAAATCCTCCATTGTAAGTCGGGTCAATAGTACTCAAAAGAGTTTAATATAAATATTATTTTGAGACTTCCTACGTAAGTCGGCCCTGTCAGTTTGATAAGTCAGCCCAGTTAGGTTAAAAGGTCAAGTGAAAAGTTGAGGATAAATATGTGAGGTGCCTCCCTCATTCTACTCATCCACTCACTCAAGCATTGCGTAAGAGAGGAAGAGGAAGGGTTGCGAAGGAGAAGGAGGATTGTTCTTGGCTATTGTATTTGGGTTTAGTATCTCTTTATTATGAGACTTGTTCTTTGGGCATTGTACTTTGGTAATCTATATTGAGGAAGTTTTTGTTGGGTTTTCTTCCCCTTGAGGGTTTCCCAGGATAAATTGTCGTGTACCTTGTGATTGTGTATCTTTCAAAGATCCTCTTTATGTTGCTATGGTGAAAATGTATTAAATGCTCATGAAGTTAGAATTTAGGCTTTAATAGGATATAATATTAACATACACATACATACAAGGTATTCCAAAATATTTTAGTATAACAGAATCATACCATTATTTTTCAATTTTAATCCAAACGTAAGCAATAAGTTCTTTCGCAACACACTATTGTTGCTATTCATGGAAAAATCTCCCAATATTTTTCATGAAAATTTGTGCTCTTTTTATCATAAGAAACATAATGCATGAATATTTTTCAACAACACAAATGAAAAGAATGCATAGGTAAAGCAATAATTTACTTATCTTTTGGAGGACATTCTCCACTTCCAATTTTCGGACTCCTAGCTAGTCCTTAATTTGCGATAGGAATTCCCTTAATTCACAAGTTAGTAGCCTTATATCATGTATTTTCATATGATAAACCTCAACTTGACATTCATCCTCATCTTTGGATGAATTTTTCATTACTTGCAGTATTAATTGCATGTATAATACACGTATAATACTTAAACATTAGGGAAGCTAATAGCCCATTTACTTGGCAACTCTTACCCTATGTTCCATTTTTATATCATGTAGATTGAAAGATTTCAACAATACTTTGTTGAACATAAAATTTTCCCTTGAGGTTTGGGACTTCAATAACACTTTGCTGAACACAGAACTCTCCCTTGAGATCTGTCACCAATTTAGGCTTGGTCTTACGGGTTTTAAGCTTTTGAGATTACTCCTCTTTTGATTGCTAGTAAAAATGTTTCCTTCTCAAAAAACATCAAACAACGTCCTATTCCTCATATTTTTTTTATTTGTGCGCCTAAGTCTTGCCATTGATGATCACCGACTCTTCCTCTCTTCTACTCAAGTTCCCTTGCTTGAGTCTAGGAATTTTTTCCACCCAAGCTCTCTTGCTTGAGTCCAAGAAATTATTTTATTTTCCACTCAAGCCCCCTTGCTTGAGTCTAGGGAATTATTTTAGGGTGGGTGCAAAAATTTGCTCCCCAAATCCATTGCAATGGATATGTGCTAGCGGAAAAAAACAAATACACACACACACAACTAAGGAATCGTGCATGTGCCTCCAAGTTTGGTACTGAAATAAGGCATGTGTGCATTGTTGTGCATGCACGTTGTTTACGCGTACATGCCCAATGGCGCGCACATGCTCCTGTTAAACCAACTAAAAAAAGAGACAGACAACACAATATATTTTATTTCTAAACGACCAAGAGTCATCCACTCGACATGTATACAAACTAAGAGACCACCCCACTCACCCATTTCACTCAAGAACTCCATCAATCCATCTACCGAGTGATCATCCATTGCAATGGATAGGTAAGATCATTTTTTTGATTTTTTTATTGTTTATTAAATTTTTAATAATTCCCAAATTAGTAAAATAATGGAATTTTTTTCAATTACAGAGTCTAAAGCTATACAATGAATGAACAAAATGTTAACATGGATTCCAATGGAACACAAGAAAACACAAATCTTGGAACCAATGAAAACCTCAACAAAATCAAAACACCCAACAAAATGAAAACCCCCAAAAACATTTGGACCAATATGACTTGAATCATTACCTAAATGAAATGAGAGTGCACACCCGAGAATTAAGAAACACAAGGGAACCATATCGAGTCTCCCTTTCCACCTCAATGGAGATCTCAACTGACTCCCTCATCCATGCACATCTCCAGTTGAAAGACATGACCGAATATAGAACTAGGATGTAGGAGTATTATTCCACTAGAATTTCCAAGGAGGAAATAAAAGTATTGAATATTACGAAGGCCCAATTATACAGTATGTTCATCGATCCAAGAACACAACAACCACCGGACATTAGAAATCCATGTGTCTGCATGGATTTGTGTCATTTACAAGTATTGAGGGAGAAATGGATGCATAGGTGGTTCATGGTTTACGATAAACCTCCCTGCAATAATAGGGAGGTTCCACAATACTTTCTTCGACAACTGTGGGCTAAGTTTGTGCTAGGTTTAGATGTCGACTATTTTGACATAACCGAGTTCCAGGGTGTTGGCTTGGATTTGAGCAAGATCGACCTACTTTCAGGAGGAACCCACTCAGAGGGCCACCAGCTCCTAGGGGTGAACCAAATCCCCCTCCCCGACCGCCTCAGTTACCCCATAGACTTTATCAGATTGAGGAGGCGATGAGGAGTGTTGCATGTGAAATCCTTAGACACACTGCATTTGTAGTAGCGACTTCAATGGAGAGACAAGTTTACCCTGAGAGAAACTCGGGTGCAGGGCCTTTATGACATATTCATGATAGATCTGTGACTAGTGGTATCCATGTTGGGAATTCTAGTTCTACAGGTACAACACCACATATTTGTCCCCATTGCGGGAACACTTGTGCTGGCCCAATCGAGGGATTTTGTATGGAGTAGGTTCGCAATTTTTTTAATGAGTTTTCAATCATCAATTGAGAAATTGTAAATTATTTTTAAAGCAGTTTTGTATGAATTAAACTATTATCTCAATGTATAGTTATTTAGAGTAGAGACGCCAACATGGGAGAACGTAGGATCTCCCAAACTGGACGCAGCAATGGAAGCTGCAACTAAAATTGCAACACCTCACACAGAGGTATTTTCAGTACCTCACACAATATTGTTATTACTTACTTATGTCATTTCGATTATTTATTTATTTATATTTATGACATACACGATGATAGTTCTTACAATATTTTTGAATATTTTGATTGCCTAAATAATTACTTGTTTAATATGTTCATAACGTGCACGCATTTTTATGTCCACAGGTATGCACAGAATATGATGGACAACCATATCTTCCAGGGATCAACAGGTCACCATACATATAGGTATAATGTGTAGTTAAAATCATGCTTTTAATTTGAATTGTTATGAATTACTATGGTTTTAATTGATTTTTGTATACTAAACTATATATTACAAATATATATTATTGGATTACATAACTGTATTGATGTTTTCTATAAGGACCCTGGTTCTTCGCAGTTCAAGGAACCAACAAAACCCATTTTCACCAGTCCTTTCGGCAACAATCTGTGAGCAGATTGAGGTCTCACCCGAGTTGAAGTAATGGGGGAGTTGCGGAATCAGGTTTCCACAACTACGTGATGAGTGATTAAACAGATTTGATAAACAATGTGCTGCGGACTGGGGACTGCGCGGAGCTTAACCCCTTTGCGGTCAATACTTCTATAAGCCAGAAGGCTTGCGCAACTCATGCATCCAAGGACTGCGCAGTTCGGAGGATGTTCGATAACAGGATAGCGCATCGGATAACTGCGCTTCCTCTCCCAACTTAGCCAACTTCAACAAGCTATACTTAGCGTTTTATCCATTCATCAGTTGTCTTATGTTATCTATCTTATGGCTTATACAATATGACAGAACACAAAATACTGTGCACTTCCGGTGCTGCGCTTCAAGAGAGCCGCACAACACGAGCTCTTCCTACTTAAGTGTTTATCTAACCGACTTATGCATTGACTCAGACTTAGAAATACTTATGCATAGGGAAAATTTTAGGGGCTAATCTTATCCCATGGGCTAAATTTGGGGGGTTTAATTTTTTAGTAGGCTATTTTTTTATTAAACCATCATTTACTACGATTAGCCCAATTTTTATGTATTTATTTTTAATAAATGGCACATTAGCCCAATAAAATATATAAAGAGGATTTTAAATCTAACCACTTCGCCCAGGTTTGATTTGATTTGGAGCTCCCATAGCCTGTAAAATAATCCCGCTCACTCTATTTCGCCCAAAATATGTAGAAATGGCGGTTGTTGAGGGTAAATTCGCCCTTCAACGATCATGGAAATGCTGGTTTTTGGTAAAATCGCCAGGTATTATGGATTGAAATAGATGTTCAATTATATATATATTAATTTGAGGATTAGGTCTCAACATATATCATAGCACTGTCTAGTGTTCTTAGGCTTGTGCAAGTTATGTCTCTTTGTTTCCATAGAATTTGAATGTTTGTTGAGGATGATATTTCTCTAGAATGCTCTCTGCATGGAGCTACTGTGAAGACTGGTATCCTTGAAGACTAAGACTTGTTGCATGCTCATAATTGTATCGGTATTGTCTTATCTCAGTCGACTTGCACTTGTGATAGACTTAGCATATTGTTTCCCAGGCCTGGAGAAAATTTAAGTTATGGGTGGCTGCCAAGAAATATAAGTTAAGACCTCTCTGTTCATTGAACGCATATTTATCTCCCTGCGAGTCTCCATATTCCAGAGACATTTCTCCGCACGGAATTCTTCCTGCTCGAAATTATGCATTCCTGCAATAAATCCTTTGAATTATGTGAAGGACATAATACTAGCGACTAGAGTGGGAGTGATATCTCTACTTGAAAGAATAGCGCGGTAACGTGAATACTGGAGCTAAAGTTGTATGTTTTTTCCATCTTGGAGACTATTGACTATCGTGGCCATCGTGCTATTTTGGAGACTGCATGAAGGGTGAACCCTCCTTACATTGTGTGACTTGCACTGAAATCGTGGAAGACTCCCTTCGGTGTTGCGTTCACTTAAAGAGCTGCTGAATTCTACAGCTGCTGTGACCTGTGAGCGGTGGTGATCGTTGTGTGTGATGCGTTGTGTCTTCATTAAGATTGTTTTGCATGGAGCGTTGAATGCCGCCTTTTCTTTCTATGGAACATAATAGTTGAGAGCTCGTAAATTCCAAGTGCATGCTTTCCATTTCTGGTGAGTGTCAGTCTTTGCACACAATGTTTCTCTCTTTTAAATAAATTCACATAGAAGATGCCATTTGTAGATGTTGCGGGTCATTTGGAAAGGTGACATCTCATGCATCAGTCATAAAACAAATCTAAATTGAATATTTGTGGTGAGACTTGCGTGGAGGTTTACCCACGTGTGGAGAATGCATAGTTGAAGGTATTCTGATGTTGTGTTAATATTGCAACCATCACCTAATACGTTGCAACCATCACCTAATCTTGGATGTGTTAATGTTGTGGGTATCCACCAATTGGAGAATAAAATGCCTCAATAATCTTAGGTTCATTTGTATTATTGGAGTTCTCTATATCTAGACTCATGATAGCTTAAATGACAACAGTTCCAATGAATGAGACAACTACGAGTGGTGCATGCCTCTCCTTTCTTTCGAGTTTGGCCATGAAGTGAATGGTTGTTAGTTCCGCACTAACATTCGAAAATGGAGGCCTACATGGAACTTACCTGCAAAACAAAAACGTTCATTGTGGTTGTGCTAATGGAACTTCCTTTCCCTAAAGATTAGTTATTCGCTGTAACGCTCACTGCATCCATTCCTATACCTACATTCTTTAGGGGTTTACTTGTTGGAATATCATGTCTACTGCTGGGTGATGCCAAAATATCGATGGATTAGGGATTGTTTCCTGGAACTTTTGACTCATCCACGGGCTCCTGAGTGGCTTATGGGAAATGCGCTGTTAGAAGGGGCCACAACTGTTGAGATATTGTAACTTCAAAGAATATTATATTTGTACTTTATTATTCTGGAGATGTTTCATTCCTCCTTGAAGATCTTATTTTATATCCGGGGATGTTTATTCCTCTGTCGGAATGTGGTAACTTGGGTTATTAGACTTCCCTAGTGGGGGTCGGCCCTGTATGTGTTATGTGGGTCAAAGGGTTACTAGACCACTCTAGAGGGGTCAGCCCAGTCAGTTGTAGTGGGGTATTTAACCCATTGGTTAAATACGAGCCTACATGTTTTGTGTAAAAGACAAGTCGGAGTAGTGTATAAATAGAGGAGGTGTATTCCTCATTTTACACACACACTCACTCACTTGAGAGTAGCACACTTGTGGAGGAGAGATGTGCTATGGTGGAGGAGGAGTTCATGTATTTGGTTTGCATATTTGTATATTGTTGGTCATCTATATTGAGGAAGCTTTGCTGGGCTTTCTACCCCATGAGGGTTTCCCAGGATAAATCTGTGTCTCTTGTGTTTATGCTGTGCTTGTTGTTTCTTCAGTGATCCTGTATATGCTATTGTTGTGAAATGGCATGCAATGCTGCTATTTTCTGTCTTAGCATATTAAATCTTAACATGGTATCAGAGCTAACCTGAAGGAAGGCAATGTATGGCACTTACGACACTTGCTTCTCTTGCGACAATTTGAAGGTTAGGGTTTTATATAGCAAAAAATCAGTCATCGTGGAAATTTCGCTATAAATACACTTTGGAAAAGTTTCAGGATCTGAAACCCTTACAGGTCATAGATTACATCCCCAGGTACCTTGTGTCCAAAGGGCACCCTCAGATTCGTTTTACTTTGTGAGTTATGATTAGTACAAGTTAGGGTTTATGCCTCTTCCAGATCTCAGTCAAAATCAGGTGACCTACGAAAAAAGGTCATAACCTGGGCTAGGAAGCTCCAACTGAAATTTCGTAAAAAGTGATAGGTAGTACACAGACTTTACTATCTCAGGAAACATTTTCAGAGGTCGAAGCTGAACCAGTGGCACGTGGCACGTCGTACAAGTTTGCTCTCATGTTTTATCCCATAAACAGGTCACGTTGCGACACTTGGCATAACTTGGGATAGGAAGCTCCAAATGAAATTTCATAAAAAGTGACAGGTAGTACACAGACTTTAATATCTCAGGAAACTTTTTCAGAGGCCGAAGCTGAACCAGTGACACGTGGCACACCATACAAGTTCTCTCTCTTGTTTTATCCCATAAACAGGTCACGTTGCAACACTTGGCATAACTCTCTCTCAAAAAATCCAATTGAGGTCAGACCTGTCGGGATGGAAAGATGACAGGTCAGGCTACCACAAAAAAAAATTCTAGACCCTGTGGAGTGAAAAGTTCAGAGTTACAGCAGAAACAATCAGGTACATATTTCTGTCAAAACATAATTATTTTTGGATCACCTTCATTCATGGCTTCCGAAATTTAGGGTTTCAGAGAAAGTTATAATTCTTGGAATCGGAATCCACGGATGAATGCTACTCAGGAAAATCGAAATTTAGAGTCCAAGATTGAATTTTTTGGTTCGGTAGAAGACCGGGCTTGATCAAACCCCAGTTCAGGATTTTGATCGGAAAGATGGAAAATTAGGGCTTCAGCAAAAGTTGGAATTTTTGAAGTCTGTAACCACGGCTGGAAGCTCCTCAGAAAAATAAGAGTTTAGAGCCTTGGATCAAACCTTTTGATTGGGTAGAAAGGTGGGCTTCATCAAACCATAGTTCGGGTTCCTGTCCAGAAGATCCAGAAGTTTCGAAGGCAATTTTGAGGGGTCAAATTTTGGAGATTTCAAAATTGAAGTATGCTAGTTTGATCAGCTCAACAAGACTCATCATTCCATCCATTCAGAAGTGTGAAAGTCAAAGATTGAATTTTTAGGGTTTCTCTAGCAAACCCTAATCAAGCTCTAGATCAAGTTTCAGGGGGAGTTGAGGCTAAGGCCTTACATAAGAAGACTACAAGAAGTCTCGACAGGTATGACTTAAGAAGGTTCAGGTATGTCTTGAAATCTGATTCTTGATTAAGTTCATAATGTGTTTGTCTTCATATTATTTATTAGTACAATCTTGACCAATGTTAGAATTGTCTTATCACCCTAGTAACAGTATGAATGCATGTGAATGATCGAAGACATTTATTGATTAGGGCTATATGATTGTACTAATGCATTATGGTGTTGTGTGAGGTTGATGTTGTCTGCTAACAAGCTACAGGTACATCACAAAAGACAAATCAAGTTCCATGTCCATGACAACATGAAGACAAAGAGTCATCCATAATCTTTGTTCTAATTACGAGGTATGTATGACTTTGTTATATTATGCTTAACCTATGAGACATGCAGGTTCTAGCTCAGGATCTCTAAATCATTGAAGAGATTGTTTAGGTATGTTGTACATAACTAAGCAGGTATACTAATCCAGGTATGTTTTCCTATAGAATCTTACCTTGTGTTAGGATCCCTTATATAAGTATACTTGGTATGATCGGTTATGCTTATTCATAAAGTTAGTAATCAAGGGTTTATGCATATTATGTATCTTATCTTGATGATTTAATTAACCAGAAGAGTACTATGATCAAACAAGAATATGCATGAGTAAAAGAAGACTTCCTTGAAACCCAGAATACTAATGATCATGACTATACATATTCAAGATTATTTAGAATTAGAATGTTTTGATAATATTGAGAATATACTAATGAATGTATGTTTGTGTATGAGATCATGAGGATGACACTAGTGCACACTTGAGCATGCACAGTGGTACAGAATGAATAGAAGTTCAGAAGACATATAGAAGATCAAGCGGGAGGCAACCACACAAACATAAAAGATAATTATTTGAGTTGTTATTAGAAATAGTAAATGATATTGCTTGTATGCATATTTGTATTCCTAGTATATATATCATGCTGAGTGTAAACATTCATAGAGCATTGAACAGTATACTACTAATATGCATATCATTGGTAAGTTGGACAAACATTCCATTGTTGCTTGTCTAGAATGAAACCTCTTTGCTGACATGCTGAGAGCTGTACACACTCTCGATAGTATGTTCTGGTAGAGATGGAAGGCATCTAGATAGCCACTGTATGCATACAGGATATGGGAAATTGTTGTGCCAAAGTATTGGTCAAAATAGTTGCATAACTATGTAAATGATATCTGCATGCATAATAGGTTATCATGTCAATATGATTTGATGATTATGAAGTACTACTAATCATGTACTTAATTTTGATTTGTAGGAAAGATCATGATGAATGATGAACACTGAACAAGCGATGGATGTTCAACAAAAGATTTACAAATCAAACACACTATAGAAGGCTTGTGGCTAGAAGATTCTCTTAGAAAGAGGAAGAGAGTCATGATGAGATGTTTGCTCCAAGTGGCTAGATAATAGCATTCTCTTAATGGTGTAATTAAAGAAGAAGTGTGAATTAGGTTTCGTATGGGTACCCAGGATCGATAGTCAATTGATGAGCTTAATGATCATCATGGGTGATGTGGATCACAACCTCTGCTACAAGGTTGAATATGGTTTCTATACACAGATGAACTGGATGCAAGAAGGAACTCACCACAGAGTTCGAATGATGTTGAGGCTTATATCAGTAGACCCATCTGACGAGATGGCTGCAGAAATGAAAAATGAAAGATATCATATTGATGCATTACTTCCTAGGTCTGGAAGTATGGCAAGGATCAGAAGGAATCTTTCTCAACCAGGGAAAGTATGTCGAGAAATATTAAAAGGACTTGAGGTGTTGGAATGGCCACTTATATGGATTCCAACTTGAAGCTGTTAGGGGATGACTCATCATAGTTAGTGGATATAACTCTGTACAGTCAAATTATTTGGTCATTGATGTATGTAACATATACTAGGTTAGATATATGCTTTGCTGTGAACACCTTGAGTCAGTATCTAGTGGAAACTAGATGTGTTCACCTGATAGTTGCAAAGCATGTGATGAGGCACCTAAAGTATACAATAGACTTTGATCTATGCTATCTTGGAGATCATGACTTCAGATAGCTACTCAGATGTTGATTGGGAAGAAAGAGTATCAGACAGGAAGAACACATCGAGAGGATGTTATTGTCTGGGATCAGCCATGATCTTATGGTTTAGCTGGAAGCAGTCTAGTGTGGCTCTTAGCACAAGCGGAATATATGGCTGCTTGCTCTGCTAGCTGTGAAGAAGTTTGGCTTCAGGATTGTTTGACTTAGAGATAGAACCAACTGTGATCCTATGTAACAAATAGATTTGTATGAAGATGACAAAGAATCCAGTGTTCCATGATAAGTCAAAGAACATAGGGATCTAATAAGATATGATGCAGAAGGAACTATAAAGTTTGAATCTGTAATAGGTTACCGAAGTACTAACCAAACCTCTACCTCAAGTGAACAAGTTACCAACATACTAACCAAACCTATACCTCAAGAAAAGTTTGAGTATCTCTGAGACAAGCTTGGAAGGACCCTCCTCGAAAGGGGGAGTGATGTGGTCACTGATGATGAGATTGCCTCATCGACAGCAAGGTCGATGATGTGGATACTTGTTTACTACACTTGGATACTTAGATCATTTAGACTTAGGACTCTTATACTTAGAATATTTTTTTTCTTGCTTTTACTTTGATGATATATGTATCGATGAGGATACATGTGTTGTTGATGTATCAATGAGGATACATGTTTTTGTTGATGTATCGATGAGGATACATGTTTTGTTGATGTATTGATGAGGATACATGTGTTGTTGATGTATCGATGAGGATACATGTTTTGTTAATGTATCGATGAGGATACATGTTTTGATGATATCTGTATTGATAAGGATACAGGTGGGGATTGTACCATCCCCGGACTTCGGTCCTTGAATTGATCCGTAGACGTATGGTCTCCGAGAATGAAGTCCTTAGTGGACAGATGGGGATTGTATCATCCCTGGACTTTGGTCCCTTGAATTGATCCGTAGACGTATGGTCTCCGAAAATGAAATCCTTAATGGACAGATGGGGATTGTATCATCCCCAGACCTTGGTCCCTGAATTGATTCGTAGACATATGGTCTTCGAGAATAAAGTCCTTAGTGGACAGATGGGGATTGTATCATCCACGGACTTCGGTCCTTGAATTGATCCGTAGACGTATGGTCTCCGAGAAGTGGGGATTGTATCATCCCCGGACTTTGGTCCCTGAATTGATCTGTAGACGTATAGTCTCCGAGAAGTGGGGATTGTATCATCCCCGGACTTTGGTCCCTGAATTGATCCGTAGACGTATGGTCTCCGAGAAGTGGGGATTGTATCATCCCTGGACTTTGGTCCCTGAATTGATCCGTAGACGTATGGTCTCCGAGAAGTGGGGATTGTATCATCCCCGAACTTCGGTCCCTGAATTGATCCATAGACGTATGGTCTCCGAGAAGTAGGGATTGTATCATCCCCGGACTTCGGTCCCTGAATTGATCCGTAGACATATGTCTCCGAGAAAGTGATTCTTTGATGATGTGGTTACTTGTATCGGTATGATACTTGTATTGATGATGTGGTTACTTGTATCGATAGGATACTTGTATTGATGATGTGGTTACTTGTATCGGTATGGATATTTGTATTGATGATGTGGTTACTTGTATCGGTATGGATACTTGTATTGATGATGTGGTTACTTGTATTGGTGTGGATACTTGTATTGATGATATACTTGTATTGGTGTGAATACTTGTATTGATGATGTGTATACTTGTATTAGTGTGGATACTTGTATTGACGATATTGTTGATCGTGATGATCTAGATGACGATGTTGTTGATCGTGATGGTCTAGATGACAATGCTGCTGATCGTGATGATCATGTGATGATGATGCTGATGATCGTGTGATGACGATGCTGCTGATCGTGAGATGACGATGCTGATGATCGTGAGGATCCAGGTGTTGATGTTGTTGTAGCTGTTCGAGTGCTGCAGAAGATAAAGACTCAGTACTGAAGATGTTGATGTTCCAATATTGAAGATGTTCCATTAACTGCTTGAGTGACTGATGATGTTGAGAAAGCTTCCAATGATTTATAGATGTATCATGTATGATGTTGATGACTCCTTGCTCGTGCAGATGCTGTTATAATATCCTTCTCGTTAAGGGGGAGTGTTGAGATATTGTAACTTCAAAGAATATTATATTTGTACTTTATTATTCTGGAGATGTTTCATTCCTCCTTGAAGATCTTATTGTATATCCGGATATGTTTATTCCTCCGTCGGAATGTGGTAACTTGGGTTATTAGACTTCCCTAGTGGGGGTCGGCCCTGTATGTGTTATGTGGGTCAAAGGGATATTGTTCGGGTACACAGGGTACTACCAAAGGACCGAACACCAAGAGCAACCACTTCACACAAACAGATCACAGATCAACACACCGATGTTTTGACATGGTTTAAACCCTCTTGAGGGAAACACTCCACAGCCCCAGCCAAATAGCTTCTACGGGATAATTTATTATGCAAAGAAAGAAAGTTACAAATGAGCTTCTCATAATCGATCAACTAAAAAATGACCCTCCATGCTCTTTAAATAGAGATCATGGACCAATCGGGTGTTAAGCCACGGATCAAGGTTAGGTTTGATCTAAGAGAAGTTGAGCCGTCGGATCACTCTATGTCGGAAACATATCGTGACCGTTGGATTAAGTATTTACAAATGCATACTAATGCATACTAAAGAAACACACTATCCCTAACGGATATATTACACAAGTTGATCTTAACTAACTCCTAAGTGTCTAAATATCCTAACATCCCCCCTTAAGAACAACTTGGGATAGGATTGAAGGATTTACAAAAGTGACACTATTAGGAGAAGGAAGGAGGCATTAGAGCCTATCCCCCCTTAATGACAAGTTCCTGAACTCCTAACATAGATCGAAGTTTAGAAAACTTCGCTTCTGTAAGAGACTTGGTGAAGATGTCTGCAACTTGATCATCTGTAGGGCAAAAGAGCACTTCAAGAACACGATCATGAACAAGATTTCTGATGAAGTGCATATGTAGCTCAATGTGTTTGCTGCATTGATGTAGAACTGGATCTTTGGTAAGCTTGATGGAACTTTGATTGTCCCACCAAAGTGGAGTAGGCTGCTGCTGCTCGAATCCAAACTCTGAAAGGATCTGTCGAAGCCATAAAGCTTCTTGACTGGCATTAACTGCTGCTCGATATTCTGCCTCTGCTGAAGAAAGAGAAAGAGCTTGTTGTTTCTTACAAGCCCAAGTAATAGGTCCAGATCCCAGACTGAAAACATAACCTGCAGTAGACCTTCGATCATCAGGATCGTCGGCCCAATCTGAATTAGTGAAACCAACCAACAAAGGTTTCCCCCCTGTACTGTAATGAATCCCAAACTGAACTGTACCTCGAATATATCGAAGTATTCTTTTAGTTGCTTTCCAGTGACTTTCATGAGGTGTCTGCATATAACGGGCAACACGACCAATGGCAAAGGAAAGGTCAGGACGGGAATGAGTCAAGTATAAGAGACTACCAACAAGCTGACGATACAAGGTGGCATCGACTTCAGGTGAAGTACAAGTGGCAGAAAGTTTGACTCCAGACTAGAAGGGAGAAGGGGCTGGTGTACAATCTTCCATGTGAAAGCGACGAAGAAGGTCACAAGCATACTTAGACTGAGAAATAAAGATTCCTTCTTTGGTTTGCAGGACTTGGAGACCAAGAAAATAATGCAAATGTCCTAAGTCTGACATTTCAAAATTTTGTTTAAGACTGGATTTCACATGGGTTATAAGCTTAGGGTCACTACCAGTAAGAATAAGGTCATCAACATATAGAACAAGTATGATGAGATGGTTTCCTACTTTCTTGGTATAAACATTGGGGTCAGAATGGCATCTAGAAAAACCAGTGTCAAGGAGAAAGTTGTCCATTTTGGCATACCAAGCTCTAGGAGCTTGCTTAAGGCCATATAAGGATTATTAAGGCGGCAGACAAGGCTAGAGTTATTCTGAACATAGCCAAGAGGTTGTTCCATGTAAATTTCCTCCTGTAAATCACCATGTAAGAAGGCAGACTTGACATCCATTTGATGGACTTCCCAGTTGTGTAAGGTTGCAAGGGAAAGAACAAGGCGGATGGAGTTCATTTTTGCGACGGGAGCAAAGGTTTCATTGTAGTCAATCCCTTCAACTTGGGAAAAACCTTTGGAAACTAACCTTGCCTTAAGTCTTTCAACACTTCCATCTAATGCATACTTAGTTCTGTAGACCCATTTACATCTGACAAGTTTTCTTCCTTTTGGAAGAGGTACAAGATCCCAAGTATCGTTCGCTATTAAGGAACGATATTCTTCATCCATGGATGCATCCCAATCTGGATTCCCTGAAGCTTCTGCAAAGATTTCTGGATCATGATTCTCGGAAACTTGAACCAAAAGAGAAGAGGCTCGCTAAAACTGAGAACGTGTTCGACGTTGATCTCTAGGATCACCGGCAAGATCACCAGCTGCTTCACATGTTGAACGGACCCATCGAGGAAGCACTTGTGCTGGTGCAACTGGAGGAACATGAGCAGGCGGAGGTGGATTTTCATCCTCACTGTCATCATCAGAAACTGGAGTTCGAAACCTGTCAAGGAAGTTGGAAGAAGAAGAAGAAGGCACAAAGGCCGAATCAGGCTCACAGGCCAAAGATGGCACAATCGCCGGGTTAGGCTCGCAGGCCAAGAGACTTTCATCAAATTTAACATCTCTTCTAATGATTATAGCATGAGAATGTGGTTGAAGAATTCTATAACCTTTTACATCTTCAGAATATCCAACAAATATGCACTTTTCACTTTTAGGTTGCAATGCTTTCCGTTTTTCATCCAGAATGTGAGCCCATGCTTCACTACCAAACACACGAAAGTGACGTACATCAGGTTTAGTTTTACTCCATGCTTCTTCCGGTGTTATACCTTGTAATGCTTTTGTGGGGGTGCGATTAACTATGTAATTTGCACAATTTATGGCTTCAGCCCAAAATTGAAGACTTAGTCCCTTAGATTGGATCATACAATTAGCCATTTCTTTTAAAGTGCGATTCTTCCGCTCAGCTATACCATTTTGTTGTGGTGTATATGGAATAGTGTGCTATTGTTGGATGCCTTGTTCAGTGCAGAAAGTAGTGAATTGTTTGTTAACATATTCTCCTTCATTGTCAGATCTTAACTTAATAATTTGATGACCAGATTGTTTTTCAACAAGGGCCTTGTAGGCCAAGAACATGTTAAATACTTCGCTCTTAAGTTTTAGGAAATAAACCCAAGTGCGTCTGGTGTAATCATCAATGAAAGTTAAGAATATTTAAAACCAGAAAAGGAAGTAGATGGAAGAGGACCACACAAGTCACTATGCACAAGCTCCAAGGGAACCAAGGCGTGCCAAGAGGCACGTTTGTCAAAACTGTCCCAATGATGTTTTCTGAGTACACAACCGGAGCAAACACCATCTCTGCAAGATACCATCGGAAGACCTGTCACCATATTTTCTTTACATAGTTGTTGCAATGAGAGATAATTTAAGTGACCAAATCGCTCATGCCAAAGTTTGCTCAAGTTATCACTATGAGCAACAAAAACTGAAGGGAAAGGTGATGACCCAAAGTTGTTAAACTTGTACAACCTGATAATATCATCAACAATTCTGGTAGCTAGAACCTGTTGAGGATCTTTAAAATCCTTGATTACAACTTGGTGAGGTGTAAAGGTCACAGTTTTACCTTCACCAGAATGAGTGATCTGATAGACTGATAACAAATTGCAGGAAATTCTTGGAACACATAGTACATCACTAAAATGACCATTATCTACTGGAACTGTTCCAGCTCCTACAACACTTAGAGATCTATCATCACCAACAAATATTTGTTTGGTGTTACATTCATGCATAGTAGAAAAAATGGCTTGATCCTTAGCCATATGATAAGATGCTCCAGAATCAATGAGCCATTCATTTGAAGTAGAAGAAGAAGATGCATTATAAGAATAACCAGAAGCACAAAGTGCATGTCCATGAGAGGTAGATTCTAAAGACGAATCTAGGCTGATGTGGTGCTTCTTCATTGTTGCTTCCAAGGCTGTCATCTTCTTGAAACACTTAGATTCATCATGATTATCTTTCCCGCAATAGTTGCAATGACGCTCAGTCTTCTTGCCTTTTGGATTGGATCCTTTGTCATTTTTTAAAGAAGGAGTTGACTGAGAGGGTTTTGGACCTTTGTTTGACTTATTATTGCGAAAATTTTGTTTCTTGGGAGGCTTGGAGTTTTCTTTCTATTGGGACAATAAGGTTTTCCCAGATGTATCTGCATTGTTGATTATTCCAAGATGAATGAGTTTATCTTGTCCCCTAATCAAGGAATCACAAAAGGATTCAAGATTAGGCTCTTGATAGCTAGCTGCATTCAATGATGCTTTCATGGAGTAAAATGTAGATACAAAAACATAATATGCAGGTCCAAGTTTGGAAAGAATATGATAAATGCACTGTTTGTCTTCCCTCTCAATCTTACATTCTGCACATAAGAGCTTAAGAGTTTTGTACTTAGATAAATAATCTTGAATGCATGAAAAGTCACTTGGATTTAAATAAATCAACTCATTTTCGAGTTGGTGACCTCGAATTTCATTGTGTTTACCAAACACAGATTCCAACTTGTCCCAAGCAGTGTTAGGTTCATCAATTCCAGATATGTGGAATCGCAAATCAGTAGATATTGACATCCCAATCAATCCACGAGCTTCATCACATCTATTTTCCCATTTTATTTTCTTATCATCATCAGTGGGTTCTTTTTCTTTCCCTGTGGTAATTCTGAAAAGTCCCCTACTTTGTAGAACATCCTCCATACGAGATTTCCATGAGAAATAGTTGGAACTGTTAAGTAGAATATCACAATGGACGGCCATATTTGTAAATTAATGACTGTAAAAGCAGAAACCAATAGTCTGGATGTGAAGAGCTAAAAAAAATAGGCGATTTCAAAAAAACCGGCACTGAAAACTGACTCTGTATGATGAAGTTATGCTTGAACAAAGAAACTGTTGAAGATGTCCCTAATAGTGCGTGGCAGCTAGAGAATGTCTAGCAAAAAAAAAGAACCCCCCTCTTCCCAAGATGAACCTTTTGACAATCACTTTACAATAAAGTTGCTTTAAGTGAACCACTTTTGTAAAATAAGTGATTTCACTTTTACAATGATATTACTTTTAAATAGTGCAACAATGAAAAAAAACTTAAGTAACTCACTTGTATTTTTATTTATTTTTATTATTTAAGTGAGATGCACTTTTACAATAAAGTAACTTGAAAATAGAAATTGCATGCACTTTTTCTTTTAAAAGTAACTTCCTAAGACTTGAACTAAAGACCTATTAAGGAATAAAACAACTTTGAACCAAGTGAGCTAGATTAAAAGGTATGTAAAATATGGGAATGAGGAAGGGTTTTTTTTTTTTTTTTACTCTTCTTGCTCGGTTTGCGTGCTTGCCCTTTTTCCAGCAAAACAAACCACAAATCGAAACAAAAAAAACTTTTCCACACTTGTGGAGTTAGATCTTGTTAGCTTGCCCGGAAAATCTACGTTTTCTCTCTGTTTCTGATTTGCCGAGATCGGCCGAGAAAAACACTTTTCCTTTCTGTTTCTGATTTGCCGAGATCGCTCAAGGTGCACGGCAAAGAGCATACGCAGACGGAAAAGCAACAATCCGAACCAAAAAAAATCTAACAGTAAAAAAAGGATGAAATATGAGATTTTTCTTTTCAAAAAACGAAATAAAAAAAATGCATCACTGTAACATTATACCTTCAGATCTGATGAAATACACGTTTCTGGAGCAACCGGGAACCGTTTTCGATCAAACGAAAACTATTTTCCAATGGAAACGACGCTCCGAACGCAATGGAACACCTCCCACAGCCTAAAAATGCACAGAAATACTAGAACCAGAAACCCTTTCGAGTTTCGGCAACAACAGTTCAAGATCTAGATCATAACCGGAAGCGGCACTTCATAAAAGCTCTGATACCATGTTCGGGTACACATGGTACTACCAAAGGACCGAACACCAAGAGAAACCACTTCACACAAACAGATCACAGATCAACACACCGATGTTTTGGCGTGGTTTAAACCCTCTTGAGGGAAACACTCCATGTCCCCGACCAAATAGCTTCTACGGGACAATTTATTATGCAAAGAAAGAAAGTTACAAATGAGCTTCTCATAATCGATCAACTAAACAATGACCCTCCATGCTCTTTAAATAGAGATCATGGACCAATCGGGTGTTAAGCCATGGATCAAGGTTAGGTTTGATCTAAGAGAAGTTGAGCCGTCAGATCACTCTATTTCAGAAACATATCATGACCGTCGGATTAAGTATTTACAAATGCATACTAATGCATACTAAAGAAACACACTATCCCTAACAGATATATTACACAAGTTGATCTTAACTAACTCCTAAGTGTCTAAATATCCTAACAGTTATTAGACCACCCTAGAGGGGTCGGCCCAGTCAGTTGTAGTGGGGTATTTAACCCATTGGTTAAATACGAGCCTACATGTTTTGTGTAAAAGACAAGTTGGAGTAGTGTATAAATAGAGGAGGTGTATTCCTCATTTTACACACACACTCACTCACTTGAGAGTAGCGCACTTGTGGAGGAGAGATCTGCTATGGTGGAGGAGGAGTTCATGTCTTTGGTTTGCATATTTGTATATTGTTGTTCATCTATATTGAGGAATCTTTGCTGGGTTTTCTACCCCATGAGGGTTTCCCAGGATAAATCTGTGTCTCTTGTGTTTATGCTGTGCTTGTTGTTTCTTCAGTGATCCTGTATATGCTATTGTTGTGAAATTGAATGCAATGCTGCTATTTTCTGTCTTAGCATATTAAATCTTAACAAACAATATCTGTCTCTGTTTTATGTTTAAAAATAAATAAAATTTATTGTTATTATTTTTTTAATTGTTTTTTCATTACAACGTGTTGTTACCCTGGTATGTTCTATATATCCACTCAGATTCCTGCTCATTTTAAATTGACAGATAACATAATAATTTTGTGTGATAAGAGAGTAATCTCTCTAAAATTTCATATGTATTTTCGGATCCAACCATAACTTTGTGGAGGCACTATAGTATTGACTTAATCAACTTGATCGATTGTAACTAGCTGGGCTTTGGGTATAATAAACTTGGTTATTAGGAATGGGAAGGTGCATGTATCCTTTGCTTATAAAGCGCCCCTCTTTACTATATATGATTAAACAACTGCTTCTTAAACTCGCTAAGACCCATGGGAGCACTAAGAGAGAGCACCCTCCCATTACAAGTTATCACCAAGTCTTAGCTTTCAGACAAGAGACTCGTCGTTTTGATAGTGTTGCTTGCTCTGTCTGAGATTGCATCTTGGATACGTTAATGTTGTTGAGATGCGTTAATTGCTACATGTGAATTGCTCCTGAGGAAAACAATTGAAGATTATTGAGGCATTTTCTTCCTGGAGAGAGTTGCTATGTTTTCCTTCAATGCATGTTGGTATAATGAATCTTGAAGTTGCCTAGAATACTCAATCTTGAAACTATATGGAGCTGCAAAGTAACTGACTGCATTCAATTATAGATGTACTCTCCTGCATGATACCTCTCTTTATTTGCATTGGTGAACCCGATGTGAATATTGTTGCTGCAAATGTTCTATGAGGTACGAACCCTGCGATTTGTCTAAGGTATGAAAGAGGCAATACTAAAATATATATTGCAGCAAACAGTGCAAACTGTGACTATCTTCACATTACCAAGTTTATCATTTATTATTTTCTTGGAGGGGCACCACAGTCAGAACCTGAGGTACTGTAGCAAATTTTAATAGTCTTTGAGGGATTTGGCACTAGAGAACGTGGCTTGCCTGTGAACAATGATCTTATTACCTCAATCTCAGTTTTTGAAGAGAATAAAATTAGGTCAATTTGAAGGAGTACAGTTTGTGCTTGGAAACTAAAACTGAGATTATTATGTTACAAAAATAGTTAATAATATTTTATTGCAGATATCATCTGTTTTGCTAATATATGTAACAGAGTTATAGGGGATTGCATTGCGGAGAGTATTGTTTGTAGAGATTATTGTTAGGTAGACTACCGTAGAAGACTGAAAATTATTGCAGAGAGCAAGAGAAAAACCATTCTAATGTTTTTGGACATTCAGTAGACATGCAAAATGCATTAAAAACAAAAAAAAACTTTTTACAATAAAAACCTTAGATTTCCATGGTTGGAATAAATGTAAATCCATTCTAATGCTTATGGCATGTAGCTAAGTAAAGGGAAATGAGGGACATGGTGGGACTTATCAAAGGCTCCATAAAGACAGTCATATGTGGGAATAAGAAACTAGGGCCTGGAGAAAAACCAATACCGTTTTTCTCCAACGCAACTTACATTCTCGGCCTGAGAGTCTCGCCTACCCACAGGTATAAGTTTAACTATAGTTTAACTATTATGTTAACTGGGAGCTATTCATTCAATTTTCCTTTGGAATATTTTGCAGGCGTATGGGGATTGGGATGAGTTTAGTTCGAGTGGTAGAAGAGTGGTTCACAAGAAACGGTGTTGACTACGCATACATGGCCACGGAAAAGGACAATGAGGCGTGCCTTAAGCTTTTCGTACAGAAATATGACTTCACCAAATTTAGAACACCTGCCATATTTTGTGAGGAGGGAAATTTTCAGAGCTTGTGTATTTACGTGATCTTCTCACCATAAGCTGGGAATCTTCATCAAAGAAACTAGAGGCCTATTTGTGATTACAAAGGTAAACCATTCATAAAGCAACATTCTTTCTAACTTAAAATTACATTAAGTTGCATTTACACTAGTGCATTATCTATGGAGAAATTCGTCTCGTTCATGGATAAAATCATTTTCAACAAAATTAAAAGTGAGAAAATATATCATCCCTTGATTTCTCACTCTCAAGATGTAATCTCAATCGTCAATCTCTTTATATTGGGGATTTAGATCACTCTCATGTTATGAAAGAGTGAGCTCTCATTTGTTAGGGACTCTTGGCCATTTTTCAAAAATACAAAGAGCTGGAACTTCTTGTGACTCTTGCACTCTTTTCTTTGGATGGAAACACGTATTTCATCTCTTGTCAATCCCTACTACATGCTACTTGGTGTATTTTTTCTAGTTTGTGGAGTGATTTAATTTTGTTTTTCAAGTTAAACAAAGATCCATTAGAGCATGTGTGCATTGGTTCCTTGGAGAAGGGTGGCACTCTATGTGGATAAACCAATTTGCTTCTAAACCATCTTTTTCTCACTGGCATTCCTTTTCAATATTTCATGTAGTATTTATCTTTCTCTTTCAGATTTGATTTAGTTCTATCTCAGCAAACTATTTTTATTTGTGTGTGGCAGGTGGAGAGAGCTAAGTACCAATTGCACCCCATGAAAATAGAACTAAGCTTGTATTCAAAAGTTGTTGAAGAGGAGAGCACTTGGTCAATCATCCTAAGTAGAGGTAATTGGTACTAACTATTTTCAACTCAAGACCTAAAAAAAGTCATTTGTTAAATAGTTTTTATACATTTTCACTTGTTTTTGTTGAGCATGTGGGGGGTTTAGAGTCTAATTTTAGTGGTTGTAATTTTTATTGGGGGTCTTTTCTTTGCTTGAATAGTTTTTTTAATCCATATTCCCCCTAGGATAAGAACTGATTTTAACAATAGTTTTCATCCTTTAAATTTTCATTTTGGACCCACAACATGCCATTTTTTCTCATTGTCTTGTGTTATTCCATATCTTATTTTAAGCATAGTGAGGCTATTTGTATGCTAGGATAATATTAAAATCAACCCAACTCCTTTATTTGCTTCCATATCCAACTTTGTGAGTGTTTTCACGCCCAAAATCTCTTAAATCACTTGAAATATAGAGTTGGAAATTACCACCTAGTATACTAATGATTTAGGCATCTTTTATAGCATCAATTGGTTGATTTTTTTTGTGTTGGTTTAGTCCCTATATAAGTACATACATCAACCCAACCACCTCACATACTTGTTTTAGTCATCATTTACATCCTTAAAGACCATATATCATCTCACGAATTACTAGTTCACCTCTTGTTTGCATGTTGCTTGTTGGGTTTGTCCTTGGAGTTGTTTAAATTGCTACTTTTATTTATTTTACCCCTAGGTAAAAACCTCCCTAGGGCACTATTATCACATATTTTGTAGTTGGGAGCTACTCATCATTTTGGAAGATCAAACCATAATCATGAGCCTAGTCCTTACACTCGAGGTAGTGTTTTATCAGAGCATATCAGTGGATGACTGATCTGCAGTTTTGAGAAACTAGATCATGCAGGGGAATAACAATAGAGGGGCTACCCAAGTCATTATTAAGCCCTCTTCATTGATCTCCCTTATCATGTACTTTTAAAACCTTGGTTCAATGAGCATTTAGGAGCAATTTCTTTAGATGGATATTATATTTCGTTTCCATTTAGAGTTACTATAGATGGATTACAGTTTATAGCTACAACTCAGGGATGAGGATGATGAAAAATTTCATTGTTGTTTTTCAAAAATATTCCCAAAGTATGGTGAATTTCTATGTATTGGGATAGTTAGAGTGAGGTACCAAACTACCACCAAAAGAGGGCTTGTTATGTGATGATTTATTAATATTTATCTCCTATTTAGTATTTTTTAAATATGTTTTCCTATTACTATATATGGTTTTAAAATTTATTGAAAAATTCGCCAATACTTCACAATATTTTATAATTTAGTAAAATATTCACCAAGTCTTTATAAGTTTTTATGATTTTGTGAAAGATTCGCCGAGACTTTATAGGGCTTTTATAATTTAGTGAAAAATTCGCTAATATTTTACAATATTGTATAATTCAATGAGAGATTCGCCAAAAAATTATATATACATAATATAAAATTGATAAAATAGCCTTCATATTTTCCTGTATATCATGGGGATTCGCCCAATTATTATATATAGAAATTTAGGGGGGGTCTTAAATTTTTTCCTGCTTATGCATCTAGCATTCGTCCACATATGCGAAACTTAACATATTATTCCCATGTCATTCGTTATGGCAAATACATATAAAAGTAAAACACATAAATTGATAAGCAAGATATTAGGCATTCAGTGTAAGCAAATAATAGATGCAAACATGTAAATAATCACACAACATAGAGTTTAACGTGGTTCACCCCCAGGATGGGAGCTACGTCCACAGGAACTATTGTTGTATTAGTCTTTGGGAAGGGTACAACAGTTCCAGTCTGCACACTCAACTGCAAACTCTCTTCTCTCTCAATAGGCCTATGCGCACACAGCTTGCAGAACCTTTACAATGGCTTCCAACACTTAGAGGATTTTACAATGAATACTACCCACAATAACAACGATTCAACGATTAACA
This sequence comes from Larix kaempferi, assembly GCA_027924585.1. Classification (NCBI taxonomy): domain Eukaryota; kingdom Viridiplantae; phylum Streptophyta; class Pinopsida; order Pinales; family Pinaceae; genus Larix; species Larix kaempferi. The sequence goes on from BSBM01000084.1 coordinate 11,617,081, forward strand.
ACGAAGATTCAACCCTTTCCCTTACAAAATGGTGCCTTTTTATAGATCATGCCCGTAGGTCATCTCTTTACAATACACAAGAACAAACCCTAAGGTTTCCAAAACTATCGCGGTTTTCCCCTAACCAGACTATTAGGCGCTTATAGTGACTCTTTCGTCATGTTGATCCTCTGCTCGTGGTCATGTCGCTTTCATCCTACCCTGTCGACCGCATGCTGACTGTCGCTTTCACCCGATCGTTCCTTCTCTAACAACCTTATGCGATTGTTTCACGTCATGCTTCCTCTGCGCGTGTGACTGGTCATTCTCCTTTCTCCTTAATCCTTACCTACTTGCTTGGTAATCATGGAGTATCTTAACCAAAAATAGGTCGCTTTCACCCAGCCGACCTTACCTTCATTCTTTCTCAAAATAGGTGCCCTGCTGGCACTTCGCAGAACTGGTCCTCAGCTGCGCAGTTCCCATCCTGCTGATACTGTGCTGTGCTCATATCGCAGCTCCCCATAACTAACTTGCACCAAAAACTCTTCAAATAAACTACGCTTAACTTCGCAGTTTCGAAACATGACTTGCACAAAAATGCCCCACTTAGGCCAGGGCCAAGATATATGCAGGTTCCACCATCAACTATAGGTGCCACCGTTCCACCTCCCCACTTCAGTCCCATTTTTCACCCTCTCCCATGAGTCACCTCCTCGATTCCATATATACCCCTCCCTTTGTCCACCCCTGCCCTTCCATCCATACTCCCCCATCTGTCCATACTCCCCCCTTCATCCATACCCCCCCCTTCCGTCCATCCTCCCCCCTCCATCCATCTTCCCTCGTTCATCCACACCCCCCCATATATCCATCCTCCCCAATTTGAAAATGCCCCCCATCTATCCATCCTCCCCCATTCATCCACTCTTCCCCTTCCATCCAACTTCCCTCCTTCATCCATATCCCCCCTTGGATCCATCCTCCTCACTCTATTCAGGACTACCCTCCCATCCACCATCCATCAACATCCCCCTAGCCATTTTAGGTCGATCCCCTCTATTATGAAACTGATAGGGGTTCATAGTTAATGACATCCTCCTCCACCCCATACCACCATGCCCTCTTCCATCCCACCTTCTTTAGTTCCCACTGCTATTGTGGAAACTACTATTGCATCATTCGTCGATACATCTACAGTGGTTACACTTGTAGTTGTTGAAACTAGATCTCCCACCCCCCCCATGACTGCATCGGAGTAGGTTGTCCATCCAACTTATCCACCTGCTAGCCCTGAATCCTAGGCATCTCCATTTCCTAAGGTGTTCATGGTGAGGATTAAGTTAATTTATGAAAATATCGTGATGCATTAATGAAAAATAATTTAAGCAATTATTATTTTCAATGAAATGATTGTCGTAAATGTTGTAGGGTGGCATTGTTGAGAGGCTCAGTAGATCAAGGACAACACCTTCCTCACGTATCCCACTCCCATAAATGGTGAGTTATTTAAGATTTGAATTCTACATTCATTTTCTAAATGTGGCAAATGTTACAAATTCTTGAAAATGATGATATCTTTTATCATTTGTTTCATATCCCAGAAAGACGGTCTACTGCTAGACAGAAGAAGGACCAAAATTCCACTAGATCCAAGAAGAGGAAGATCGATTTTGGAGATGATCCTGGGAGTGTCGGGGGTGGGCACGATGCTTGACATACTGTGTTATGCACATTAACCAAGATGTGGAATTTTTGGCACCAGTTTCCATGTACTTGGTATCTAGGGCACGAGTTGCCAGACTTTGTATAGGGAACGAGTTGCTATCGTGTGTACATTAGGAACAATGTTCCACTGTTTTCCATAAACTTTATATGTTTGGAGGATTTTTGTAGCTTTGATGTACATGGATTTTTAGTTATGTGATTTATATCCATGTTGTCTCTATTTGTATCTTGTTGTGTATACTTTCCTAATAAACAAGATTATGCTTTTAAAACAAATTCTTGAGTTTGAATGGCTTTTGATATGATTTCCTTAGTTTATGATGAAATAGATAAATTTTTATCTCTAGTGGCCTCCTATAGTCATTTTTGGATGGTCGATTGTAAAAAATATTGTCTTTGAACTCCAACAAAAATACTCACTTGACCATGTTTGTAGAATTTGGAACCAATGTCATAACTGCAAAAATAATTATTTCCACTGATGTTTAATATTTGATTATATACCAATCAATAAGGACTTGTAGATCATACTTAGGTGTGTAAAACCTATGCTATCATCATTGTGTTCAAATATATGAAAAATATCTCCCCATCCCCTTCACTTGGAATGTTTCTTTGTGAAGGGACCATCATCCCTCTACCATTGTGTTTTTCTTAGTATGGATGCTTTGTTAGGTTTAAGTGTGACTCTAGATTTAGAATTAACATAATGAATATTATTTCAATTGTTTTGTATTATGAAAGGTATTTTGATCGTAAAATGTTATTCTAATAAGATCCAACTAGTTTGTATACATCACGATGCAAGGATGAAAGTTCCAAGATAAAATTCAACACCTTGACTAGTTATTGGTGAAATTTTATGGGGCCCTTGATATGATGACTAGGGAGATACTTGACCTTTTCCTATACCTTATTATTTTGACAAGTTTTTCTAAAGAGTAGTCATTGGATATGGAATTTTTGTGTAAGTGATGAATGATAATGGCGATGCTCCCAAATACCAAAAGTTCCTTATGTTTTCCGAAAAGGTGATCTCTATCTCTTGAGCATTTAAGTCTATACTTTATTGTTTGAATCATTCATTAGACCCCATTGTATTTTGATTTATTGAGTTCTCTCTAGATAAATGAAGGATCCCCCTTGTGTACCTACCACCCCTAGTCATCCCTCTTGTGTACATACCACCCCTATTCATCCTGCTTGTGTACCTACCACCCCTAGCCACCCCCCTGTGTACCTACCACCCCTATTCATTTACACACAAACACACACACAAGTTAGAAGCACATAATTATATTTACATACATATTAAATATGTACATATACATATATATTTACACTATAAAAACCTACACACATAAAAATAAAAAAAATACATGCACACATGCAAATAGCTATGCAGATATACAAAAAATTACATGTTGGAAAAAACACACATAGAAAAATATTTACACACACACTTGCACAAAGAAAACCATACAAATATTAGTATAAAATAACAAACAACATCTTCTTTTCAAACACAATTACACATCTAAATATCACTTTCAAATATTTTGAATTTTGAATTATGCATTAGGCTCTAAAGGCACCTTCTAGGAACCCAGGTTCATGAATGATGCCTTGAAGCATTACAAATTACTCATCAAATTGATCATTGGTCCTAAGCCATAAATATATATTTCTATCCTTGAGAGGTTGGTCTCCCTCTTCAAATCATGTTTATGGATTTGAGGTCCACCCATAAAGCTAAAAACTTACTAATGGTGTCCATATTGGCATTCAAATATTTAATTTATATAGACCAAACTTACGTGGTTGGTTAAGGATTCACATTTTCCCTATCCTTGGAAACTTCCTTTAGAGCCTAAGGTCAAGGTTTCATCGTTTGACCATGTCTAGTGCCATAAAACCCATACTGAGTGCTAAAATACTCCCAGTTACACCCACATCATTTATTGGAGGCTAAACATATCCTTGTCATTTGAGGCCTCTTTCATGGTTGTGAACCTATGTAATTAATACACATGTAAGGTTGAAACCTCAAGTTTCCCTTCCCTTAGAAGCTTTATTTTTATTAAGGTTTGTGGTCCTCCTCCCAACCATGTACAAGGCCCTAATATCCATAAATGGTTCTCAAAATATCCTAATGAAGTATGTATCAACACTTGGAATCCAAAGAAACCTAAGACATGTCCTATTTGTTGTTTTGAAATCTCCTTTCTTGCTCTTGAGTGATAAGTTTGTGCATTTAGGGAATAAATCCTAGGTTTCGTACATTTACCATGTATCAATTCATGGCCTATATACGGGGCTCAAAAATTCTGAGTGGTTATTCTATTCCTCTTGTATTCCCACATAGAGAAAAAATGCACCTAGTAGATGCCAAGTGTTATGGTCCAAGACCTTTCCCATGGTCCTCAAGCCCTAGAAGCTTCTCTTAGGACCTATGGAATACGTTTAATCCTTTGAGCACTTTCATATCCTAAGAACCAAATTTGGTGTTCAAAACCTACGAATAGTGTCCATATCCTCACCAATAAGCTAAATATTCATAGCCATATCTAGGCCCTCAACACCAACACTTGGTGTTCATAACCTCCTAATCATATTTGAATATGCTCATATGGAGGCCAAATATCCTTCAATCCCAGATGTGTTGTGATTTTACACATCATTCTTGGTCCTAAATGAATAGAAGCCTTGTTTAGGGCATAAGGCATATGTTTCCTCCATTGAACATGTTTAGGGTCCCAAGACCCATACCTAATGTCCACAACCTACTTATTGCATCGAGGTCAACAATCAAAGGAAAATGATACCCTTCATAGGTCAACTATTATTCTTTAAGGAATTATAGATGGCTCGAGATGCTTAGAATCAATTCTTAAAACCTAAGGCTCAAATTTTCTACCTTAATCATGTCCAAAGAACACACATCCAAACTTAGTGCATAAAAAATCCTAATGGCTCACATTCCCCCCCTTAAAAATAAGTATAACCTAGGGAGTTAATGTGGTTGCAAGAACTTTACATACCATAAAAACTACTTAATGCCATATATGTTGTCATAACAATGTGTGCACCTTTGTAATGTGTCTATCATGTGTATAATGCATACAAATTATTCTTCTTATAAAAAAAAGGGAAACCAACCTTATTTTATGCAAACCAAAACTTACATGTCTCTTATAGAATCATCTCTCGAGAAACATTGTGGCTCCAATACAATTTTTCTAATGTTTTTTACGATTGGCTCTTCATGTTTTGTTGAGTTTTTATTGCATTTGGTCCTTCTAAACATGGGTAATTGACACAATCGAGCACAAAATTTTGATTGCGTCAATTTGTACATAAACAACATGCACATATACAAATATCTACTTATACATATGACGGGCCTTGGATTTATTATCTTTTTATCATCATTTTACCTTATCTATATTCCATTTTACTCATCCATATTCATGCACTAATCCCTTCTTATGCTCACATACCAGTTTTTATGCTCAAGTTATTTTTCCATTGCATGTCTTAGTATTTCATTTGATTTTTTACTAAAATTGAGGGAATTAGAGTACTATGTATTTGCTTTGAATATTGAATCAAGTGTTGGAAGAAGCTACAAGATATTTGAGGGAGTTCTGTAGCAGTGCAGAACCTTTGTTGCGGAACTACGGAAACTCTATAGGTGTCTGCCACATTACGGAAACTCTACAGGAATCTGCAGCATTATGGAACAATCAATAATTCAAATTTTACCTTCAACCACCAACTTTGGAGAAAGATATTCATTAGGAGTAATGGATTTTTATAAATTCATTACTTCTATTATTTTTATATGTCTCAAATCATGATGTTAAATTAAAGTTGGTAAATGGAGGTGGATATGAGTGCATATTTGGCTTATTCACAAAGATTTGAAGATCTATATCAAATATATGATGGACCTAAGAAGTCAAAAGTTCTTAAGAGACATTTGGGATGAGTTTTGACTATTTTATTATAGCCTCTATCCCTAAATTCAAATTTGGCTTCAAAGGTATTCTAAATAGCATGTAGTTAGTAAGGATCTTGGATTAGTTTTGAGATCCAAACTTTTATGAATTTGTTGAGGATATTTTGGATCCTCATTTATTGTTTGTTATGGAGAAATCATGTATAAATAAGAGTTCTTTCTCCATTCTAGGGGAGGACTCTTAGAGCAATAGTCCAATTGATGATGGAATAAAGCTATACTCTCATTTTGATTCAATTAGATCTTAGTTTTATAATTTATTTTGCAATATGATTTTATTTATTTTATGGTGATGTAGTTGTACTTCATTGCTTAGTGTGATTTCTTATGAAGTGTGAATTTTATTTCTACAATTTGATTTCAATGCATAGATAGAGATTTAAATGCTTACTTTACAATCATTGAGCTTAATGCAATAATGCTATTTACTCCATTGGATCATAAACAGTAACTTGTATTTGGCAAGGATAACTTTTATATTTTATTTCTGCAATTTACCTTTCTGTCAAGTGTGTTGTGAACTTAGATTTAGAATTTACTTTTTTGCATGGTGTGAATGTAGCATTAGAATTTACCTTTCCCGCAAAGTGTGATGTAGTTCTAGGATTTACTTTTATGCAGAGTGTGAATGTAGTTTTAGAATTTACTTTCAAGTGTGAATTTAATTTTAGCATTTACTTTCATGTCATTTAATTTACTTTCATTGCAATTTAGTTTCAATAGTTGTTTAGATGGCTAGTTCCTTGCCAAGACAACATAACTTCTCATACCATTGTTTGTAAGTAAGGTTATTGAACTACAACTTCAAGTAGATAAACAAATGTAAGAGGAGATTGTGGTTTGCACATATAGTGCACGGTAACTCGCAAGTTCTCAACGAACCCCGGGTTGACAATTAATGTACACTTCTTAGTTTTTTTCTAAGTAATTAGAAGGTGATTAAAAAGCCTGTCATTTTGGCACCATTGCTGGGGAGTTACCACAACCACTGTCGTTTTTTGCTTGAGTAAATTTTCTTTTGGTAGTGAGATATTTTTTTTTTTCATTATACATGCATATTTTTTTTTGAAGGATGGAGGCGCAGAGACAAGTAAGACGTAAAGACGACCTCACTGTAGCATTTCTATAGTGTAATAGCCAGCCGCAAGTCTCTACAAATCTGAACCATGTTAATAATTTATGCAATAGTAGTATATGTGTTTATGTCTTCTATTTTCATGAATAAAATCAAAGATTCAAGATGATGATTACGTGGTGCAGTAAGAGCCACACATATTACTAATTTGTCTTTTGCAGGAAGCTTGGAAAGAGGAATGAGGCTTGGTGAATGAAGATTTTATTGAAGCATTCAAGAGGATTCGAGGGGAAGCCATTGAAGAAAGAGTACACAAGAATCAAAAATTTCAAAAGCGGTATGTAATATGTCATTCAACTCATAAAGATACATCATTTAGCAGTAAAATACAATTTTGGAAGTTTGACTATAATCATTTATTCATATCTTGCAAATTTTTCATTTTTTGAAGATCTGTAGCTCAAATGTGAAACCTTCAAAACCATATGTGTAGTTCAAATCAGGGTTGGATTGTTGATTTTATTTTTTATTTTATGTATTAAATTGAAATTATATCCATAAAAACATTCACTTCCATCTAAATCATCATTTTAGTGAAAAATTGGCTATTTGGGCATTTTGGCATGTTGGGCTTGCTGAAAACGCAGTCAGGAAAGTCATGTTTTGAGAGACCATATGGACACATTTTTAAAACCTATTTCTATCCAAAGTATCCCTTGGAATCTAGTTTCTATCCCAATTAAAAAATTTCAATTTGGATATCAAACGAAAACGTTATGGTCAAAATACTGACTGGGTGTAGAGTAGACAGCTCAAGAACACGGTTGGGACAGTCAATTTTTGGGTTCCTAAATGGATGAATTTTAAAAAACTATTTCTATGTAATATTATCCTATGAATATAGTTTACAACTCAATTTGAATCACTCCAATCCGATATCATATAAGGAAGTTACGCCCAAAATACTAACTGCCTATCATAAATCAACACTCCTTGAACTATGTCTCATCGGCTGTACTTTGGAATATTCGACCCATCAATTCTTATTGAATTAAAAAAATGCTTCTATTGGAGGTACATATATGAATCTAATTTAACCTCCAAGTTGAATCGAGTCAATCTGTCAAAAACAAAAACGTTATGCTCAAATCACTAACTGTTGGTCTAGGCTGGAAATTGCAACCAGTCTATCTTACATGATGTTCTTTAGCATATTTGGAATACCATATTAATGAGTTTTCAAAACCTATTTGTACTGGAGTTATCCCTCTGAATCCAATTTCACTTTTCTTTGGAATCACTCAAATCGGTTGTGAAACGAAGAAGTTATTAGCAAAATACTGTTGGGTTGTCTAGGTTGGCCACCGCTCTCCAACAGGTAAAAAGTGATTTTTGCTTGTTTTATATTCCTTGGATTTGTTCTATAATAATTTGTTGTATTTATATTGCATATGTCTAGGATTAAGAGGGACTGATTACCTCTCTTCTTCCATGAGATCACATTTTATTGCAGGTAAGTGTCAATTTTTTGCAAGTCCTTGGAAGATTAAAGAAGGTTAATCTATGCATGAGTGATTCATGAAGACCAATTTTAATGCCGATGGGAATTCTCTCCAAAAATCCAACAATGAAAATTAGTTAGCATGATATGTGCTACTTTTGAAGCTCAAGTTCCTCGAATCCTGATCCAGCAGTATCTCACCGAAAGACAACAAGCAGAAGACTTTTTATCAAAGATGGCAGATGGATCCAGAATGAGGCATATGAAGAATTGATATGAAGAAGCTGAAGACCAATGTTCTAAAGGTCAAGTGCCATTCCCACATTCCCATTGTCACATCTGTGATTTCATTAAAGAATCATTTCAGAAGACCTAAGATTCATCATGCTCATTCACTAGCACCATGGTATGCTTATGTATTTCATTTTCCCATTTTGATATGCATGCCTGCTGAAGTTAATAAATATTTCATTTCCTTATGTGGTTGATAATTTTTTCTTATGAACATCATCTATATCACCAGTATCATCAGATTGAATTCATCCTCTACCATTCCATTTCTCACATCACTTTCTGCTCCATCCATCCCTGACCCACACAATAAAGTAGGTTGGCTCACTTACAATGTCAAGCTCCCTCACCTCCCTACCCCCTTTCCAGATAAAATTTGATGGTGAAAACCCGTTTTAGGCTCCATCAGACCTTGGAATGCTTGAAAACCAGCTTGCTGGCGGGCATCCCTCAGGAATAAAAAATTTTTGATTGTGAAAACCCTTTGGGCGCAGTCAGACAGATATTGGATGAAAACCAGCTTGTTGGCAGACAAGGTTTCCAAATAAGTGATAAATAAAGTATTCCATCATGCTCTTTAAATAAGGTTTCCAAGATTTGCTATTACATCAGAAGATCATTTTTCAGCTCCAAATCCAAGCTCTGTATTCCGCATTGCTCTTTCTTGTCAGTTTCTACACCATTGTGGACCACATCAGATCTCATTCTTCTCAGGATGATGCTGCACATTTCATGATATTCATAGGTAGGTACAAGTAAGCTTATTTTCTTTATTGTTAGTCAAGTTCATTGAATGCTATAGATTTGTATTTGAAAAATTACTTGATCCTTTATCACTACTTCCTCCTATATTTATAAGGGTAGTAGAAGCTTTCAGTTTGGGGGAAGGGGCGCACCATTACCTACCATGACCACACCATTACCCTTACATTACTCGTCATCATTCTTTTCCACCCTCTACCATCCTTTCTCAACCCAAACCTTCATCCTTCCATTTAAGCATTACTTCACCTTTACTTCCCTAATTAAGCCCAGCCTGACATCTCCTAAACACCCAAGCATGAAAAGTATGTTGCTACATAATCCCTATAGTTGTCACACAAGAACCAACAATAGCAAGCCCTACTACTGCCACACAAGAACTAGTAGTAAGGAGAGATGGACAACCGATGCACACGGACAAGCCAAAGAATTTGTTGGAAGAAGAAGTCTTACTGCTGTCACACAAGAACCAACAAAAAGAAAAAGGGAAGCAGGTCATATACAATCCAAGGCCACAATAGGAGAAAGGGAATAGGCTAGACACAAGAACCTACAATAGAATAAACTATTGTAGAATCCATTCCAGGATATGGTACACATGAGAAGAAAGACAAAGGCTTGGCTGAAACAAACAAAAAAATTTAAAGTATGATGCATATGAGAGCAAACCTTGGAAGCAGCAATAAAAAGGTGAGCTGCATTGAGAAGTGTTGGAAAATGTCGATGGCACCATAAGCATCAAATGCCAATATGGTTTTAAGATTTCATATTACAAGGACTTCCTCTACCTCTTTCACATGATTTCAACATTGGTAAGTGAGTTGTCCTATAGTGGCACATTTGACAAAGCAATTATTAAGTAGGTGCAGCCACATATTCAGATTCCTTATTCCACTTTGCAGAGGATAACAGAGCATAAAGGGATTGCTTATTATAGAATATGTTGCTGGTTTATGCACAGAGTCAGTTTGGGTAATGAATGCAAGTTTTAGGCACAAAGGTTTGATTGAAAATTTTCGTGAGTGGTGTGGTCCCTATCCTGGTAGTTATTATCAGCTTCATGCATTCTTATTGTTATGAGAGCAATGGTTTGTAAATTTAAAAAAAAAATGGATTGCTCTAACTTTCCACTAGAATATAGGGTCTGCAAATTTGGTGACTATCAATGATCTTAGAGCATCTTGGTTCCACAGGCTGTAATGAAAACTTGTTGCATAAATAAGAGACCTTGGGTGTGGCATGGAATCATTATGCAGAAATATTAAGAAAGCAATCGAAACAAAAATTTACTTCTTGAATGCGCATTGATATTACAACAGAAGATTCTTGTTCCCAGATTATAAGTTTCATGAATTTTGTCAATAACACAGATTTATTAATCAAATGTTTTTTTCTCAAAGGCCGAATTACTCTTCAGTTTGGGAAGAAGACTGGATGGACAAACAGAAGCACATGAATTTTGTCAGTCCTGTAGCACCATTTCAAAATCTGGTATGAATTTTATTTCAGCAATAATGAGGTTGTATTTCAAGTTTAGACAAGTGACTGCATTGCATGAGGACATGCTTTGTCTTCAGTTTGGGGGAGCAAAAAGAAGATTGTGAACTAATCTTTTCCTGAAGAAAATCATTGATAATAGTAGCACATATTTGTTAATACATTGGAATGTACATGCCACTTTTTTTTCTCCAATTCTATTGCACTGCTTCTATTTTCTTAAAGATGAGTGGGGTTGCTCTTTTTCTATATTTGCTGAAATTTGTACCATTTGAGCTGTTAAAGGTAGTTTTCAACAATATTTTGGGAGCATAACTTAATTCAATCACAGGCAGATGAGTGGAAATTTAGAACAAATTTGAAAGGCACCGACAACAAAAACATCACTTCCAAGTTTGTTGAGATGAGAATGGGCATCAAATTTGCTCTATTTCTTTGCAGTTCTAAATTCATTTCATGCATCATATTTGAACAGACTTTCACTCAAGATAGTGGCCATGGAATTGTTGGAGTTGAATTCTGCTCTATGATCATAGAAGGATACAAGTGGACATGCAATTTTATCAGTATTGGCAAACCTCACAATGGTCATATAGTTTGTGCTCTTTGCAAAGCACTGTCATCTATTTTTGCAGTCCATCTATTTCATTCACATTTTTATGAAAAATTGCAGAAATTGAAATAGAGATATCTCCCAAACGGTGAAGTGTATTTTCCTGAAATTTGGAGGAGATAAACATCAGAGTAAGAAGAACAAATCTAGAAAATTTCAGCTCAATCCGATGCACAGTTTTAGAGAAATCAAGAATAGTCACCTACAACCATTTTCTCAAAAACTGTGATGTGGGTTTCTCCAATTTTTGGCTGGAAGAAGCATAATGGCATTCCTAACACCCCTGCAAAGTTTGGTAAAAACCCAGTTTGTATTTTTCGAGAAATCAAGCATAGTCACCTACAACCATTTTCTCATTTGCTCAAAAAACATGATGTGGGTTTCTCCAATTTTTGGCTGAAAGAAGCATAATGACATTTCTAACACCCATGCAAATTTTGGTAAGAACCGAGTTCATATTTTTGGAAAAAACACATTTTTTGTGAAAGCTGCAAATTGTCAGTCCATTGGCTACAAAATATATTTTTCTTGCATTTTTGGATTGAAAATGTTAAGTTAGCATGGAGGATTGTTCAGGATGAAATTTCATACCTCTTGATGAGCATATACATTGGTGGTGGCTTGTTGACAATGAATTTTGAGGCCTGCATGAAAAATGAACATCTTTCAGCTTGGTTGACACAGGGTTGCAGAAGGACATGCAACATTTTCAGTTTGGGGGAGATAACGGGACTTGGATTTATCATCTTTTTATCATTATTTTACCTTATCTATATTCCATTTTACTCATCCATATTCATGCACTAATCCATTCTTATGCTCAGATACCAGTTTTTATGCTCAAGTTATTTTTCCATTGCATGTCTTAGTATTTCATTTGATTTTTTACTAACATTGAGGGAATTAGTGTACCATGTATTTGCTTTGAATATTGAATCAATTGTTGTAAGCAGCTACAACATATTTAAGGGAGTTCTGTAGCAGTGCAGAACCTTTGTTGCGGAACTACGAAAACTCTACAGGCATCTGTAGCATTGCGGAACAATCAATAATTCAAATTTTACCTTCAACCACCAACTTTGGAGAAAGATATTCATTAGGAGTAATGGATTTTTATAAATTCATTATTTCTATTATTTTTATATGTCTCAAATCATGATGTTAAATTAAAGTTGGTAAATGGAGGTGGATAGGAGTGCATATATGGCTTATTCACAAAGATTTGAAGATCTATATCAAATATATGATGGACCTAAGAAGTCAAAAGTTGTTAAGAGACATTTGGGATGAGTTTTAACTATTTTATTATAGCCTCTATCCCTAAATTCGAATTTGGCTTCAAAGGTATTCTAAATAGCATGTAGTTAGTAAGGATATTGGATTAGTTTTGAGATCCAAACTTTTAGGAATTTGTTGAGGATATTTTGGATCCTCATTTATTATTTGTTATGGATAAATCATGTATAAATAAGAGTTCTTTCTCCATTATAGGGGAGGACTCTTAGAGCAATAGTCCTATTGATGATGGAATAAAGCTATACTCTCATTTTGATTCAATTAGATCTTAGTTTTATAATTTCTTTTGCAATATGATTTTATTTATTTTATGGTGATGTAGTTGTACTTGATTGCTTAGTGTGATATCTTATAAAGTGTGAATTTTATTTCTGCAATTTGATTTCAATGCATAGATAGAGATTTAAATGTTTATTTTACAATCATTGAGCTTAATGCAATAATGTTATTTACTCCATTGGATCATAAACAGTAACTTGTATTTGGCAAGGATAGCTTTTAGATTTTATTTCTGCAATTTACCTTTCTGTCAAGTGTGTTGTGAACTTAGATTTAGAATTTACTTTCTTGCATGGTGTGAATGTAGCATTAGAATTTACCTTTCCCGCAAAGTGTGACGTAGTTCTAGGATTTACTTTTATGCAGAGTGTGAATGTAGTTTTAGAATTCACTTTCAAGTGTGAATTTAATTTTAGCATTTACTTTCATGTCGTGTAATTTACTTTCATTGCAATTTAGTTTCAATAGTTGTTTAGATGGTTAGTTCTTTGCCAAGACAATGTAACCGCTCATACCATTGTTTGTAAGTAATGTTATTGAACTACAACTTCAAGTAGATAAACCAATGTAAGAGGAGATTGTGGTTTGCACATACAGTGCACGATAACTCGCAAGTTCTCAACGAACCCCAAGTTGACAATTAATGTACACTTCTTATTTGTTTTCCTAAGTAATTAGAAGGTTATTAAAAAACCCATCATTTTGGCGCCGTTGCCGGGGAGTTGCCACAACCACTGTTGTTTTTTGCTTGAGTAAATTTTCTGTTGGTAGTGAGCTATTTGTTTTTTCATTATACATGTATATGTTTTTTTAAGGATGGAGGCGCAGAGACAAGTAAGATGCAAAGACGACCTCACTGTAGCATTTCTATAGTGTAATATCTAGCCGCAAGTCTCTGCAAATCTGAACCATGTTAATAATTTATGCAATAACAGTAGATTTGTTTATGCCTTCTATTTTCATGAATAAAATCAAAGATTCAAGATGATGATTACGTGGTGTAGTAAGAGCCACACATATTACTAATTCGCCTTTTGCAGGAAATTTGGAAAGAGGAATGAGGCTTGGTGAATGAAGATTTTATTGAAGCATTCAAGAGGATTCGAGGGGAAGCCATTGAAGAAAGAGTACACAAGACTCAAAAATTTCAAAAGGGGTATGTAATATGTCATTTAACTCATAAAAATACATCATTTAGCACTAAAATACAATTTTTGAAGTTTTACTATAATCATTTATTCATATTTTGCAATTTTTTCAATTTTTGAAGATCCGTAGCTCAAATGCGGAACCTTCAAAACCATATGTGTAGTTCAAATCAGGGTTGGATTGTTGATTTTATTTTTTATTTGATGTATTACATTGAAATTATATCCATAAAAACATTCACTTCCATCTAAATCGTCATTTTAGTGAAAAATTGGCTATTTGGGCATTTTGGCATGTTGGGCTTACTGAAAACGCAGTCACGACAGTCGTGTTTTGAGAGACCATATGGACACATTTTTAAAACCTGTTTCTATCCAAAGAATCTTTTGGAATCTAGTTTCTAACCCAATTTAAATTTTTCAATTTGGATATCAAACAAAAACGTTATGGTCAAAATACTGACTGGGTGTAGGGTAGACAGCTCAAGAACAGGGTTGGGACAACCAATTTTTGGGTTCCTAAATGGATGAATTTTCTAAACAAGCTTCTATGGAATATTCTCCTATGAATCTAGTTTACAACTCAATTTGAATCACTCAAATCCAATATCATACAAGGACGTTACGCCCAAAATACTAACTGCCTATCATAAATCAACACTCCTGGAACTCTATCTCATCGGCTGTACTTTGGAATATTCGACCCATCAATTCTTATTGAATTAAGAACATGTTTCTATTGGAGGTACATATAGGAATCTACTTTAACCTCCAAGTTGAATCGAGTCAATCCGTCAACAAACGAAAAAGGTATGCTCAAATCACTAACTGTTGGTCTAGGCTGAAAATTGCAACCAGTTTATCTTACATGATGTTCTTTAGCAGATTTGGAATACCATATTAATACATTTTCAAAACCTGTTTCTAATGGAGTTATCCCTTTTAATCCACTTTCATTTGTCTTTGGAATCACTCAAATCGGTTGTGAAACGAAGAAGTTATTAGCAAAATACTGTTGGCTTGTCTAGGTTAGTCACCGCTCTCCAACAGGTAAAAAGTGATTTTTTGTTTGTTTTATCTTCCTTGGATTTGTTCTATAAGAATTTGTTGTATTTATCTTACATATGTCTGGGATTAAGAGGGACTAATAACCTCACTTCTTCCATGAGCTCAAATTTTATTGCAGGTAAGTGTCAATTTTTTGCAGGTCCTTGGAAGACTAAAGAAGGTTAATCTATGCATGAGTGATTCATGAAGACCAATTTTAATGTCGATGAGAATTTTCTCCAAAAATCCAACAATGAAAATTTGTTAGCATGATATGTGCTACTTTTGAAGCTGAAGTGCCTCGAATCTTGATCCAGCAGTATCTCACCGAAAGACAACAACCAGAAGAATTTTTATCAAAGATGGCAGATGGATCCAGAATGATGCATATGAAGAATTGATATGAAAATGCTGAAGACCAATGTTATAGAGGTCAAGTGCCATTCCCACATTCCCATTGCCACATTCGTGATTTCAGTAAAGAATCCTTTCAGAATACCTAAGATTCATCATGCTCATTCACTAGCACCATGGTATGCTTATGTATTTCATTTTCCCATTTTGATATGCATGCCTGCTGAAGTTAATAAATATTTCATTTCCTTATGTGGTTGATAAGCTTTTCTCATGAACATCATCTATATCACTAGTATCATCAGATTGAATTCATCCCCTACCATTCCATTTCTCACATCACTTTCTGCTCCATCCATCCCTGACCCACACAATAGAGCAGCTTGGCTCACTTACAATGTCAAGCTCCCTCACCTCCCTACCCCCTTTCCAGATAAAATTTGATGGTGAAAACCTGTTTAAGGAACCATCAGACCTTGGAATGCTTGAAAACCAGCTTGTTAGCGGGCATCCCTCGGGAATAAAAAGTTTCTGATTGTGAAAACCCTTTGGGCCCAGTCAGACAGATATTGGATGAAAACCAGCTTGCTGGCGGACAAGGTTTCCAAATAAGTGATAAATAAAGTATTCCATCATGCTCTTTAAATAAAGTTTCCAAGATTTGCTACTACATCAGAAGATAATTTTTCAGCTCCAAATCCAAGCTCCGTATTCCGCATTGCTCTTTATTATCAGTTTCTACACCATTGTGGACCACATCAGATCTCATGCTTCTCAGGATGATGCTACACATTTTACGATATTCATAGGTAGGTACAGGTATGCTTATTTTCTTTATTGTTAGTCAAGTTCATTGAATGCTATAGATTTGTATTTGAAAAATCACTTGATCCTTTATCACTACTTCCTCCTATATTTCTGAGGGTAGTAGAAGCTTTCAGTTTGGGGGAAGGGGCGCACCATTACCTACCATG
The DNA here is from genome assembly GCA_027924585.1 of Larix kaempferi. Taxonomy (NCBI): domain Eukaryota; kingdom Viridiplantae; phylum Streptophyta; class Pinopsida; order Pinales; family Pinaceae; genus Larix; species Larix kaempferi. The sequence goes on from BSBM01000084.1 coordinate 11,633,646, forward strand.
ACCACACCATTACCCTTACATTAATCGTCATCATTCTTTTCCATCCTCTACCATCATTTCTCAACCCAAACCTTCATCCTTCCATTTAAGCATTACTTCATCTTTACTTCCCTAGCTGAGCCCATCCTGACATCTCCTAAACACCCAAGCATGAAAAGTATGTTGCTACATAATCCCTATAGTTGTCACACAAGAACCAACAATAGGATGCCCTACTAGTGCCACACAAGAACTAGTAGTAAGGAGAGATGGACAACCGATGCACGCGGACAAGCCAAAGAATTTGTTGGAAGAAGAAGTCTTACTGCTGTCACACAAGAACCAGCAGAAAGAAAAAGGGAAGTAGCTCATACACAATCCAAGGCCATAATAGGAGAAAGGGAATAGGCTGGACACAAGAACCTACAGCAGAATAAACTGTTGTAGAAGCCATTCCAGGATATGGTATGCATGAGAAGAAAGACAAAGGCTTGGCTGAAAGAAACAAAAAAATTTGAAGTGTGATGCATATGAGAGCAAACCTTGGAAGCAGCAATAAAAAGGTGAGCTGCATTGAGAAGTGGTGGAAAATGTCGATGGCACCATAAGCATCAAATGCCAATATGGTTTTAAGATTTCATATTACAAGGACTTCCTCTACCTCTTTCACATGATTTCAACATTGGTAAGTGAGTTGTCCTATAGTGGCACATTTGACAAAGCAATTATTAAGTAGGTGCAACCACATATTTGGATTCCTTATTCCACTTTGCAGAGGATAACAGAGCATAAAGGGATTGCTTATTATAAAATATGTTGTTGGTTTATGCACAGAGTCAGTTTGGGTAATGAATGCAAGTTTTAGGCACAAAGGTTTGATTGAAAATTTTCATGAGTGGTGTGGTCCCTATCCTGGTAGTTATTATCAGCTTCATGCATTCTTATTGTTATGAGAGCAATGGTTTGTAAATTTAAAAAGAAAAATGGATTGCTCTAACTTTCCACTAGAATATAGGGTCTGCAAATTTGGTGACTATCAAATGATCTTAGAGCATCTTGGATCCACAAGCTGTAATGAAAACTTGTTGCATAAATAAGAGACCTTGGGTGTGGCATGGCATCATTATGCAAAAATATTAAGAAATCAATGGAAACAAAAATTTACTTCTTGAATGCGCATTGATATTACAACAGAAGATTCTTGTTCCCAGATTATAAGTTTCATGAATTTTGTCAATAACACAGATTTATCAATCAAATATTTTTTTCTCAAAGGCTGATTTACTCTTCAATTTGGGGAGAAGACTGGATGGACAAACAGAAGCACATGAATTTTGAGAGTCTTGTAGCAACATTTCAAAATCTGGTATGAATTTTATTTCAGCAACAATGAGGTTGTATTTCAAGTTTAGACAAGTGACTGCATTGCATGAGGACATGCTTTGTCTTCAGTTTGGGGGAGCAAAAAGAAGATTGTGAACTAATCTTTTCCTGAGGAAGATCGTTGATAATAGTAGCACAGATTTGTTAATACATTGGAATGCACATGCCACTTTTTTTTTTCCATTTCTATTGCACTGCTTCTATTTTCTTAAAGATGAGTGGGGTTGCTCTTTTTCTGTATTTGCTGAAATTTGTACCATTTGAGCGGTTAAAGGAAGTTTTCAACAATATTTTGGGAGCAGAACTTAATTCAATCACAGGCAGATGAGTGGAAATTTAGAAAAAAATTGAAAGGCACCGACAACAGAAACATCACTTCCAAGTTTGTTGAGATAAGAATGGGCCTCAAATTTGCTCCATTTCTTTGCAGTTCTAAATTCATTTCATGCATCATATTTGAATAGACTTTCACTCAAGATAGTGGCCATGGAATTGTTGGAGTTGAATTCTACTCTATCATCATAGAAGGACACAAGTGGACATGCAATTTTATCAGTATTGGCAGACCTCACAATGGTCATATAGTTTGTGCTCTTTGCAAAGCACTGTCATCTATTTTTGTAGTCCATCTATTTCATTCACATCTTTATAAACAATTGAAGAAATTGAAATAGAGATATCTCCCAAATGGTGAAGTGGGTTTTCCTGAAATTTGGAGGAGATAGCATCAGGGTAAGAAGAACAAATCCATAAAATTTCAGCTCAATCCGATGCATGGTTTTCGAGAAATCAAGAATAGTCACCTATAGCCATTTTCTCATTTTCTTGAAAACTGTGATGTGGGTTTCTCCAATTTTTGGCTGGGAGAAGCATAATGACATTCCTAACACCCCTGCAAAGTTTGGTAAAAACCCAGTTTGTATTTTTTGAGAAATCAAGCATAGTCACCTACAGCCATTTTCTCATTTTCTCAAAAACCATGATGTGGGTTTCTCCTTTTTTTTAGCTGAGAGAAGCATAATGGCATTCCTAACACCCATGCAAAGTTTGGTAAAAACCCAGTTCATATTTTTGGAAAAAACACATTTTTTGTGAAAGCTACAAATTGCTAGTCCATTGGCTACAAAATATATTTTTCTTGCATTTTTGCATTGAAAATGTTAAGTTGGCATGGAGGATTGTTCAGGATGAAATTTCATACCTCTTGATGATCAGATACATTGCTGGTGGCTTGTTGACAATGAATTTTGAGGCCTGCATTAAAAATGAACATCATTCAGCTTGGTTGACACAGGGTTGCATAAGGACATGCAACATTTTCAGTTTGAGGGAGATGACGGCCTTGGATTTATCATCTTTTTATCATCATTTTACCTTATCTATATTCCATTTTACTCATCCATATCCATGCACTAATCCCTTCTTATGCTCATATACCAGTTTTTATGCTCAAGTTATTTTTCCATTGCATGTCTTAGTATTTCATTTGATTTTTGACTAACATTGAGGGAATTAGTGTACTATGTATTTACTTTGAATATTGAATCAATTGTTGTAAGCAGCTACAACATATTTGAGGGAGTTCTATAGCAGTGCAGAACCTTTGTTGCGGAACTACAGAAACTCTACAGGCATTTGCAACATTATGGAAACTCTACAGGCATCTGCAGCATTGTGAAAGAATCAATAATTCAAATTTTACCTTCAACCACCAACTTTGGAGAAAGATATTCATTAGGAGTAATGGATTTTTATAAATTCATTATTTCTATTATTTTTATATGTCTCAAATCATGATGTTAAATTAAAGTTGGTAAATGGAGGTGGATATGAGTACATATTTGACTTATTCACAAAAATTTGAAGATCTCTATCAAATATATGATGGACCTAAGAAGTCAAAAGTTGTTAACAGACATTTGGGATGAGTTTTGACTATTTTATTATAGCCTCTATCCCTAAATTCGAATTTGGCTTCAAATGTATTATAAATAGCATGTAGTTAGTAAAGATCCTGGATTAGTTTTGAGATCCAAACTTTTAGGAATTTGTTGAGGATATTTTGGATCTTCATTTATTATTTGTTATGGAGAAATCATGTATAAATAAGAGTTATTTCTCCATTCTAGGGGATGACTCTTCGAGTAATAGTCCAATTGATGATGGAATAAAGCTATACTCTCATTTTGATTCAATTAGATCTTAGTTTTATAATTTCTTTTGCAATATGATTTTATTTATTTTATGGTGATGTAGTTGTACTTCATTGCTTAGTGTGATTTCTTATGAAGTGTGAATTTTATTTCTGCAATTTGATTTCAATGGATAGATAGGGATTTAAATGTTTATTTTACAATCATTGAGCTTAATGCAATAATGTTATTTACTCCATTGGATCATAAACAGTAACTTGTATTTGGCAAGGATAGCTTTTAGATTTTATTTCTGAAATTTACCTTTCTGTCAAGTGTGTTGTGAACTTAGATTTAGAATTTACTTTCTTGCATGGTGTGAATGCAGCATTAGAATTTACCTTTCCTGCAAAGTGTGACGTAGTTCTAGGATTTACTTTTATGCAGAGTGTGAATGTAGTTTTAGAATTTACTTTCAAGTGTGAATTTAATTTTAGCATTTACTTTCATGTCGTGTGATTTACTTTCATTGCAATTTAGTGTCAATAGTTGTTTAGATGGCCAGTTCCTTGCCAAGACAATGTAACCGCTCATACCAGTATTTGTAAGTAATGTTATTGAACTACAACTTCAAATAGATAAACCAATGTAAGAGGAGATTGTGGTTTGCACATACAGTGCACGGTAACTCGTAAGTTTTCAACGAACCCCGAGTTGACAATTAATGTACACTTCTTAGTTGTTTTTCCAAGTAATTAGAAGGCGATTAAAAAGCCCATCATTTTGGTGCTATTGCCAGGGAGTTACCACAACCACTGTCTTTTTTTGCTTGAGTAAATTTTCTTTTGGTAGTGAGCTATTTGTTTTTTTCATTATACATGCATATGTTTTTTTGAAGGATGAAGGCGCAGAGACAAGTAGGAAGCAAAGACGACCTCGATGTAGCATTTCTATAGTGTAATAGCCAGCCACAAGTCTCTACAAATATGAACCATGTTAATAATTTATGTAATAGTAGTAGATTTGTTTATGCCTTCTATTTCATAAATAAAATCAAAGATTCAAGATGATGATTACGTGGTGCAGTAAGAGCCACACGTATTACTAATTCGTCTTTTGCAGGAAGTTTAGAAAGAGGAATGAGGCTTGATGAATGAAGATTTTATTGAAGCATTCAAGAGGATTCGAGGGGAAGCCATTGAAGAAAGAGTAAACAAGACTCAAAAATTTCAAAAGCGGTGTGTAATATGTCATTTAACTCATAAAAATACATCATTTAGCACTAAAATACAATTTTTGAATTTTGACTATAATTATTTATTCATATCTTGCAAATTTTTCAATTTTTGAAGATCTGTAGCTCAAATGTGGAACCTTCAAAACCATATGTGTAGTTCAAATCAGGGTTGGATTGTTGATTTTATTTTTTATTTTATGTATTACATTGAAATTATATCCATAAAAACATTAACTTCCATCTAAATTGTCATTTTAGTGAAAAATTGGCTATTTGGGCATTTTGGCATATTGGGCTTACTGAAAATGCAGTCAGGACAATCGTGTTTTGAGAGACCATATGGACACATTTTTAAAACCTTTTTCTATCCAAAGTATCCCTTGGAATCTAGTTTCTAACCTAATTTAAATTTTTCAGTTTGGATATCAAACGAAAAAGTTATGGTCAAAATACTGACTAGGTGTAGGATAGACAGGTCAAGAACACGGTTGGGACAGTCAATTTTTGGGTTCCTAAATGGATGAATTTTCTAAACCTGTTTCTATGGCATATTCACCTATGAATCTAGTTTAAAACGCAATTGGAATCACTCAAATCTGAATATCATATAAGGAAGTTACGCCCAAAATACTAACTGCCTATCATAAATCAACACTCCTGGAACTCTGTCTCATCGACTGTACTTTGGAATATTCGAACAATCAATTCTTATTGAATTAAAAACATATTTCTATTGGAGGTACATATAGCATGTAGTTAGTAAGGATCTTAGATTAGTTTTGAGATCCAAACTTCTAGGAATTTGTTGAGGATATTTTGGATCCTCATTTATTATTTGTTATGGAGAAATCATGTATAAATAAGAGTTCTTTCTCCATTCTAGGGGAGAAATCTTAAAGCAATAGTCCAATTGATGATGGAATAAAGCTATAATCTCATTTTGATTCAATTAGATCTTAGTTTTATAATTTCTTTTGCAATATGATTTTATTTATTTTATGGTGATGTAGTTGTACTTCATTGCTTAGTGTGATTTCTTATGAAGTGTGAATTTTATTTCTGCAATTTGATTTCAATGCATAGATAGAGATTTAAATGTTTATTTTACAACCATTGAGCTTAATGCAATAATGCTATTTACTCCATTGGATTATAAACAGTAACTTGTATTTGGCAAGGATAGCTTGTAGATTTTATTTCTGCAATTTACCTTTCTGTCAAGTGTGTTGTAAACTTAGATTTAGAATTTACTTTCTTGCATGGTGTGAATTTAGCATTAGAATTTACCTTTTCTGCAAAGTGTGACGTAGTTCTAAGATTTACTTTTATGTAGAGTGTGAATGTAGTTTTATAATTTAATTTCAAGTTTGAATTTAATTTTAGCATTTAATTTCATGTCGTGTGATTTACTTTCATTGCAATTTAGTTTCAATAGTTGTTTAGATGGCTAGTTCCTTGCCAAAACAATGTAACTACTCATACCATTGTTTGTAAGTAAGGTTATTGAACTACAACTTCAAGTAGATAAACCAATGTAAGAGGACATTGTATTTTGCACATACAGTGCACGGTAACTCGCAAGTTCTCAACGAACCCCGGGTTGACAATTAATGTACACTTCTTAGTTGTTTTCTAAGTAATTAGAAGGCGATTAAAAATCCCGTCAACATACACACATAAGACCATGCACATACACAATAAATAAACCCTAACTTGCAGAAGGCCATCTGAATTTTGCACAAGGGATTTAATTTGGATCTGAAGTCTCCCAGGAGAGTGTGGACATCGTGAAAAAATCCACAATGTCCGTATGCACATGTGGGAGCTAAAAGAATCCCCTTTCGCTTGGCAGTTTGGGTTTCACTCTCTCGAAGCAAGTCCTCAAAGTGTCCCTGAAGGGCCACGGGGTTCCTGGAAAAAATCCCATAGCACCAAAACTGTGACTTTAGTCACAATTCCATTGATTCTGATGGATTTGGGATGCTGTATTTCAGCTAGGGGTCCCCCCCACCATTCCTCAAACTCCTAGAAACAATGCTATTGTGCAATCTCCAGAACTAGGGGTTTTCTCAGTGAAGGCCATGCCAATTTTCCGCAACGGGGTCAATTCTGATCCCAAGGCTCCTAGGAGAGTGTGGCCATCGTGAACACATCCAAAATGGCCATATACATGTGTGGGAGATGAAATAATCCCATTCCACTCGCTGGTTTCTGTTCCGTGCCCCCGGAGAAAATTGTTAAAGTGTCCTTGAATGGCCATGGGGTTCCTGGAAAAAATTCCCATAGCCCCAAAATCGTGACTCCAGTCGTAAATCCATCAATTCTGATGGATTTGAGATGTTGGGTTTCAGCGAGCCCCCCACCCTATAGTGCCTCAAATTCCCAAAAATGATGATATTGTTCCATCTCCAGAACCAGGGTTTTGTTTAGTGAAGGCCATGCTGTTAACACCCAAAAAGTGTTCACTACCTCATATACCACATTATATGGCTCATTTGTTCATTTTCCTACCATTTTCCCTTAAAATCCCAAAAAATCCCATTAAAAAGCCTCCAAAAGGCCTAAAATGCCTCCAAAAGGCCACAAAACCATCAAAATAGCCTAAAAAAGGCTAAAAAACCCCCTTTTCCTCCAAAAATAGCAAAAATCCCCTAAAAAGGGAATAAAAAATATAAAATAATGAGGAAAAGGAGGAAAAAACCCTATACAGCTGCCTAAAACCATGTGTTTCCCAAAACCATGGGTCAGCACTCCACCACCAAAAAACTATAAATAGGTGATGGAGATCCCTTATTTCACATCCACAATCACAAGCACCCTTACTCTGCCAAAATCTCTCTCGAAACCCTAGTTCACCTTTGAACTATTTTCACCTTGAGAGCCACCTTTGGCCCATTCCCAACATTGGAGAAGGAGAAGGAGCATATTGAATCTTGGAGCATCCTCTTGGACACTGCAAAGGGCTTCATCAAACCTTTACATTGAAGGTAACATCAATACAAAAAGTCATTCTTTAAATTTGGTGTTTATGTTTCATGCTTGTTTTAGAAGTAATTTAATTTTTGTTTTAGCTTAATTAGTTTAATATACTGAACTGCTACTAAGGAGTCCTTTCTCCTTAGTAGGTGCTCATTTGCACAAGCTAGGGGTAAAACCCTAGCTACAGTTTTGGCGACTCCCCTAGATTTCGAATTTCTGGTTTCCATTTTTAATTTTTTTTTTCCTTTCGGCTGTCCCTTTCGGCCGCCGCATACCGCGTTTTTTCCCTCTGCAGTCGTGTCCCGACCGCGCCTTTTAGGCCTTTACCTGCGATCCGACCGCGGCTCTCAGACTGCTTCCAATGCCCCGCCGGCGGATTCAAGTATGTTACCTGCGATCCGACCGTGGCTAATCAGCCTGTTTGCCGCGATCTGACTGCGCCTGTCGGCCATCTTCCCGCGTCCCGACTGCGGCTCTTAGCCTCTTTCCGGCGTCCCGACTGCGTCTGTTAGCCCTTTTGCCGCGACCCGACTGCGTCTTTTTCCCTATTTTCCTGCGTCCCGACTGCCTCGGTTGGCTCGATAGCCGCGACTTGACCGCCGCTGTTTCCCTCAAACCCGCGGTCGGCCTGTTCTGATCCGCCACAGACCCGCGGTCTGATTTCTGCTCTTTTCCTGTTTTGAGCCCAGCCCCTTTTGCTGCAATATTTTCTGCATCTGAACAGCCCCCTCTCTTACCTGCAGCTCACTTCCTTACATCCTTTTTGCAACATAATTTCTGTTCCCTTTACAGAATCTTTTAAAATTTCAGTATGTTTAATTCAGAAAATTTTGCAAGTTAAAATTTCAATTTCAGCATTATTGATAGTTGGAAGCTGCCTCCCTTGTGGCACTTCTATTTTTGGGTTCATCACCTCACGAGCACACACTCTGTCACATAAATCAAGTGAGCCTTAAAAAGTACCTAACTAAACCAACATTCTAACCCCACTTGGGGAACACAAAAGAATCATTGTAGTTAGGTAGGATCAGGGGGATAGGCTTCCAATAACACCCCTTGGTTACTTTCACTTGAGACATAGTTGTTGTCCAAATAGGGAACCAAAATCCCCTAGTACTTTTTGGCACGGTCACAACCAGTTTATCAGAGGGCCTCTCCCTTAGGAGGGTTGAAGTCGGGAGACTGGTTCCGGAGGCCTGAGTGGAATACCGAACTCCATTCAGTAACCGAAGGGCTACCTTTCGCGGTTCGCGGGATATCCCTGTATAGGGGTATTGCGGTCAACGAACTAAACGACAGATTCACCTTTCTGGACGTGTCATGAACGGGGTATCTTAGTTGCCATTCTTATAGGATTGACTACCCGGTGTCCCTCCCGGTAGGGGGATATCATAGCCACTTGGCTTTCCTACGCATATTGTCTGACTTGGATTTCATCACCTTGCAGAGGATATGTTTAGTTGAGTCGGAATACTTTTAGCTAGGTGTTTGCATGCTCCTTTACCTCCCTTTGGTCTAGTGAGTCCACCATTTTTTCTTTTTAGGAAACCTGCTGCTTGTTGGTATTCTGACCATCTTTGTTGTTACTCCACCTATTGTAGCACAGCTGTTGCAGTAGGTGTTTTGAGTTGGTTGTTGGCCTGAGTGCCTTGCTTTTTAGCTCTCCTTCTGCACACTCGGTTGCACTAGGATTTTTGAGCTGTTTTTATACTCACCTCAACCCACAGAGATTAGACACCATCTGTCACCATTGAGTCCCCGAGACATTCTCGGCGCCTCAGGGGAGAGCCCCCACAGCACGGTTCTCTTGACACCACCCGTCATATATTCTGATCATTATCCATTGATACCATTCATCACAGATCTAGAGCCCTGTCACTTGACTCCACTCGTCAGCGACGTAGGACTCCATCACCAGATAGTGACGCCCCTTACTTTACCTCCGATTCTGACGAAGAGTCTGAGAACCCTATTTACACTGCCCCTACTAGCCCCATGGCTGGCACGACTTCCACTCCGTTTGTGATAGGGACCATTGGTGGCACATCCACCACTACACCAGTTACTACACCTGTTTTCGGTATGCCCTCCTTGGGGCACCCATCTACCGTTCCCCTCACGGTACCTATTCCCGCAGCGGGAATACCTATCCCCACTACATCAGTGGCTCACACTACCCATGGTGGTGCTGGACCATCCTCCACTACCTCAGTTCCCCCACTTGGGGGCACCACCCTAAATCTTGTCCCTCCACTTAGGGGCACTGGCCCCAACTTGGTCCAACCCACTACTGTGTCACATCCTTCTTCCATTTTTCCATTCATGGCTAGCCTCAACCTACCTGACCTGGCCAGATTGACCAATGATCCTATTCGAAACGACCCTACATGGCCTCATATGCCTACCAAACTACCCTCTGACATCCCTAAGTTCGAGGGCAAGGCCGGTGAGGACCCACAAAACCATATCATGTCTTTCCACCTATGGTGTTCCTCGAACTCCATAGTGGATGACTCTGTTCGACTCCGTCTCTTACAGCGCACCTTTACTGGCTCTGCAGCCAAGTGTTATATTGAGCAACCTCATGGGACCCATGCCACCTTTGCTTCCCTGGCCTCGACCTTCCTGCAGTTCTTCCAGTTGCCTGTCCGCTATGACGCGGGCGTTGAGATCCTTCTATCTTGTAGACAAAACACGGCTACCCATATCACGTACCACATCCATGAGTGGCGTCAACGCCGTAGCTTATGCAAGATCAAACTAGACGACCGTATCTTCCTAGATTGGTTCCTCAAATCCCTTCTCCCTGTTATCGCTAAGGATGTAGCCTCAGAAAGACCCCAGTCTGAAGAAGAAGCCATCCTTAAGGCCCAACAGTTCGACCTCATTTACGCCCAATCGGGTTACCTTTATACCATTATACCTGACGCCCCTCGCGGCGAGTCCTCCCAGCATGATGCGCCGGGGGCATCCCACGCTGCAGATGGTATTATTGGCCGTGTTTCTTCGCATCCCCAACCATTTTCTATAGCACGTCCTACCCCTGGCCCCAACCTGTCGCGGGCTACTTCACAGTTTGGAGCAACCAACTCGTATGCTCCCATGACACATCACCATTCCCATGGACCCTCATGTCCACCTCAGTGCTTCGGGTATGCGACTCCTGCTTATGCTTCTCCAGTCGCCCCTCAGCCTTACTACCATCAGCAGGCTGCCTCAGCTCCTGCAACGTCACAAGCCCCACCAGCTTATTATCCGCCCCAGGCAGCCCCTATGGCACATCCACAACCTGCTCCGCAGCCATATCAGCAACCTCCTCAAGTTGCTGCACCTGCTCAGCCTCAACCCACATATCATCCTCCGCAGCCTGCTCCAGCACCTGCGCAACTTCAAAATCCACCTGCTGCCCAAGGGCAAGTTTACGCCCAGCAAAACCAGCAGCAAAACCAGAACAACCAACGTAACCAGGGCCAACAGAACCGCGGTAAGGGCCGTAATCGTGGGAACAACCAACCTGCCGACCAAGCTGGTCAACCGGCTAATCCCCCCGACAACAACAATGCGGCCCCCGCTAATCAAAACCCTGATCGCCCGCCCAAGCAGGCTAAAAACCCTAATTTGCGAACGAACCACCCTTGTTCTATTTGCAGGGTCTATGGACATTACACACATGCTTGCCCACACTTAGAGCGAGCTCGGCAACTCTGGGTTGACGAGGCCCATCGCCAAGGGCATGCGGCTCCCCAAGCACCGCCCAACCCCCCCCAACCTCAACAACCCCCTTTGATGCTGCAAAACCCTTTACCAACCCAAGGCGTGGTGAACACTCAGCCATTGGCCCCTCAAGCTAACGTGCAACCCCAACAACAACAGATCACATACGCCGCTCCTGATCAACCCATGTTTGACTCAGGTACCCACCACTTGCTGATGATGTCATCTGCTGACGTCAACCTCCAGACCCGTTGGAACCAATATGGCTCCACCTCTGAAGCCACTCCCACGGATAAACCTACTAACGCTCATCCCACCGATCAGGCGTTACGTATACCTCCGCCGCCCATAGACGGCACTGCGAAAGCACCTCGTTCCCCACTTCGCCGAATCAACAATAACCCCAATGCGCGAGCTGCGTCAAACTACAGCATCGTAGACGACCTAGCCCAATCTCCCGCCGCCATGTTTGCGTTAGAAGTCTTGAAGAACTGTCCTTCCCAGCGCAAGACTTTACTTTCCGCCATTGGGGGGATTGACCCAAATGATTCGAATTTGATGGCATTTGATTTAGACCAGTCTGAACCACGCCTACCTTCCAGCTTAGCATTCCAAGTTACTGTCTCCGTTAGGAATCTTGTCATCCATCGGTGCATCATCGATGAGGGTGCCTCCACATGCGTTATGTCTACATTTGTATGGCAGAAGCTGGGGTCCCCTCCTCTCCAGCAGTCCACCACTGCATTACGCGCCTACGACGGTCATTTGGCTCAGCCCCAAGGCCTCCTAGCCAATGTCCCCGTCCAGTTAGGTGGCAAAACTGTACTCATTGACATTGAGGTAATCAATGCCCAATTGGATTATAACCTTTTACTTGGCCGCAGCTACATGTATGCCATGCGGGCGGTTGCCTCTTCCGTCTTTCGCACCATGATGTTCCCCCATGAGGGACGCGTGGTTAAGATTGACCAACTCACCTACTATGATCCCAGTGCTCCCGCGGCACCGGAAAATGTTCTCCCCATGGTTGAACAACCTGTTTCTCCTGCCACTACCTCGTTTGTTTCCTCTTCAGGGCCTGGAGTCTACTCAGACGCGCCGATGACCTCCACCTTTCAATCCATTCCTCCGCCGTCATCTACGCCCGAAATGTCTGACTTATGTACCTTGTCTCACAACAACCTACCACCTAATACTAAACCACCCTTGTTGCCTAAACCACCATTGGTACCTAGCCACATTGGTGTTACACCAATCCATACGATCCCCTTCCTAGTTCCTCCATCGGGAGTAGTAAGTGCCCCGGTCATGGCTACCCTTAGCCTCCCTGGGTTAACCTTGGGATTACCTGTATTGTATCTTTTGCCTCCCGTTCGCCCGCCGACACCAGATGTCGTCCTCCAACCGGTGCAACCCATGGCTACTACCACTCAGCCACCTCCCGGTGTCTCTTCCCCTTCGTCCTCCACGACACCCCCTCCTACTCCCAAACCCACTGGGGGCAGAGGTCCACAACCTTACACTGCCGTACCACCTCCAAAGACAGTTAAGAACCCTCCAGTGTTTCATGCTCCCCCCAAATGCTCGCTGTGCGACGAGTTGGGCCATGCGACCCACCAATGCCCACAGTTACCAGCATTGCAGAAGCATATGCAGACGCTCGATGATGACCCTAACATCCCAATTGTCGAACTCAACCCCACTCCCAAGCCTAAAGATAAGTCCCTACGAACCAGCCACTCCTGCGCCATCTGCGGTATTTACGGGCACTATTCACATCATTGTCCCGATCTCCCGGATTACAGAGCGGCTCTCTATGAGATGAACAATCTGGATCTTGAGACGGCACCGCCCACCATTGAGGAGATTTACCCCCCGGTCTCTCCCCCTTCTGAAGAGGTTAATATCATCTATATGATCTCTTCCACCACTACTCCAACCCCTACCCCCTCGTCAACCGATTTAACGACGCAAACTTTCCGTACTGATGAGGAGATTCTTGAGGCCCTAACTGCCCCGGATTATCCCTGGGATGACATGCACCACCGTTCCTATTTCATCCCCGAAGAATCCTCCTCTAGCACCGCTACCCAATACGCGGTTGAATCCAAAGACTTCCTCCCCACCAAGGTCGACTGGTTCAAGGACCCTATTCCTGCTCCTGATGCCTTCGAGGAAGGTAACATGGCCAACATCTCACCTGTCATCCAAGTTGATATCGATGCCCCAGGACGTGCCCCTGAACTCATTACTTTCGGAGCATTCTGCAGTAAACAAGAGATTGAGGAGTACCAAAAACTCTTCCAGGAATTCCGTGATGTCTTTGCCTGGTCCTATACTGAGATGCCCGGTCTCGACCCCGCCATTATAGAGCACCACCTTGACACCTCTAAGTCAAGGGGCATAATAGATCACCTCGACCCTGGGATAGGGGGCACGATCAATCACTTTGAACATTCCCCATCACATCTATCTCAGCACGTCAATGAACCCATTGTTCAAACCCCCACATATGTGATCCATAATCACAAACCCCATGCACATAGCATGGGGGCAAGTCATTAACCCTGCTCACTTTTTCACATTTGTGATCTCAACCATTTTTGAGGTCACATGTCACTTGTACATTGGATTTGATATGCATAGTTCTTTCCTTTGACCATTCCGGAGTCCTTATGACCTCCGTTTTTCGCACCATTTGCACCGTCGGATTCATATTTCCGCGCTCGTGATGATGCTTGAGATCATTTCTCGCTCTCACCAGGACCAATATCAACATTGTGTCCCGACCCCTTGTCGCCCCGGTTTGCGTGCCACATCGGCCATAGCCCTTTTTTGATATACTTTACAGCATCGGATTCATTTTTTTGAGCTGGTGATGATGCTTGAGATCACTTCTCGCTCTCACCTCCAGATTTTTCGGGCATTTTCCAAAATGCCCCCGTCACCTCGGTTTGCGTGCCACATCGGCTGTTCCCCATTTTTGACATCCTTTATATCGCCGGATTCATTTTTCCGAGCTCGTGATGATGCTTGAGATCATTTCTCGCTCTCACTTGGTACAATTTCAACATTGTGTCCCAACACCTTGCTGCCTCGGTTTGCGCGCCACATCGACCGCTGTCGGATTGTTCCACTTTTTAACATGAGCCCTTCACTCCTGTCACACTGCAAATTTCTCGTTATTTTGCCACCATTTCATCTACCCCGCAAGGAGTCCCACCAGTGTTCCCCACTACCCTCGTTCTCGGTCATCATTACTGTTCCTTGATTGAATACTTCCTCCTTGCCTGGCCATTTCTTTTGTTCGGTATAATTTTATCCCTTTTTCGGGCCGGACAAGTCCTTTACGAAAAAGGCACTTAGGGAGTTTTCGTTAAGCTCTTTTCTGACTCCTAAAACAATGAAAAGATCGCCGAGCAATCTTGCTTCCTTTCATGCTCGTTAAAGTACCTGAAAGGGCGTCTATCTGGTATAAGTTTACCCCTTTTCCGGACCTGGTAGACTAATTACGAAAAAGGAATACTCTAGTCACACCGGCTAGAAGAGTTCTTCATTGCATCCTTTTATGCTTCTTTGGGCCTTGAAGACTAAATCTACGAAAAAGCAACCCCCTGGAGTCTTCTTATTTTCTTTCAGACTCTCTAAAATTGAAAGCAACCACGAGCATGCACTGTCCTGGGCTCGGAAAATCCACACGACAGTACCATTCCATCATTTCAGAGTCTTCTTATCGCTTTCAGACTCCTTAAAATTGAAAGCAACCACGAGCATGAACTGTCCTGGGCTCGTAAAATCCACACGACAGTATCATTTTTTCACAAACTTCTTCTAGTCCCTTAACCCATGAAGAAGTACCCTCCTGTGCCTCCTGGCACTATGATCGATCATCTCGGCAGCACCCCCAATCAGGTCGCCTTTGTTCAGAGTATTCAGCAGTTTCCTGCCGTTTTATACCAGTTTGAGTCTCCATCAGACCAGTCATCCTCCCAGAGCCAGTACAGCTATGATCCCTTTCCCCTCAGTCCGTTTCATATGCTGCCAGATCATTCCCATTATCATACTCTGAACAAAGGAAGTTTGAGTCCACCCACTCTACTTACCCAGTTGTCCCTCCACAGTTTGTCAGTCATGCCATCAGCATTATCACATTTCGGTTGTTTACCTCGCGCTCCTGTCAAGGAAACATCATTGCCTTGATAGTTGCAGGTCTCCCTCTGTCGACGACAGCTCCTCTATTCCAGAGGATAGGCCCAGAGGTCCCTACGCCTTGGACTTATCAACATCTGTGGTAAGTGCCTACGGATCATTCTGAGAGGAGTCATCATTGCCTCTCCGAGTGGTTGTTCCTCACATGCTCGACTTCAGCACCTTGATCGCATCGTTGAGGATCGCGTAGGATTATATCCCATCAGTTTTTAGTCGAAGACCCCGGATTTCCCCCGACTCTAGCACATTGGTGAGTCACTTCGGAACACCCAGTTATATGTTCCCGTGGATGTCCGGGCTGCGTTAGGCGTTTGTATTCGGAAGCCATCCAGATATCTGCTTCCTTGAGTACCCATTTCAGTTCCAGCTCAGTGTACCATCGACGTTATTGCTCCCAGTCATTATGGTCAATTGTGATCCAAAAGCTCTCGTGAAAGCATGGCCATCATGAACACATCTACAATGTCCATATGCATGTGTTGGATATGACGGAACCCCGTTTCACTTGTTGGTTCAGGTTTTGTTCCCTTGGAGAAAATCCTCAAAGTGTCCCTGAATGGCCATGGGTGCCTGGAAAAAAATCCCATAGCACCAAAACCATGACTACTATCACAAATCCGTTGATTCTGATATATTCAGGACGCTAGGTTTAAGCTATCCCCCCCCCACCATGCCTCAAACACATGGAAACAATGCTATTGTGCCATCTATGGAACCAGGGTTTTGCTTAGTGAAGGCCATAGTTGAAACATAAATTATAAACATTATACAAGAGAGAATAACAATAGTTTAAGTACATATAGGATTAAGAATAGTCATAACTTTAAATTTAGAGATGGTAGGAAATATATCAGACATTGTGATTATACTCCTTGTATTCTATGGCATGGGGAGGGACGATGCTTAGCATCATAGGCCAAAATATACAGGATCAGTTGTCGTTGGGTATGCATGCAATAGACCCAAACTCACTTTAACTTTTTGAATGATCTATATTATAGTGCACTGGGCATTCTCAATCCATCATTGTAATATGGGGTGCCTCTAAACCTAATGTTGTTTACTACTGGGACACTTCCCATGCTCTTGATACTGACCCGGGACATGATAAGAACTTATCAGCCCATAACCAAAAGCTATCGATGGAAAAGAGAGAATTTAACTACGATAGAATACCATTTCAATTACACATAATGGGTTTTATCTAAATTTATGGGGAAATTTACGCGGGGGGGGGGGGTTAGATTATACCTTGCATCGGGACGATGTGTTAGACCTCGTATTGGGAGTGATAGGTACTACTATCCCTCCTTCCTTATTTTCTTTCTTCAATGCTTTCACCTCTATCCACTTGGTAAAGTAATCAGTGAAAACCAATATGTAATTTTATGATTGGAAGGGGGATCTATAGGTCCCACAAAAATATAATCCCCATTTGTAAAAGGGCTCATATGGGATTTGTGGTTGGAACGGAATTTCATCCCTCCTTGTTGGTTTACCCATTCTTTGGGCACCGACTAGCACTCATAATAGTAATAGTACAGTCAATATCCAGAGGGAATGGTCAACAAATATAAGAGGTAGGACAAAGTTAACAATCGATTGGTATGATTGAATGCATCTGTTTGGTTTATGTATCGTTTGCAGCAAGGTAGTGGACCAATTTTTCTAGAGTTAAGGAAATAATCATTCTATTTTTTTGGAAAAGATTCCATAAGGGCGTACATTCATTCCTTATAAGGGATTTATTTTATAGGAAGACAAATTTATATCGACTGGTGTACATATAATGGCATCTGAAAGTTAAAAGGATTCCTTCCTCCTTCCCTTCCCGACAACATTCCTGTAAGCATCTCTTTTTTCTTCGAGGTTCTATGTTAGAAGAATCCATAAGACTGTGTCTGCAACTGAACTTTTTATTCGGTGGGTATGTTATTCTCATGTTTGCATCGTCATTAGAGGGATGACTAACCATAGCTATAGTGTTCGAGTATCTAAAGAGGGTTGTCTCCGCTACTTGGCCTTTAACTAGTAAATGTACCTCCCGTAGCAATTCGAAAATTAATGTAGGATTTTATAGCATAAAATCCAGTTGCATATCCTGTTCCGGGGATGGATTGGTCCATTCCAAGTAGTAGAGGTCCAAGATAAAAGTATTTTTTTGCTCATGCATTTGAGACATCCTTTCCATGGAAAATAAAAAATATGTCATTTCTAAATCTCTCAAAGAGACAGGGGTGTACTGCTAAAGTACCTTCCTAGGGATTTAGCTTCTTCTACACGTAGTCCTATCAAAATGGGTTTCAAATAATGGCATATCTCTAATGTTGAACTCACTTCCATAGAAGCCAAGAGGAAGGAGAAGAAAAATAATTCCGCACTTCCATACTTACAAGAGAGAGGAAATGAAAGCCCCTATCAAGCCAATATACCCGATAGAGGTTATTACCCCATTTCCATGCACAAAAGACACTTAGATCAGCAAGTACGACTGGTTGGGACACCTACCTTACAATGATGGCCTTAGGTTCTTCGATCGGGAACCATGCTTTTTGGTTGGACCATTTGAGCATAATCACTTTAAAGAGGTAGGTGATCCTTCCCATAAGCACCTATAAGATAAAGCTAGATCTGAACAAGCCTTCACAAAGAACTAAAGAAAAGGTATTTTGTTTGGGTATTTCACTTGCCTAAGCTAGATAAAATATTGTCTTTCTATCCTATGCCCGATCTATCTGCTATGTAAGACTTTCCTAACTGGTTCCAAACCCTATGCAGTAGTGGTGGAACCTCATAGTGCCATGGTTTCAATTCCATAGTCTACATCTCACAACCACACAGTATGGTGTCTCGTCTATGTGGGGATTTTGTGGGCACATAGACATTTCACTCTGTGCCATGAACGAAGGAGCGCGTAAATAATTTATGTTTAGGCCCCCATTCCAATTTTGTGCAAGGGGGTCATTTCTAATTCAAAGGCTCCTAGAAGATCATGGCCTTTGTGAACACATACACAATGGCCATATGCATGTGTGGGAGCTGAAAGAATCCCCTTTCGCTTGTCGGTTTGGATTCTGTGCCCCCAGAGCAAATTCTCAAAGTGTCCTTGAATAGCCACGGTGTGCCTGGAAAAAATTCCCATAACACCACAACCGTGAATATGGTCGCAAATACATTGATTCCGATGGATTTGAGACCCTTGGTTTCAGCTAGGGGTCCCCCCCCACTGTGCCTCAAATGGTTGAAAACAGTGTTATTGTGCCATCTACGGAACCAGGGTTTTGCTAAGTGAAGGCCATGCCAATTTTGCGCAAGGGGTCAATTCTGATACAAAGGATCCCAGGCATGTGTGGATATCATGAACAAATCCACAATGTCCATATGCATGTGTGGGATCTGAAAGAATCCCCTTTCGCTTGCCAGTTTGGGTTCCATGCCCCTAGAGGAAATCCTCAAAGGGTCCCTGAATGGCCACAGGGTTTCTGGAAAAAATTCCCATAGAACCAAAACCATGACTCTGGTCTCAAATATGTTTATTGCAATGGATTCGAGATGTCGTGTTTTATCTACCCCCCCCCACCGTGCCTCAAACTCCCAAAAATGGTGTTATTGTGCTATCTTTGGAACCAGGGTTTTGCTCAGTGAAGGCCATTCCAATTTTGCACAAGGGGGTCAATTCTGATCTGAAGGATCCTGGTAGACTGTGGCTATCATTAAAACATCCACAATGGCCATATGCATGTGTGGGAGAAGAAATAATCCCCTTCCTCTCGTCATTTTGGGTTCCATGCCCCTAAAGAAAATCCTCAAAGTGTTGTTGAATGGCCACAAGGTTCTTGGAAAAAAATTCCCATAGCACTAAAACCATTACTCCAGTTGCAAATATGTTGATTATGATGGATTTGGGACACTGATTTTTAGCTAGAACCCCCCCGCTGTGCCTCAAATGCCTAGAAATGGTGCTATTGTGCCATCTCTGGAAACAGGGTTTTGCTTAGTGAAGGCCATGTCAATTTTGTGCAAGGGGGTGAATTCTAATATAAAGGCTCCTGGGTGAGCATGGCCATCATGAACACATCCACAATGGCCATATGCATGTGTTTAAGCTTACGTAACCCCATTCTGCCGTTGGTTCAAGTTTCGTGCCCCCAGAGCAAATCCTCAAAGTGTCCTTGAATGACAACCAGGTGCCTGGAAAAAATTCCCATAGAAACAAAACCGTGACTCTAGTAAAAAATACATACATTTTGATGGATTCGAGATGCCGTGTTTCAGCTAGGGGACCCTCCCCCTACCGCTCCTCAAATACTTGGACACGGTGTTATTGTGCCATTTCAGGAACTGGGGTTTTTTTTAGTGAAGGCCATTCGAATTTTGTGCAAGGTGAACATTTCTGATCTGAAGGCTCTCGGGAAAGTGTGGACATCATGAACACATCCAAAATGGCCATATGCACGTGTGGGAGATGAAATAATCCCCTTCTGCTCATCGGTTTGGGTTCCGCGTCCTTGGAACAAATCCTCAAATTGTCCTTGAAAGGCCATGGGGTGCTTGAAAAATGCCAATATCACCAAAACCGTGAATTCTATCGCAAATCCATCGATTCTGATGGATTCAGGATGCTTGGTTTCAGTTAGGAGTCCCCACCCACCGTGCCTTAAACTCTAGGAAATGGTTCTATTATGCCATCTCCAGAACCAAGTTTTTGCTTAGTGAAGGCCATGCCAATTTTGTGCAAGGGGGTCAATGTTGATCCAAGGGCTCCCAGGCATGTGTATCCATTGTGAACACATCCAAAATGGCCATATGCATGTGTGGGAGCTTAAATAATCCCTTCCGCTAACTGGTTTGGGTTCAGTTCCCCTAGAGTAAATCCTCAAAGTGTCCCCGAATGGCCACAGGGTGCTTGGAAAGAAGTCCCATAGCACCAAAATCATGACTCTGGTCACAAATCCATTGATTCTGATGGATTCAAGACACCATATTTCACCTAGGGAACCCCCCCACGGTGCCTCAAATGCCTGGAAACAATGCTATTGTGCCATCTCCAGAACCATGGTTTTGCTAAGTGAAGGCCATTCCAATTTTGTGCAAGTGGGTCAATTCTGATCCAAAGACTCCCGAGCGAGTGTGTCCATTGTGAACACATCCATAATGGCCATATTCACATGTGGGAGCTTAAGGAATCCACTTCCACTTGTTGGTTTGGGTTCCGTGTCCCCGAAGCAAATCCTTAAAGTGTACCTAAATGGCCAGGGTTTTGTTTGGAAAACAATTCCCATAGAACCAAAAATTTGACTCTGGTCACAAATCCATCGATTCCAATGGATTCAGGATGCCAGGTTTCATCTAGGGGACCCCCCGCATCATGCCTCAAACACCCAAAAACGGTGCTATTGTGCCATCTCTAGAACCAGGGTTTGGCTTAGTGAAGGCCATGCCAATTTTGCACAATGGCGTCAATTCTATTTTGAAGGCTCTCGGGCAAGCATGGACATCATTAAAACATCCACAATGGCCATATGCATGTGTGGGTGCTGATGGAATTCCATTCTGCTCTTCGGTTCGAGTTTTGTGCCCCTAGAGAAAATACTCAAAGTGTCCCTGAATGGCCACGGGGTGCCTACAAAAATGCTCATAACACCAAAATCATGACTTTGATCGCGAAGCTGTCGATTCAGATGGATTTGGGAAGTCGGGTTCTAGCTATGGGACCCCCCACCATAAATCAAACTCCTAGAAATAGTGACATTGTTAGAACATTTTTCCACCTATGTACATTAATCATTTATTAATGATGATTAATTAGCCCAAGTGATTAATGATTACATCCCTAAGTTGATTAGCTACTAAATGGTCAATTATCATGAACTAGATGGCAAATGTGAACAAGTGCTGAGTCAAACCAGCTAAGTGGAGCGCTCCCCAGGGCAATTAATGCACTCAGCATGCCTAGAGCGCCCTCCTCAGGTCATTTAATGCACTCAGCATGCTTCTCTTCTACCTAGGGCGCATTTGCTCTCTTTGTGGACAATCTTGCCTTGTTTTGTCACATTTTTGACCAATTTTAGACTCCAAACCTCTAGCCAACCAGTTTCTTCACATGTGTGAGGTCACATGGGCCTGTCCAGTCATTCCCAGCATTCACACTGCAGATTCGAACCAGTTTGGGATGGTTTGGGATATTTTGGTCAACCTAGGGGGGTTTGAGCTTTTTCTAAGCTAGATCAGTGTGAACACACCAGATGGATTCGAATTCTTCCAGATTTGTATATATGGGTGTTCTTAACCTTTGATAAGGTTGGACAGTTAATAATATTGAGATTATTCACCAATTCATGAGAATTGTTCTTCATTCATTTAAATTTTTTATGCTAATTCTTGCAAATGTTGTGCAATCTTTCACCAGTGAGGAATCCACAGTAGCTAGATTCAACTGTGCTTGATATTTTACATGGTATCAGAGCTCTTGGAGCTAGAATTCGAACCAGCAGACTGTTGTAGTGGATTGCCAGAAACAGTGGAGAAACCACATAATTCCTGAGGCCATTGCCTTGAGCTTACTGGAGAAATCTAGTGGCTCCTCTCAGGTGTGATGCTCTCCCGAATGCACCCACTATCCATACAGGGTTCGAATCTGTGAGTGTAGATCCCTCCAGAGTGATTTGAGAGTTGTTTGCAGGTATTGGAGTTCAGCATTGTCAGCAAGTGCGAATTGCAGCAGAGGAGAATGGAGCCATCTCACCCAAACGTGCTCACACCCTTCAACTATTTCGATTGGAAGGCAGAAATGGTGATTTTGCTGAGATCCAAGGGTCTCTACAGAATCACGATGGGCACTGAGGTTGAGCCAAACTCAGCTGTGGAGAAATCCAAGTTTTTCAACAGAATGGATGAGGCATTTGGCCTCCTTTGTCTCAGCATTTCGAGAGACCTCCTGTTTCATGTAGAAAGTCTAGCAACTCCAAATGAAGTGTGGCTCAAGCTTGAGACACTGTTTGGAAAGACTGATGAGATGAGAGGCCACCAGCTCGAAAATGAGCTTGTCTCACTGAGCCCAGGGAATTTCGATTCCATCCAGGACTTCTTCACCAAGTTCAAGAACTTGGTCTTGCAGATCAGACAATGTGGCATAGAGAAGAAAGAAGAATAGTTGGTGTTGTCCATTCTCTCAAAATTGGGTTCAGAATACTCATTTTTTGTGTCTTCCTTCAACTCCACAAGGCTCACAGTCAGAGGTTGGAAGATGCCATCCTTGGCTGACTTCATGGAGATGCTAACTCAAGAGCAAGACAAGCTGGTCTTGATGGGCTCCATCAAACAAAAAGATCAAGTTCTTGCAGCTGGAGATTCGAAATGTGGAAGAAGCAAGCAAAAACCCAGGGTTTCGAAACCTCAAGAGAAGAAGAGAAAGGATGAGAGGCCCAAATCCTCTGAGGGGGTTTCGAATCCTGTCAAGAACAAGGGAAAGAAGGCTGAGAAGACGAAATGTAGCTACTGTCAAAGAGGTTTTCATCCAGAGAGCTCATGCATGAAGAAAACCATAGACACCATGACACATCTCCTACAGAAAAATAACATTCCTCTTCCTGAAAGTTCCAAGAAGAAGGAGTGCGCTTCTGAAGACAAGGAGAGCTGCCATGCTTTGGTGGCTAGCTCATCTCATTCACCGTTGTTCATCATTGATTCAGGTGCCTCAAGGCACATGGCTTCCTCAAGAGACTCGTTTTCTGAACTTGCTCCCTACAGTGGTCTCTCAATTCGAATGGGAGATGACTCAGAAATCCCTGCTCATGGCATTGGGAAAATATCTATGGAGAATGGCTTCTTCTCCAATGTGCTGTATGTGCCAAACCTTGCAGCAAACTTGCTCTCTGTGTACCAAATGACACATACTGGAGCAGCAAAGAAGGTGGTCTTCACTCAGGATGAAGTGGAGATATCAGAAGTTTCCACCGGGAAAATTGTTGCAAAGGGTGTTGCAGACCATGACATGAAGATGTACATGTTCTCCCACTTCCTCGAATTTTCTTCACCAAGTGTGCTGCTGTCACATGGGAATGAGACCAGCAAGCTATGGCATCAAAGGTATGGGCACCTAAACTACAGATATCTTCAAGTTTTAAGCAAAGAAAATATGGTAGAAGGGCTGCCCCAAATCAGATTTTCGAGTGGAACATGCAAGGGTTGCATGATTGGGAAACATCCTGAAAGGAAGTATGACAAAGGGAAGGCTAGGAGGGCTGATCAACCTCTTGGGATAGTACATTCTGATCTCATAGGACCACTCCCCACACCCTCCTATGGCTGCAGCAAATATGTGCTCACCTTCATCGATGACTACTCAAGGTACTGCTGGTTATTTTTCCTTAAGCAAAAATCTGAAGTCTTTGATTGTTTCAAGATTTTTAAGAGCATGGTTGAGAACTTCAGTGGGAAGGCCATGAAGATTTTGAGGACTGATAATGGTAGAGAGTATGTCAACAACAATTTGCAGCAGCTCTGTCAAGAGCATGGCATTCAGATGCAACACTCAGTGCCCTACACACCTCAGCAAAATGGTGTTGCAGAGCGCAAAAATAGAGCACTGAAAGAGATGGCAACTTGCATGTTGCAAGCAAGGGATTTGTCTCCTAAATTATGGGCTGAAGCTATGAATTGTGCAGCATATGTTCAGAACAGGGCACCACACAAAGCATTGCAAGGAATCACTCCATTTGAAGCTTGGATGGGCCACAAGCCAAATGTCTCACATTTCAGAATTTTTGGCTCAAGGGCTTGGGCCAGAATTCCACCGGAGAAGAGAAAGGCATTGCAGCCCCAAAGCAAGGAGTCAATCATGGTTGGGTATGCAGAGGATTCCAAGGGCTACAAGCTCTTTGATCCATCCACTCACAAAAATTTCATTGAAAGAAGTGTCAAATTCGAAGAGGAAGAATTTTTGCAAGCTAGTGAACAAGGTGATGGGGAATGCTCATTCCCTCGTCTTGATGATGAAGTAAGTAGTGATTCATTCTCTGATATTTCTGATTCTGATATTGCTGAAGATGATGTTGATATGGATTCTGAACATATCCCTCCCTCAAGGCCCAAGTGGGTAGAGAAAACAATTCAAAGTGCCGGAGAGCTAGTGGGAGATCCCCAAGATGCTAGGAAAACTAGATCTCAATTTCACAATTCCTTTGCATATAATAATTCTGATCTGAGTGAGGCCTGTTATTTGATGGTTGGATCTGATCCAATGTCATATTCAGAAGCATGTACAGACCCAAGGTGGCAATCAGCCATGCAAGAGGAGATGAACTCACTCCATGAGAACAAAACTTGGGATTTGGTCCCTCTTCCTCCCAAGAGGAAACTAGTGCAATGCAAGTGGATTTATAGAACCAAAATTGGATCTGATTGCTCCGATCTGAAGTATAAGGCCAGGTTGGTGGCTAAGGGTTACTCTCAGGTCCAAGGAGTGGACTATACAGAAACATTTGCACCGGTGGCAAAGATGGACTCCATAAGACTAGTTTTGGCCATTGGGGCTTCCAAGCGCTGGGAGATTCATCACATGGATGTAAAAAGTGCCTTTCTTCATGGGGATCTGAATGAGGAGATTTATATGCAGCAGCCTGAAGGTTTTATTTCTGATAATACTCTTGTTTGCAGGTTGAACAAATCACTCTATGGGCTCAAGCAAGCTCCTAGAGCATGGTATGGAAAAATGGACAATTTTCTGCTATCTTTGGGGTTTGAGAGGTGTAAGTCTGATCCAAATGTGTATATGCAGCATGTTAGTGATCTGATATTGATTATTGTACTGTATGTTGATGATCTTTTGATCACTGGTAGCTGCACCAAAGAACTTGACTCAGTTAAGAGAGCATTGCACAGTGCATTCTCCATGACCGATCTAGGATTGCTAAAACAATTTCTGGGTTTGGAGATTGATCAATCTGTGAATGGAATTTCTGTATGTCAGTCAAGGTATGCTTCAGATTTGCTGCAGAAATTTAAGATGGCTGAATGTAAGTCTGCAAAATTTCCATTTCTTTCAGGAGTTAAGCTTACAGAATGGGGTTCTTCACCACTAGTTGACAGTTCGTTGTATAGACAACTAGTTGGGAGTTTGTTGTATCTTACACACTCTCGACCAGATTTGTCTTATGCTGTTGGGGCTGTTGCAAGGCACATGCAAGAGCCTCATGAGATCCATTGGAAGGCAGCCAAGAGGATCCTTCATTATGTTCAGGGTACTAAGTCTTTTGGTATCCATTATGCTGCTGGTTCATCCCTTGAACTAGTAGGATTTACAGATTCTGATTGGGCCGGTGATTGTATTGATCGGAAGTCAACTTCCGGTTATGTTTTTATGCTTGCACATGGACCTATATGCTGGTCAAGCAAGAAACAGAGAACTATTTCCTTATCTTCAGCTGAGGCCGAGTACAGGGGAGCAGTCAATGCAGCCACACAATGTGTTTGGTTGCAAGGTATTCTTGCAGAGTTCGGGATTGTCTTTGATTCACCCACTATTCTTTGGTGTGATAATCAAAGTACAATCAAGATTTCTACCGATCCAGTACAGAGGCAGAGGACCAAGCACATAGAGATACACATGCATTACATTCGGGGTTTGGTGCATGACCGGATCATAGCATTGCAGTATTGCCCATCCAGTGAGCAAACTGCTGATATCTTCACCAAGTGTTTTACCGAGAAGACCTTCACTCACCTTAGATCTTTGCTTGGGGTGAGTGATGCATGGTGATGATTGGTGTATTTTGATATATGCCACATGTCCATTTTAGAGGGGAGGTTTTATTTCCCATGTGGTTTTCCTCCTTACCTTGGTTACATGGACAAATAAATTTTATGATGTAAAAGGTGACTTGAGCCTAGTTGCCAAGGCCTTAATTTTTGATATTTCACTAAGTCTAGCTTAAGGGGGGGTGTTAGAACATTTTTCCACCTATGTACATTAATCATTTATTAATGATGATTAATTAGCCCAAGTGATTAATGATTACATCCCTAAGTTGATTAGCTACTAAATGGTCAATTATCATGAACTAGATGGCAAATGTGAACAAGTGCTGAGTCAAACCAGCTAAGTGGAGCGCTCCCCAGGGCAATTAATGCACTCAGCATGCCTAGAGCGCCCTCCTCAGGTCATTTAATGCACTCAGCATGCTTCTCTTCTACCTAGGGCGCATTTGCTCTCTTTGTGGACAATCTTGCCTTGTTTTGTCACATTTTTGACCAATTTTAGACTCCAAACCTCTAGCCAACCAGTTTCTTCACATGTGTGAGGTCACATGGGCCTGTCCAGTCATTCCCAGCATTCACACTGCAGATTCGAACCAGTTTGGGATGGTTTGGGATATTTTGGTCAACCTAGGGGGGTTTGAGCTTTTTCTAAGCTAGATCAGTGTGAACACACCAGATGGATTCGAATTCTTCCAGATTTGTATATATGGGTGTTCTTAACCTTTGATAAGGTTGGACAGTTAATAATATTGAGATTATTCACCAATTCATGAGAATTGTTCTTCATTCATTTAAATTTTTTATGCTAATTCTTGCAAATGTTGTGCAATCTTTCACCAGTGAGGAATCCACAGTAGCTAGAT
Source organism: Larix kaempferi (assembly GCA_027924585.1). Lineage (NCBI taxonomy): Eukaryota > Viridiplantae > Streptophyta > Pinopsida > Pinales > Pinaceae > Larix > Larix kaempferi. Next base: position 11,660,900 of record BSBM01000084.1, read on the forward strand.
TCAACTGTGCTTGAGATTTTACAGACATTGTGCCATATCCGGAACTAGGGTTTTGCTTAGTGAAGGCCATGCCAATTTTGTAGAAGGGGGTCAACTCTGATCTGAAGGAAATAGGGCATGTGTGGGAATCATGAACACATCCACAGTCTTCATATGCATGTGTGGGAGCTGCCGAAACCTAGTTCTGCTCACTGGTTCGAGTTCCGTAGCCCCAGAGAAAATCTTGAAAGTGTCCTTGAATGGCCACATGGTTCTTGGAAAAAATGCCCATAGAACCAAAATTGTGACTCGAATCGTTAAGCCATTGATTCCAATGGATTCAGGACTCCAGGTTCTATCTGTGGGACACCCCCACCGTGCCTCAAATTCCCCAAAATGGTGCTATTGTTCCATCTCCAGAACTAGGGTTTTTTTCAGTGAAGGCCATGTCAATTTTGCGCAAGGGGGTCAATTTTGACCTGGAGGATCCCAGGTGATATTCGACATTGTGAATACATCCACAATGGCCATATGCACATGTGGGAGCTGCCGAAACCCCGTTCCGCTTGCTGGTTCGAGTTTCGTACCCCTAGAGCAAATTCTCAAAGTGTCCCAAAATGGCCACGGGGTGCTTGTAAAAAATGCCCATAACACCAAAACCATGACTCTAATCGCAAATCTATCAATTTTGATGGATTCAATACGCTGGGTTCTAGTTGTGGGACCCCTTACCACTATGCCTAAATTTCCTAGAAAATGTGATATTGTGCCATCTCCGAAACTAGGGTTTTGATCAGTGAAGGCCATTCCAATTTTTCCAAAGGGGGTCATTTCAGATCCGAAGGAAATCCGGCATGCATGGCAATTGTGAACATATCTACAATGGACATATGCATGTTTTGGAGTTGAAAGAACCCCGTTCAGCTCGCCGGTTCGAGTTCCGTTTTCCCAAAGAAAATTCTCAAAGCGTCTTTGAATGACCATAGGCTTCTTGGTAAAAATTCCCATAGCATGGAAATCATGACTACAATCGCGAAGCCGTCGATTTCGATGAATTTAGGACACCAGGTTTTAGCTATGGGAACCCCCCACCATGACTTGAACGCCCATAAACGGTGCTATTGTGCCATCTTCGAAACAAAGGTTTTTCTAAGTGAAGGCCATGCAAATTTTGTGCAAGGGGGTCAATCCTGATCCGACGGCTCCCAATAGAGCACAGATATCGTGAACACATCCACAATGGCCATATGCACATGTGGGAAATGAAAAAATCCCATTCCTCTCGTCAGTTTGGGTTCCATGCCCCCAGAGAAAATCGTCAAAGTGTCCCTGAATGACCACGGGGTTCCTAGAAAAAATAACCATAGCACCAAAACTGTGACTCTGGTCACAAATCCATTGATTTTGATGGATTTGGGACACTGGTTTTCAGCTAGGGGACACCCCTTACTGTGCCTCAAATGCTTGGAAACGGTGCTATTGTGCCATCTCCGGAACTAGGGTTTTTCTAAGTGAAGGCCATGCCCATTTTGTGCAAGGGGGTCATTTCTAATCTAAAGGCTCATGGGTGAGCATGGCCATCGTGAACACATCCAAAGTGTCCATATGCATGTGTGGGAGTTGACAAAACCCCGTTCTGCTCGCTGGTTCGAGTTCCATGCCCCCAGAGAAAATTCTCAAAGATTCCTTGAATGGCCACGGAGTGCCTGGAAAAAATGCCCATAGCACCAAAACCGTGACTGTGATCATGAATCTGTCGATTCCATTGGATTCGGGATGTCATTTTCTAGCTATGGGATCCCCCCCTTACAGTGCCTCAAATGCCTAGATATGGTGCTATTGTGCCATCTCCAGAACTAGGGTTTTGCTAAGTGAAGGCCATACCAATTTTACGCAAGGGGGTCAATTCTGATCCAAAGGATCATGGGAGAGTGTGGCCATAGTGAACACATCCATAAGGGCCATATGCACATGTGAGAGCTGATGGAACCCCATTTTGCTCGTTGGTTCGAGTTTCGTGCCCCTAGAGCAAATTCTCGAAGCGTCCCTGAATGACCATGGGGTGCCTAGAAAAAAATCCCATAGCACCAAAACCATGACTCCAATCAGAAAGATGTCGATTCTGTTGAATTCATGATGCTAGGTTCTAGCTGTGGGACCCCCCCACCATGCCTCAAATTCTGAGAAACGTTGCTATTGTTCCATCTCCAGAACTAGGGTTTTGCTCAGTGAAGGCCATGCCAATTTTGTGCAAGGGGGTAATTTATGATCCGAAGGCTCCTTAGCATGCATGGAAATCGTGAACACATCCAAAATGTCCATATGCATGTGTGGGAGCTGACAAAATCCCATTCCGCTCTCTGGTTCAACTTATGTGCCCCTAGAGAAAATTCTCAAAGCATCCGTGAATGGCCACGGGGTCTCAGGTGTCTGTAGATTTGTTTTTGTCTTGTTTCTAGGGATACATCAGAGTCTATAAGCTATATTAGGTTCTATATGGATATATTAGGTCTCCGAGGCTAGGTTACGTCTTTAGGGATAGATAAGTATTCTAGATTAGGTCTCCAGGGTTCTAGGTCCACATTAGACTTTCCAGGGCTAGATTTGTTTTTGTCTAGTTTCTAGGGCTAGATCAGGGTCTATAATCTATATTAGGTTCTATATGTCTAGATTAGGTCTCCAGGGTTGGCTTAGGTCTCTAAGGATAGATAAGGATTCTAGATAAGGTCTCTAGTGTTCTAGGTCCATATTAGGCTTTCTAGGGCTAGATTTGTTTTTGTTTGGTTTCTAGGGCTAGATCATGGTCTTTAAGCTTTATTAGGTTCTATTTCTTAGAAGGAACATGTAGATATAGCTTCCAATCCGTATAGTGTGATTATGAGATATTTCAATTTGTAGGGATTTCCTCTCATGATGAGGGAGAATGCCAACATTATTGATCTAGTGGATTAGGGGCATGTAGGGGTGATTGTTCCACCCAAGATATTTATATCATTTGTTTCTTCCATCCATGAGACTTCCAATTATATAGCAGAGGAGAGGTGCGATGATGATATTGATTTCATCCATGCACATTCTAGTTAATCATTAGAGAGGTGTGATGCCTTAATGGAGGATGTTGTTGAGGGTGATTCAAGAGTCGTAGATAATGTGAGTATTACAAAGTACAGAGCCATGGATTATCCCTTGAATGGTTTGAGATGGATTGTATCGCAAGAGACGGTCTGTTATTGATATTCACACTTGTGATAAATTTCTCAATGGATTTCAGATGTTATATTTTCATTGGTTTAGTGTTCTTCCCTTGAGAAATTAAGATCTCTGGCCTTGATGGAGGACACCTTGCATGATGGCCACATGGAGTATTCACTTGGTGGGAGAACACCCTATAATATACAAGGAGCAATGTGTATTGCAGAGGATGGACACAATCCCTAGATAGCATATGGTGCCATGGTTTCATGTCCCCTCAACAGTGAACATTGGGTCTATATCCTAACCCAACCAATCCCTTGGGTTGAGGAAACAACTTCAGTATAATGGGGTTAATTTTTGAATTCCAAGCATTTAATTAATTAGGAGCGTGAATTAATTTTATCCAAATTTTATTATGCACTTGGAATATTTAATTTTGATGCATTTAATATTTTTATGATAAATAAATGAGGATAATGCTCCACTCGGGTGCATTATTGGATAAGGTTGACTAAGAGAAGACTTGAGGGAGAAGTTAAGGAGAAAGCACATAAATCTAGAAAATCGGGAAAAAGGAAAGAAAGATAGAGAAAAATAGAAAAGAAGCATAAAGTAGAAAGCATCACAAAAGAAGAAAGCAGGATAAATGAGAAAAGTAGGAAAGTTCAGAAAAGCCAGAAAAAACTAAAGCATAAAGTAGAAAAGGAAAAAAGAGGAAAGCAAAGAAAAAAAGGAAAAGGTAGGAAATATAACTTTCCTTATCCACTCATGGAGATATCATTAGCGAAGGATACTTTCTCATCAAGTCATCCACTCTCTATAAATGAACTAGTGCACACCACATTCACATCTTTTGTCAGTTTGATGTTTGGATTGAGAGCAATTGTGCCTCATAGACTTGAGAGATGTGCTCCTAGTCCAAGATGGGTGATGTTTCCCTGATTTCTATGAGAGGATGATGGCATTCAGTCATTGTCATTGATTTTATTTTCAGGTCTTGTAGCTGATCCAAGGCTAGTTCTAATTTCAGAAATATCCAAGAAGTTTATGGTTCGAATCTCAGAGCTTCTTAGTGATTTCTAGTGCTGTATTGTTGAGTAGAAGAGGAGAGGATTTTTTGTAATGTTTTGAGGATCCTATTGGCTCAAATATGATTTAATAATAGTAAATATTAATCTATTATATCATTCATTACATTTAATATCGTAGAATTCTGATATTTTCATAATTTTCTCCACCCCCTCTAGAATTGCCTAGATTTTGACTAGTTTTCAAAATGATTGTGGTAGATGAATGATAATATATCCAAATGAGATGATTTATGTTCTTGAGTTTATTTAACATGTTTAATTATCCAATCCATGTTTGAGATAAGGAATTAGCGAGACTTCCTTTCCTTTTTGGAAGCTCCTGATATTTACTAGCTATGCAATCATGGAATGCTAATTTACTTGTCATTTTGTAAATATTTCTTAGAACTTACTTAAAATTGATAGAGTTATATATTATTTTGTATGGAATGATATATCATGTTTATTAACATCCCTGAGTCGGAAACATTCATCCACAACCTTCAGTCAAAATATAGAGTAATACTAGTATGCATATGCGGGGGTGCCCAAGAGCATTGCAGTAGATTTCAGCCTTGCTGATTTCGACCCATAAATGGTCCCAATACTTTGTGCAGAGGTATTAAATTCTATCCCAACATTCCTTCCACCCATAACTTTTGATCCTACCCCCTTATAGTCAAACGAGCTCACCAATACACTGTTTTTAATTGATTCTTTGAGATAGTAACTTTATGTATCACTAATCCTAGTTGGTATATTACAGTGGTATCAGAGCATGGTCCTATGAAACTGATCTTGAATTATTTCTATGATTCCAAGAATATATTCAGATTCCAAGAAGAAATATCATTTTCCAGAAGGAGAAGAGTAAGAGGAAATAAATTCCAATAAAGGGAAACTACAAGGAGAGTCATACATGTCTCACAATGAATACAAAGAGGAGTTCAAACTCTTTTTTCAAGGCATGATGAAAGCATTGCAAGAATTCTCTCACAATATTTTTCAATCTAGGAAAGAGACCATAGAGGTCTTAGCTCAACATCTAGGAAGAAATAATGGATAGGGGAGAAACAATGGTACCCTACATGGAGAGAGGAAGAGCAGTGGTGGCCATATTTTCTCAAAAACTGGGCCTCACAATTGCCCTGAAGAATTCAATATGGAATCTCCAGCTTACTCCAGGCCTACTATGCCCAAGTTTATTGAAGATCAAAGAGAGGAACCCGAGGTTCGAAATGGAGGTGTTGCTTCATGGGAGGAAAAATATGTTGAGTACCTTACATTGAATGAAGAGTGCATGAGTGCTTTACCATTCAAATATTTTTTGATCTATAGTCCAATACCAACCCAAGAGGAGGCTTCCAGATGCAAAATCAGAACTATGAGCTAATAAATGATATTGGTAATATTTCTTTAACTTATTTTGATGGTTCACAAAAATGTCTTCTAAGTCTTGGATTCAAAAGCTTGATACATAGTTTTAGTTGAATCCTATGGCTAAGAGAGATTCCATAAAGGTGGATACTCTACACTTAGATGGAGAAGCAATGACTGGTGGTTTCATGGCCTAAAAACGCTTGGGCATGATCAAGTGACCACTTATGAAGAGTTTACAAGAAGGTTGGCTGAAATATTCGAAAGAAGAGATCTTGAGATCACCTTCAAGACACTAGCACATGTGAAGCAGACTGGAACTCCTAAAGCCTACATATCTGAGTTTAAAAAATTAGTTGTGATGGTGTCTGATATTTCAAAGCTAGATTGATCATGTTGTTCATTTAAGGGTTATCAAAACCTTTGAAAGGTTTGGTGAAGGCTTACAGACCCTCTACCTTTCAAGATGCACTAAGTTGAACTAGAGACTTGCAAGACTTTATTCTGAGGACTAGATTTCCTCCTAGGAATGTTGGTCCTACTCAGTTCAAGAATCAAAGGCCACCCATGAAGAGTCCTTATGGAAATATCTGAAAGGATAACTATTCTAAGGATTGAGATGAATTGAGAAGAAGGAAGTTGTGATTCACTTGCCGGGAGCCATGGGTTCCAAAACATAGATGTGCTAAGGGAAAAGCACACTACATTGAATTTTTCTCAGAGATTGAAGTTGAGAAAGAAGAAGAAGAGGCCCCAATAGATGTAGAAGTGGCCTGTGAGACTACATAAGAATAACCTACTCCCGAGGTGAGCAACATTGCAATACTCTCAGGGGTGCCTTGCTTCCATATATTCAGATTCAAAGGAGTGGTACAAGGACAATCAGTCATTGTGTTAGTGGATGGAGGAGCAACACATAACTTCATTGATTCAACTCTGGTTGAAAGGAGGAAGCTACCAACTGAAAATTTTGGAGGCTTCATTGTTATCATTCCAGGTAATCATTCTATGAACTATTGTAGATGGATTCCTAAATTGCATATTTCTATAGAAGAACATACTATTACATATAGATTTTATGTTGTGGATGTGGATGATACTAATATGGTCTTGGGAGTACAATGGTTGTATTCCATTGGAAAGAATTCAATAGACTACCAAATTCTTGAAATGATATTCACTAGAGAATATGGAAAGGAGGTAGTGTTGAGAGGGATCAACACCTATCCGAAGAAAGTGGTACGTGAAAACTGTTTGAGATCCATACTAAGGAATGGAGACATTGAATGGGATGCATAATGCCTAATCACCACAAAGGGCACCTCATTGGAAGTATCTCGATAACCAGAAGACATTCAGAAGTTGATCCAAAAGCATAAGAAGGTGTTTGGGGACCTTCCTCATGGTATTCCAACTGATAGAGGAGTGGAGCATAGTATTGATTTAGAGATAGGAACCTCACCTATCAAGGTGTACCCATACAAGCACCTAAAAATATTCAAGGATGAGATAGAGCAAACCATCAAGGAAATGCTTGACTTGGGATTCATTAGACCAAGTTCAAATCCTTTTTCCTCATCAGTAGTCCTTATGAAGAAGAAAGGTGGGACCATGAGGATGTGCATAGATTATAGATCTATCAACAAGAAGACTATCAAGAACATATATCCTATTCCAAGGATTGATGAGATTATGAATGAGATCCATGAGGCTAATTAATTTTCAAATATCGACCTTTGATCCGGTTACCATCAAATCAACATGAAATAAGAAGACATCCAGAAGACAACCTTCTGGTGTCACCATGGACACTTTGAGTTTCTAGTTATGCCTTTTGGCCTAACCAATGCACCTGCAACTTTTCAATCTTGCATGAATAGAGTGTTTAGAAGGCAGCTCCGTAAGTTTGTACTTGTTTTCTTTGATGATATTTTGATCTATAGTAGAACTTGGGAAGAGCATTTGCATCATTTGGATATTGTACTAACAATCTTGGAAGACCAATATTTTTATGCAAAGATAATAGAGTGTGAGTTTGGAATGACTGGTATTTTGTATTTTGGTAATGTGATTGGGTAATACGGAGTCAAGGTTAACATGGAAAAGATCCAAGCCATTCTATATTGGCCAAGTCCTAAATATATCACTGAACTGAGAGGTTTTATTGGGCTATGTACCTACTACCAAAAGTTTGTAAAATGATTTTCCAAGTTGACATATCCTTTGATAGACCTCACTAAGAAAGGAGCCTTCCATTGGTCAGAAGAATCTGAGCAAGTGTTCAGCAGAATGAAGGAGGTAATGAGCAGTTGTCCTATCTTGCACTTCCATATCTTTGTCAACCTTTTGTTCTTGAGTGCGATGCTTCAAGGAATGGAGTTGGAGCAGTCTTGATGGAAAATAAAAACTCCTTGGCCTTTGAGAGAAGAAATTTTCAGCCCCATGAAATATTATATTCGGTCTATGAAAAAGAGATTTTATCCATCATGCATGCGCTAGTCAAGTTCAAACAGTATTTGGTAGGGGGTAAGTTCATTATCAAGACTGATCACAATAGTTTGAGGCACTTCTTAACCCAAAAGGAGTTGAATGATAGGAAACAGAAGTGGGTAATCAAGGTCCAAGCATTTGAATTTGATATTGACTATAAGAAGGGTAAGATGAACATTGTAGTTGATGTACTTTCTAGAAAACCAACACTTGCATTGCTCACATTTCATGATGATTGGAAAGTACATCTTGGGGTAGAGTATACAAAGAACCAGTTTGATTGTGAATTATTTGATGGATTGATTCATTATGATGCTTACAATATTCTAAATGATATTATCTATTATAAGGATATGATCTTTTTGGTTCCAAAATCCATGCTAAAGAAGAAGATCCTTGAGGCTTCCCATGATGTGCCTCTAGCAGTTCATCCGGGTTTGTGAAGACTTACAGGAAATTGAAGGAAAGGTTCACATGGAAGGGAATGAAGAAGGAGGTGATGTAGTATGTCAGGTCATGTGTGGCATGTCAAAAAAATAAAGTAGAGCATACTCATCCAGCAGGGCTCTTACAAGCACTGCCCATTGCTGAACAGAAATGGGAAAGTGTATCGATGGATTTCATCACCAGGCTTCCAAAAATCCAAGGTAAAGACAATATTTTTTTTGTGGTTGATAGATTGACTAAATATGAACATTTATTTGCTGTCACAACTAATATTTCGGCCATCCAAGTGGCTGAAATTTTCATCAAAGAAGTATTCAAACTTCATGTCATACCCAAGTCCATCATCAGTGACAAAGATAGCAAGTTTACTAGCAATTTTTGGCAATAACTGTTCAAGTTAGTGGGAACAAGTTTGGACATGAGAACCAGCTACCATCCACATAATGATGGAAAAAAAGAAAGAGTGAACCAATGGCTGGAAGGGTACTTAAGAAACTATGTCACCAACCAACAAAAGTCATGGACAACTTGGCTCCATTTGGGAGAGTTTTGTTACAACACTACTTTTCATCTCTCAATTGGTATGTCTCCCTTCAAAGCTCTTTATGGATATGATGGACTTAATTTTTATGATATGATATTTGGTGAATATAAGAAACACAAGGAAAAGGATTGGCTCCAATATATTCAAGACATACTCGGGACTCTCACGGAAAACTTGCAGGTAGCATAGAACTGACAAAAAGTGCATGTAGATAAGCATAGAATAGAGCGAGCTTTCCAAGTAGGAGATATGGTATATTTGAGGTTGCATCCCTATAGATAGTCATCATTGAATTATAAGGGGGCTGAGAAGTTTCATCCAATATTATATGGCCCCTACCATGTTTTGAGAAAGATCAGGGAAGTGGCTTATGAGATAGAGTTGCCTCCGGGTAGCCGAATTCACAATGTTTTCCATGTGTCATGTTTCGAGAAAGAAATAGGGAAACAAGTCAAAGTTTCACAAGATTTTACACCCCTTGATGATGAAGGACATTTGGTTCCGATCCCTGAGAAGATATTGGAGTCCCGACAGAAGAATCTAAGGAGTAGAATCCTTAAGGAATTTTTGGTGCAATGCAGGGAAGGACTTCCTGGTGAGGATGTTACTTGGGAAAGAGACACATATTACAAGAGCCTAGTTTGAAATTTATTGAGTACAAGCAAGTGTGGGTGGGGAGGACTATCATGTCCCCTCAATAGTGAACATTGGTTCCAGATCCTAACCCAACAAATCCCTTGGGTTGAGGAAACAACTTCAGTATCATGGAGTTAATTTTTGAATTCCAAGCATTCAATTAATTAGGAGTGTGAATTAATTTTATCCAAAGTTTATTATGCACTTGGAATATTTAATTTGATGCATTTAATATTTTTATGATAAATAAATGAGGATAATGGTCCTCTAGGGAGCATTAGTGGATAAGGTTGACTGAGAGAAGGCTTGAGGGACAAGTTAAGGAGAAAGCACATAAATCGAGAAAATCGAGAAAAATGAAAGAAAGATAGAGCAAATCAAAAAATCAACATACAGTAGAAAGCAACACAAAAGAATAAAGCATGATCAATCAGAAAAGAAGGAAATTTCAGGAAAGCTAGAAAAAGAAGAAAAAGCTAAAGCAGAAAGTAGAAAAGCAAACAAAAAAGGAAAAAGGAGGAAAGCAAAGAAAAAAAGGAAAAGGTAAGAAAGCTAGCTTTCCTTATACACTCATGGAGGGCACATTAGCTAAGGAGAATTGATCCTCAAGTCATCCAATCTCTATAAATGAACTAGTATGCACTACATTCACATATTTTGTTACTTTGATGTTTAGATTCAAAACAATTGTACCTCAGAGACTTGGGAGATGTGCCCCTAGTCCAAGCTGGGTGATGTGCCCCTTCTTTCTGTGAGATTATGATGGTATTAATCCATTTTCATTGAGTTTATTTGTAGGTCCTATAGCTTATCCAAGGATGGGTTGAATTTCATAAATCTCCAATAAGTCTATGGTTTGAATCTGAGAGATTCTTAGTGATTTCTAGTGCTGTATTTTTTAGTAGAAAAGGAGAGGCATTTGTTGGAGCATTTTCCAACTGCACATGATTTATTTGATCCTTACAACTTAATTATCCACTTATCCTAAGTATTTTGAATCCATCATGTGCTTACATCATCAACAAATCATAGTTTCAGTAAATTGGGCCTCCTCCTACATTCTAGGAGCCAACTGGGCCATCATTTGAGCCTCCTCCACCATTCAGGGGTTGATTTGCATGACTAATGCTCACTACTCAGTCCAACTGACAACATTTACTAGTTAACTCACCCAATTGAAGACTAGAAGGCACCCTACTACATTGTTTGACTTCATCTGGTGTTATTATCACCTACTATTCAATTAAACTGCAAATAAAAGGTGCCCTCTCCTATTTTTTGGCATTCAGTTGAGTTCTAGATTGAGTTAAACTCAGTTAGATAGTTTTAGAGTCAATTAGAGTCAATTATTGATTAGTTAAGTGGTTAACTGATGTGTCGAGTGGTGTTAACTTCCAATTAAGCCACTCTCATGCATTCAATTTGAATGACCACCTTGGAATTCGAATTTCTTGCCTTATTGTAGCCATTGTTACACATTGTAATCTATCTTCTGAGTACATGAGATTATTTTATTGCTGTAAACCTTCTGCATAATTTTTTCCATACATTTTGTTGCATGCATCTCTAGTAACTATTTTGCTTGTTCCATAGATCTGTTGTGCTTGAATTTCACATGGTATTGTTGGTGTCCATTTTGTCACCACTTTTGATCATCAAACACACTCTGATTGGCGTCATTTTCACCATTTTTGATATGATAAGTTATTCTTTATGCCATTCAGAACGTCAAACAGATCAGGTATGCATATATTCACACATTACATGAATTTTGGGTAAAAATCGTCATATTGTGATTTGTTGATGTTTATTTAATATTTCTTGGCTTGCTTGGAAAATATATTTCATTCCACAGGTTATGGCTCTCAAACGAACCTCCATTCAGATGCATAGTCATGGTGAAAATGATTCGCCGCATTCAGCATGCCATTCAGACCCACATTCAACCCGCGAGATCATTGGTTGAGATATTCTTGGGCCGTTTGAAAGCAAACCGTCGCATGGGTTCTATTTAGAACGTAACCCTTATGGTGCGTGAACTAGTGTTCTAGAAGATTCCCTCTCCTACATGCTCAACTCGACAACACATCTCTCTTCCCACGTCAACGAAGGATCAACGTCTCAACAACCGCGTGAAGGAAACCAACGCCATGGAACCTGGTAGATGCCTCGTCCGCTATCGTAAACTGTTATGGGGTCGTTCCTTGGCCATGTGTTGTCATGTATTGTTAAGAAGAGTCGTTTTGTGGCATTAAGACTTCCTATTATTAGAGCAATCGACCACTAAAGGGTCGAATTGCTCCCCCAATTGTAACTCTGTATATATAGACGTCTTTGTGACTGAGACGAGTTAGTCCTTTTAGTCTCTTAGTTTCTAGTTTTTTAGCTGCAAGTAGACACAACAATGTTGTAACTCTGTTTTAAATTAATATACTAGAGTTCTAGTTTTATGAGAGCTCAGTAGCGTGCGTGGTGATTGATTGATTAAGGCGCATCCTTTGATTGCTGAGAAGGGCCCCTCAACAACCAGTGGTATTCCGTCTGTGTATATAATTTGTCTTTGTCTTCTGCAGATAAGTTGTGTTATTTGTTTAATTTATGTATTCATTTTGTATATGATCTCCTTGTCTTGTAATCTATATGTTGTTTTACCACTTATGTAAATGATACCTGTGTTTTATGATCTATATGTTTAATTTGTTGTTCATGTAAATGATATTTCCATAATGTAAATGGAGACTGTTCATGCTTAGTTTACTTAGTCACGCTTAGTTGCTCATGTTTAGTTTGCTTAGTTTTCTCGTAGCCCTGTATTTACAAACACTTAGAATTTAGTTAGCTTTACATTCCAAGTTCATTCGTAATCAGAATTAGTTCTATTAGATTCTTTCTTGTAGCTGTAGGTTAGTTTTTTTTATCTCAGTTTTGTTTTCTTATGCCATAGAAATAGTTCATTCCTTAGACAATGATTAGAATAGGTTACTTCTTGTTATCTTAGCTCCTAAACACTCTATGCATTGCTTCCTTGCACTGTAGGTTCATATGCACCAGTCAGCTGATGTTAAGATCATCCCAACTGCTTCTTTCCTTAGTTTAAATCGTTTTTCTCCATCCAGACTGTCACTTGGACAGCCATCCGGATCGTCATTTGAACCTTAATACTTTCTATATTGTTTTTATGCTTATTTAGAATCCAGATTCTTAGGTCTTTGAACTGTGATATTTCTTGCTTTTAAATTAGCCTCCTTAGATGTAATTAAGAACTTGTTTTACACCACTTAGATTTTTAATTAAGTTTGTCATCATCCTTAGTTTTCATTCTATCTTTCCTTAACCTTGCTTTAGTTTCTTTACAAGTTATGTTTCTCTTATGTTCGGTTCATTAATGCTTTACTGTTACAGAATTTATCAGTTTCATTCTTACTATAGTTTATCATATGTCGTTAAGATTAATATCAAATTAGGTTTAATAATTTCATTCTCCAATTTATCTTAATTTTGATAGTTCTTCGTTAAGCATAGGATTAGTTTTCCTATTCATACCAATAATGAAGATGTTCATAGAAAAGGATTTGGTTCAGAAGTAAAACATCTTTATCAAGTTTTCTACTTGCTTCTCCATTAAATTCAATTTCAAGTAAATATCTTTACTAAGTTTTCTACTTGCTTCTAGACTTCATTAGTTCCAAGTCAATTGCTTACGGATAGAAGATATGTCATAATGTTTAAAGTTAATTGTAGTTGGGCAATCTTTAGTCTGCATTTATTTGTAGAAGTTAAACTAGATTTAGTTCCATTTTGTTTCCTTGTCACATTTGAAAGCCACTTTGATACATTCACTCCCATTCCCATTACATTTGATACACTTCCTAAGAATCCCCAAGGAGAATGGAATTAGGTAGTTTAGTGTAGTTTTGAAGTATTAATTGAATGCATGAATAGTTGTTGAATTCCCTAAGTAGTTTGTATTTTTTGTTTTAAGCCAAGTAGTTTTCATTTTCATAAAAAGTAGTTTTTTTTTTATCAGTATTTTTTCTTTTCAGTTATTGTCCATAGAATAGAGTAGTATAGCTTGATACTATTCTGATCTGTTGTTTTATATAGGTTTAATTAGTTCCTTCATTGTTTTTCTAAAGTTTGACTCAGTTTTTCATTTTGAAAGATCTTTCGATCTTTTCTTTATTAAACATTTCTAAGGTCTACCGAGCCGAAACTTTAGGCCCCATTCTACCTCAGCATATACTGTGGCACAACTCTAAGATTACCAACCCTGGTCGATAATTAAATATTTTGGTGATTCTTTAATACAGTAAACACACCTCAACATTTTGGCGCCGTTGCTGGGGATTTGTAGATAGGTAGAACTCAGTTGTAGAGAGGCATAACTCTCCTTTAAGACTTAGTTATAGATTTGAATATTTTGCTTTGAAATGTAGAAATAGGTTGGTGGAAGGTGAGTGGTAAGACGAGAGGTAAGAACCTGCACATCTGTTATAAGAGTCATCCCCAAAACCCAGCAATAGTGGTGATGTAGTTAGAGTTTATTTTAGTTATAGGTTGTTTTCATGAATAGGTCTAGAGACTCACAAGGTATATTTATTAAAACTAGCCCTCCTACTAAAAGCCCTACTAAAATTCCTACTAACCTATACGGGGGGCGTGCCACCCCAACTACTAACTCAGCAGAAAGGTATCAGAAGACACCTAAAGGGGATAGTCCTACTTGAAAAGGAAAGGAAATCCTTTCTAGAAATCAATTAGGGGAAACCATACGGACATCAGAAAAGTCTGCTCATACAGAAATTCCACTAGAATAACCTCAAGCTCATATTGAGACTGAAATTAGACAAGAGGAAACTCAAAAGGATAAAACTTCAAGACCCCCCAACCCTCCATTAGTTCAAAAACAACACTACTTTTTCAATAATAGGTGGTCCAAACTTAGTAGATTTTGTTGATCCTACACTAGTAGATGCTCTTTTTGAGAATTCTGTGAACATAGTTATCTCATAGATTGAGACAACAACAGTAGGACCTTCAAAACTCGACTCCCGCATAGTTGATAATTCTTCTCTTAAAAAGGGAAATATTTTCCCTGAAATAGAACGTTGGGATATCCCATATTCACCAAGAAAGGATCCACCTAGGAATTCCCTCTTTGGAAATCGGATCTTAATGGAGGATGAAAATGAAGATCATGTCCGACAAGATGAAGGAGAAGGAGAGGTTAGAACTGAAGGTACCTTCAGGTTTCCTATCCTAGACACTGCACAAGATGTAACTATGAAAAACATCCCTCCTTCCTCACTACCAACCTTTTATGGGAAGAGTAGTGAGGATCCGGATACATTCTTATTCGAATTTGACATTTTGTATAGGAGTTATAATTACCTACAAGATAGCCAAAAGCTAAAACTCTTTCCTGCCACATTAAAAGATTATTCTCTTTGATGGTTCATGGGGTTAGGAGAATCTAGTATTAGAACGTGGGAAGACATGAAGACTGCATTTCTACAGAAATATCAGGATTACTCTAAACCCAAAGACTCTCGCAATGATATTTTAAAATACAACAACTTGAAGATGAGAGCCTAGAAGACTATCTCGAAAGATTTAACTATGTGTTGCATAAATCTAAATATAGTGATCTTCGGGAAGATGCAGTAAGGACACTCTTCCTCAAGGGAATATCAAAAGAATTCTTAGAAAACCTTAATCTCATGGCAACAGGAGACATCTCTCATAAGCCTTTTTCACATATTTGTGAGCTACGTAGGAATTACTCTAGGAGCAGAGGGAAAAGTGGAAGACACTTTCGAGAATCTTATGCTAGGAACCTAAAACGAAACACATCTTGCCCTGATGGAGTTACAAGGGTAGAGTTGGGAAACCTATTAGAAAATTTCAAAATAGATATCTTAGGAGCTATGGGTTCTCAACTAGATGCACTACAAGCTAAAAAGAGACAAGATGAAGAGCAGGCAACAATGATTTTTTTCTATCCTAGGTGTAGAACTAAACATCCCCAATGAGAATGTCCATTGAACAATGTTTCAGTTTGTCACCTTTGTACAAAAGAATATCCGAATGATAATTGTCCATCGTTTCCTGGGTTGCAAGCTGTGTATAAAAGTGGAAACTTTGGAGAATCATCTAGGAAGCCTTGGCAACCTAGAGATCCATCATCACAAATTCCACCCTATTACTATCCTTATCAACCTTCTCAACAATGGAACACTTTAGGTTGGAAAAATTGGCCACCTCAGTACCTTCCTCAGAATGCACAACAACAGCAACGGTCACACAGATGGAGAGGACAAGCTTATGATCAACCACATCCTTCTATGCCTAACTATCCTTACCTACCTAATATTTAGCAACTTTTTCTTGGATTTGTACCTCCTTCACTACCCTGTATCCCAAATCAACCTCACCATTTCCAGAATATGAATCCTCCAAGAACCACAATATTACCTGCACAACCGATACTGAATCCTAACAACAAACCAACCCAAGCTCTTAATAGCATTGGGTTGTTACCTCTTCCATCATATGCCATTTCGCCCACACCAACATGAAATTCAATTGCGGTTTGGAAGAGTTTTGCAAGATCAACCCAAGTCATCAGTTGTTATCCGAGAAGAGAATGAAGAAGAAAACATACCTAACGAATTTTTGGATGATGCTATCCTTGAATATGTGTTTATTCCTAAACCTTCAACACACAACTATCCACATAAAGAAGTAAGGACAGGAGAAAAATCACCCCCATATCTGGAGCATCTAGTAATAGAAAAACTTGTACCTTATCCAGAGTATGATATCATTAACGAATTGAAGAATATTTGCATTAAGATCCCTTTGTTACAAGCCATTAAGGATATCCCAATTTATAGTAAAGTAATAAAGGAACTTTGTATTAAAAGATCAAGGAGAAAACAAAAATACCCTCTGACGATTAATGTAATAGGAGAAATGTCAGATTGTATAGAAAACCAAGCTAGACTCCCAAAGTATTCAAATCTAGGAAACCCCGTGGTGATTGTTATCATCAATAACACTGCCATAGGAAATACACTTATTGATCTAGGAGCTGCTATTAATATGATGACTACCACAATTTTAGAAACTCTCAATTTAAGACAGTTCCTCCGTCCTACCTTAATAATGTTAGAATAAGTAGATCGCACTATGGTTCAACCTACTGGGATCTTAGATGACATCACTGTATCAGTAGCTTCATGGGAATATCCTGTGGACTTCGTGGTCATAGAATCAAAAGACCCTTCCAAAGGTCACCCCATTATTTTGGGAAGACATTGGTTGGCTACTGCCAATGCATTTATAGGATATAGGGATGGATAGATGATTGTCTCTGATGGGTTATCTACAAGAAAACTAGCTTTATACCCACCAGCACATCCAGTAACTGAAAACCTATTTTTGTTAGATTTTCCTTTTGGGGATGAGAACTTGGAAGAACTTTCCCTTGTTAGTGATTTCTCTTGGGCACTTCAAGAAAAAAATACCGAGAATGTGTTGAATCAACTTATCTCTTCCACAACATGTATAGACTTTCCTCAGTCTTTTTCCCAACTTGACCAGATCTTTGGAGACGAATTTCAATAAAACATCAGCCTCTCAACATTTACGAGTACACCCTGTGTCTTCACAATTGAAGAACATCTAGGATCCTATACCATACCTTGTGAGGTTAGTTCCGACAAATTTCTACATATAAATGCAGGTTTAGATGAGAGTCAGCAAAAACAATTACTAAAATTTCTCAAGAGTCAAACTGGATCATTTGCATGGGAATAGACCGATATGAAAGGTATACACCCAGATACCTGTATCCACCACATTTACATAGACTCAAACATACCTCCTGTTAGGCAACCCTAGGGAAGAATGAATCCAACCCTAAAAGATATAGTAAAAGATGAATTACAAAAACTCCTTAATGCTGGTTTCATCTACCCAATTTCTAACAGTAAATGGGTGTCTCCTCTGGTGGTAGTTCCAAAGAAAGTAATAGGGAAATGGCGTATCTGTGTTGACTTTCGATAATTGAACAAGACCACTCTTAAGGACTACTTTCCTTTGCCTTTCATCGATCAGGTGTTAGATACCTTATCAGGGAAACAATATTTTTCATTCATTGATGGGTATAGTGGATACAATAAAATACTAATAGCACCTAAAGATCAAGACAAGATAACCTTTACTTGCTCTTGGGGGACATATGCCTATCGAGTATTACCATTTGGCCTATGTAATGCACCTGCTACTTTCCAACGTGCAGGTTTAGGAATCTTTACTGACCTTATACATGTTTGTGTAGAAGTTTATATGGATGATTTTACAGTTTATGGTAATACCTTCCAAGAATCCCTTGACAACCATAAAACAGTTCTTATTCGGTGCCAAGTAACGAACTTAGCTCTTAGTCATGAAAAATGTAAGATGTTACTAACTGAGGGCATAGTTCTGGGACATCATGTCGCTCTTCAAGGTATCAAGGTGGACCCTACCAAGAAAGAAATCATTTTTAATCTTCCTCCTCCAAAAACTCCGAAGGAAGTAAGAATTTTTCTTGGCCATGCAGGCTATTATAGACATTTTATTGAAAATTTCACCAAGATAGCTGCACCTATATTCAAGTTACTCATGAAAGACAAAAAATTCCAATGGATTGAATCTTGCCAACATGCCTTCGAAACTTTGAAGGAAAAACTATTTGTGGTACCAATACTTAGGGGCCCCAATTGGTCCCTTCCCTTCCATATATCCACTGATGCTTCCGACATAGCTATAGGGGCAGTCTTTGGTCGAAAAGAGGGACAAACATCACATGCCATTTACTTTGCTAGTAAAAATTTGACTCCTGCAGAATCAAAATACACTGTTACTGAAAAAGAGTTTCTAGCAGTAGTCTATCCCATCATTAAGTTTTATCATTATATCACTTATGAACTTGTTTATGGTAAACAAGCTCTTCTACTTATTGAATTTCAAGTCAAAACCTTTCGTATGGCTGCACAATTAGGGATGAATCTAGAAGAATCACAGAGACAACGAATCCTGCAGATAAATAAATTAGATGAGATTATGCAAGATGCCATCCAACGTAAAAAGTGGCATGATAGATACGTTAAACAAAAACAATTCAAAACTAGAGACTGGGCATTGCTTTTTGATTCAAGATACAAAAACTTTAAAGGTAAATTAACTACTCGATGGATGGGTCCATATGAAATTGTTATAGATTTGATAATGGATCTGTTAAAATTAAGACAATTGATGATTCACAAATTTCTTTTGTTGTAAATGGACATAGAATTAGACTTTATAATCAACCAATATCTAAACAAGATTTTGTGCAGAATGCCTTACAACATGAGGAAATGGAACTGGTAGAAGAGGAAGTCATTCCTCCTTCTCCTAGTTCTTGAAATCATTTTGGGTTATCTTCCTTTGTATATATGTAAATATATTTTTGTTTTTTTAATAATAAAGGGTCGCTTCTAAAAGTTGATTGCATCTTTATAGGAAATTCATTTTTATGATCAGCTTATGAAATTTTGTCAAATAAAGCAGGAAGACTCTTTTCCTTTCCTTAATTTTGAATTTTTTTTATAACTTTCTTTGTACATATTTTTTTGGTTTTGAATAAATTTGAATCATCTAACAAGTGGTTTTGCAGTTTGATTACAAGAACCTTATAATCAACTCATGCAATATTATCTGAAAAGGGAAGTGCTCTAAGAAAAAGAAATACTTATAATTCTCCTTCCCTTTCGATTATTGTTAAAAATTGAAAATTTATAGTGAAGGTTAAAACGTTCTTTACATCATTCTTAACCACTTTCTTTTATGATTTTGCATATGGTATTTGATTCAGAACTGTACATTTCTTATTTATCATTAGAACATTTTCTTAAGACCCACTTTAATTACTATGATCTTCAAAAGTTCTATCTTACACCTATGGACTACTAGCTCATCCTAGACTCATTATCAAAACTTGTCTCTTAAGCACTTTTAAAAGGTAGCTCAAAAGTGAGTGATATCTCTATTTTGTGGGGAACATTACTAATCTTTTATGAAGAAGATGTACTGAGAAGTCAAAGAATAGATTTAGGTTGTTATATTTTGACATGATCTATAATTTAGGCCATTATAAATAAAGTTACTCATAAGGTTCGTTCTAAAAATTTGAATTATGTGTTTAACAAGCTTAGCACACTCTAGTGTCAACCGACTTCCTTACTAAAAATGTCGTTATACGAAGCAAACCCGCCGGGGTACTGAACAGGCTCGCTAGTAGTGGGTCCATGCTAAGTAAAATATTAAACAAGGAAGCTCGGTAAATGCAAGTAAACTCGTCAGGGTACTGAACAGGCTCGCTGGCAACAGGGCTATGCTTGCATGGTACCAAGATAAACCTGTCGGGGTACTGAACATGCATGCTGGCAGTGGGGCAATATCGGGAAAAAGAGGTTTGGTTAACGTACTGCTATGCACATGGCTCATATAAAAACCTGAGTATACAACTACATGTTTAGTCCAATTATTTATACTGTCATTAGAGGATGGCTGCAAGTTGGACTTGGACCCTGTTATCTAATTCAAACAATACCTAGGGTATGATTATCCTAGAAATGGGACCCATAACTATAGAAATCTCACAAACTCTATGGTGAACCTCATCTATATTCTTTGGATGACAAGAGATCTTTAAAATGAGTCATGGATGACTAGTTTCTTATGGCATTTTTCGCATTCATTACACTATCATTCTTCATATGGTCTTCTTAAGCACGGTTGTATTCTTTTTGATGAATGTACATATCTAAATCATCTACATTTAATAGTTAATATTTTATTTTCTTACAAAAATTATTACAACATTTTTATAAGTTATTGCCTGAACCATGTGTTGAAAATATTTGAATAATTATCAATTTTTCTTTGATGGCTTGAGGACATGCCATATTTTTGGTTTGGGGGAGATTCAGAACCGTTTTTACCTTCTGAATATTTAAAAAAAGTTCATTTATCTCTGACAAATGATAGGTGTTTTCAATATAACGCAAAAAGTAGAAGAAAAATGTTCTGATCAATGACAAATAAAGAAGAACGTGACTAAATTTCCAGAAAAGCAGGTTTACAACATCTCTTGTGTGCTAACAAGTCCCAAAACAATTCTCTGTATAATCAGCAGTATTCAGATCCATCAAAGCACGTTTATGTACAAAGGTCTATATGAAGGGTTGAATGAAGGGTCAAATGACGATCCGAGTGAGGTGACGAACGAGGCAAATGGGAATAATGATCTGAATGAAGTGCCGAATGAGACCATATCCTGTAATGATATTAATAAGTGTGCTAAGATATTTAAAATTTTGATTTTATATCTAATTAACTAATCATGTCAAGGATCAAATTAAATGCCATCTTTGCATACTCATTTCGTCTCATCAAATGATTTGATTAACCTTCATATGGCTATCATACAATTTTAATCCTCTATTTAATTTTATTGTGTGATCTATCGTTTCATTTATTAAGTTATCATGATTTTTTTATGTGTAATTTATGGCTATAATTTCATAATGAGGATTACGTTCAACCTGTTCAAAGTTTTACTTTGGATATGGTTGAACATATCATAAGCCATACGAATTCATTAAACACATAGTTCTATGATGGAACATGACTCAAGGTTACTAAATGATCGCATATCATTCAAACGTCCCAAATCTATCTCGACGATCATTCAACTGCTCAAACGGATCTCAATTTAAACCTACCTCTGCGTAAACTTTGCTTCATCTTGCTCATTTTTCATCCACCCTGAACCTATCAAGCTCCATCCCTTGCAATTTCGTGCATCCTCTCCATCCATCCGCATCCTTTGACCTCTATTCAATATGCCAATCCATTACGAGCCTCGCAGTTACCGGGACCTCCTCCGCATTCCCAAATTTAAGGCATGTCATGAAGTATTTTTGCCAGCCGGATGGGGTCCATTTCTTCAACTTCTTGATGGCCATGATGCCGAGATTTCACTACTTTTTGCTAAGGACTTCGATGGTAAGACAACCAAGGTCAACCATCTCACTTTTTTGGTGACAGAAGATTCCATTGCATCGGCAACGAAACTACCCAAGGAAGGAGCCCATTGGCACAAACATCTCTTTCTTCCACGGATGGACCTCAAGTTTTCTCTTAGGGATGAATATCAACATGTTGTTGGCACCAAAGGATTTCACAGAGAATGGCTTAAGCCTGAGTACCTCGAGCCACTGACTTTCATTATCCATTTGATTAACTATGACAATAATTACACCATCTTCAAAGCTTGCCACCTTAGGTTACTGGAACATTTTGTTAAAGGTCAGGCTCTTAATTTCCCTTTCTATCTTCTTAAAAGTTAGAGAAAATGTTGATCCAGGTTAGGAAGAATACTGACGAGCTCTTTAATCCTCTTTTAATTAAATCGAAGATAGAAAGTTGTGCATAAATTATCAACCCAAGGCTACAAGAGCTTATGAGCTACCAAGCAAAATATATGCCAGACACTGCAACTTGGAAGATCTTTGACGCAGAGAAAATTAATGAATCATTCAATCAGAATTAGGATGTAATATTTTAGTGAATGGACTTCTACGAAATTACTAACTTCCTAAAGAATCTTGCAATTTAATTAAAGTTCCTAATTATCAAATAGCATTCGGCTAAACTACAGAAAATATCTTAGGCATCAATGAAAACATCTAACTCTCAACACCATTCAGCTAGACTACAGAAAGAGATCACTACCAACACAATCTGTCGAATTACAGAAAGCAATTAAATTCCTATTCTAATTAACAAACTAGAAATTTCCTAATGAAATTAATTCACTGAATCACAAATGAAAAAGGTTGGATAACGAATTTGTGAAGCACCTGCAACAATTAATTAATAAGAATATGCGAAATAGTAGAAATGACAGAACTCAAAATCACTTTTATATTGATCACAGGCCACTTCGAGGGGGCAACCTCCTATGAGCAAGCTCAATACAAATAACTTCACAGTGCCTTCATAGGTCTCAACACACACTTATATACTAAGTCTAGGCGCCAATACTATGGGTCAAAACCATGGGCCACTACAAACTATGGGTCAACAATACTACGGGCGACTTACAAAGCATATGCACCAGCAACAATAACACAAAATATTGATCAACAAATACTACGGGACGGCTTACAAAGCATATGCATCCAACAACAATATACTAACAAAGTAAAGACATGGGTTCCTAACATCCCCTCCCCCTTAAAAAAATCTTTGTCCTCAAAACTTTAGATGTGGAAATTGTTGTTGAATCTGAAGGAGTGGTTCCCATGTAGCATCCTCTGGTTGCATGTCGTGCCACTGAATTAAGACCTCTGTGATAGAGCGAGAGTGAAGTTGACGAGTGCACCAATTGAGGATGGCCTCCAGCTCCAAAAGGATGGATCCTTCATTATCCGGTTCGGGTAAAATTGTTTGTCCACTGATGTTGGTGCCAAGAACTTTCTTCAGACAAGAGACATGAAAGACGGGATGAATGCGGGAAGAAGGAGGAAGTTCCAATTTATAAGCAACGGACCCAATCTTCTAAAGAATCCAATATGGCCCATAGAACTTTGGAGCGAGCTTATGACGCCCTTTGAGTTTCAGGGAGGATTGCTTGTACGACTGGAGACGAAGAAAAACCATATCACCTACTTGAAAAGTGTGCTCAGAACGGTGCTGATCAGCTTGTTGCTTCATGCGATTTCTTGCCATGTGAAGATTGTCCCGCAAAATGAGAAGAATTTGATTGTGGTTTCGAAGGACCGTGTCAACTTCCTGAACTGGTGAACTATTGGGGGTGTATGGAAGAAGAACTGGAGGTGCCTGAACATAGACTGCTTCATATGGGGTCATTTTAGAGGCAATGTGGTAAGAGGTATTGTACCACCATTCAGCGAGAGGGAGCCACTTTTCCCACTGATGTTGTTGTTCAGAGGTGAAGCAATGAAGATAATTTTCCAAGCATTTATTGATAATTTTAGTCTGACCATCTATTTGTGGGTGATACCCTGAACTCATCTTCAGTTTGGTGCCAGTGTGGCGAAATAGTTCTGTCCAAAAATGACTGGTGAAAGTCGCATCACGATCTGAGACAATGGAAGAAGGGATACCATGAAGACGAAAGATCTGGTCTAGGAAAATTTGATCAACTGAGGAGGCTGTATAGGGATGGTTGAGAGCACAAAAATGACTATATTTGGAGAGGCGATCAACCACAACGAGAATCACTGTCTTCCCGCCAGATTTAGGGAGCCCTTCAATGAAATCCATAGAAATATCTGTCCAAATTCGTGTAGGTATGGGAAAGGGTTCGAGCAATCCTAGAAGGAGTGTTGTTTCACCCTTATTGCACTGGCAGGTATCACATTTGGCCACCATCTGTTGAATTGTCCTTTTCATGCCCTACCAAAAGAAGTTACGCCATGCCCGTTCATACGTTTTGAGGAACCCAGAGTGCCCTGCCGATGGAGAAGCATGGAGTTCATAGAAGATAGCCTGTTGAAGATTTGTGCTCTAGGGAAGCACCAGATGACCCTTGTATCTTAGAGAAGCACCATCCCAAGAGTAATGTGGTACAGCAGAAGGGTTGTTGGTCAAGCGTTGGATGATTTGAGATAAGGAAGATTCATTGACATAACCCTGTTGAACAGATTGCAACCAATTTGGAACAGGCATAGAAATAGTTGAAAGAGAACCTTGGGCATCAAATCTACGAGAAAGAGCATCTGCCACAATATTGTCTTTACCCTTCATGTAAGTGATCTCATAGTCATAAACCATGAGTTTACTAACACATTTCTGTTGTGCTGGGGAGGAGACACGTTGTTCCAAGAAATATTTCAGACTCTGGTGATCAGTCTTGATGCAGAAATGATTCCCTAATAGGTATGGTCGCCACTTCTGTACTGCATGCAAAATAGCCATCATTTCCTTCTCATAGGTAGAGGTAGCTAAATTCTTACCTGAAAGGGCTTTTCTGGTGAACGCAATGGGGTGTTCACCTTGAAGGAGAACAACACCAAGTCCATTGCCACAAGCATCACTCTCAATAGTGAAGGGCTTGGAAAAATTGGGCATAGCTAGAACAAGTGTAGTACACATAGCTTGTTTTAGTTTTTCAAATGCACACTGAGCATCATGTGTCCATGTAAAAGCATCCTTTTTCAATAGAGCAATTAATGGAGCTGCAATCTTCCCATAATCCTTGACAAACTTGCGGTAGTAACCAGTCCACCCCAAAAAACCACGAAGGCTCTTGAGTGTCTGAGGATGCGACCAATTGTTCATGGCATCGATTTCGGTAGGATCCACGCAAACCCCTTGTGCTAAGATAATGTGCCCGAGATACTCAACTTCCTTCTATCCAAAAACACATTTAGACTGCTTGGCGTGGAGATGATGGTCAGAGAAAAGTTGCATGACAAGATCCAGATGCTGGAGATGTTCATCCCATGTTTTACTGTAGATGAGGATATCATCAAAGAATACCAGAATGAATTTCCACAAGTAGGGTCAAAATATTTTATTCATTAAGGCCTGGAATGTGGAAGGAGCATTAGTGAGGCCAAAGGGCATGACCAAAAACTCATAATGGCCATCATGTGTGTGGAAAGCTATTTTAGGAATATCATCCTCATGAACCCGAATTTGATGATACCCAGAACGAAGATCCAACTTGGAGAAAAAGTGAGCCCCATGAAGCTCATCAACAACAGGAATTGGAATCTTATCCTTGATGGTGAGGTGATTAAGTGCTTGGAAGTCAATGCAGAGGTGCCATGACCCATATTTGTTGTGGACAAGAAGAACTAGAGAAGAAAAGGAACTAGTGCTTGGGAGAATAATACCTTGCTTCAATAAGTCCCGAACGAGCATTTCAATCTCCGTTTTTTGGTGAAATGGGTAGCGATAGAGCCTGATGTTGGGAGGAACGCTGCCAGGAAGGCACTGAATACGATGGTCTTCTGGCCTGGAAGGTGGCAATCCCACTGGTTCAGCAAAGACACCTGTATATCGATCTAGAATTTGTTGTAGATCCAAAGGAGTAGTGGAGACCGCTGATGGTTGCATCTAAATGGAATGGATCTGAGCGATGACACCATGTGAATTCTTCTTGAGGAGTTTTTCCATGCAATGTGAACTAATGATGTTGAGAGAACCTGGTTGTAATCCTATCAATGTGTGTTTTTGTCCATTGAGGGAAGACTGCATCGAAAGTTCAGCAAAATCCCATAAGATAGGGCCAAGTGTGCGTAGCCATTGAGCACCCAAAACCACATCACATCCGCCTAAGGTCAAGGAAAACATGTCAGAGCGCAAGGTATAATCTCCCATAGAGATACCCACATTTCGACACTTCCCTTTACAAGGTAAGGTGCCCCCATTGGCAACCATGACTTCAAAGTTGGAGCAAGGATGGATAAAACAATCAGCTTGTTTGGCGATCTGAGGGTCAATGAAATTATGAGTGCTACCAAAATCAATGAGTATTGTAAGAGGAAGCTTCTTGAAGTAACCCCTGACCCTCATTGTTTGGGGGGTGGTGATTCCAGCTAAAGCATGGAGAGATATCTCTGGCGGGTCATCCTGAGATGGAGGGTCAATAGGCGGTTCCTGAATGTTGACCGGAGCATCCATTGTTTCTGGATCTTCATCACCAATTTTAGAGGCATACGGAGAATCCACATCCAAGAGATAGAGCTTTTGCTGAACACATCTATGTCCCCGAGTGAATTTATCATCACAATTATAGCAAAGCCCCTTTTCTCTACGTGCTTGCATCTCTGTTTCAGACAAACGCTTGATAGGACTTGGTCGAGGAGCCTGTGGTATAGGTGGTCGTTGAGAACCCATATTTCGGAAGGGAACAAAAGTGGGCTTGGAGCGTTGTTGGGCTGCAATCTTGTCTTATGCCAACTTAGCCAACCCTAGGGCTTCCATCATTGTGTTGGGACAAAACATTTTGACCTCAGAGCGAATGGCATCCTTTAGACCACTGATAAAACAACTCCGCTAAAAGTCATCAGACAATCCTTCAGTGTGGTTGGCTAGTTTCTCAAATTCGGTTTGATACTCTCTCACAGTGCCAATTTGGCAAAGTTTAGTGAGGGCTCCTGTGAAGTCATCAAAAGCACTAGGACCAAATCGTTGCAAAAGGAGCTGGCAAAAGTCTGGCCATTTTGGCTCTTCATGAGCCTTGATGTACCAACAGTACCATTGAAGAGCTTCCTATTCCAAATGAAAGGATACAAGTGGAACTTTGTTTACATCAAAAGTATTATGCAGACTGAAATACTGTTCTACACGATAGATCCATCCAGTTGGATCAGTACCATTGAAGCGAGGAAAATCAAGCTTCGGACCACATAAATTGCTGGAAGAAGAGAACCCATTGTCTGATGAAGACTCAGACTGCCGTTTGTTGTTCATAGCTGAATGTTCTAGATGGAGGCCGAGAAATTTTTCATCTAGATCCTGGAGTTTGGCTTGGATGGCTGCAAGTGCGTCTTCCATGGTTTTTTCTCTTGCACGGGTGACAACCATAACCAGGAGTTTCTTTTTTTTTGGTTGACTGGGTAGGAAAACAAAAACAAAAACTGCTTCAGTAAAGGAAAATCTGGACTTGGGAAAAAATCTAAAGGGTAATTGGGGTTTGATTAGGTTTTGGACACTGTCGAATAGATAGGGAAGCAAAAATGAGGATTTCAGAAGCGGGGTGAAAGAATGGGAAAATTTGGCAGAGGGGGACAAAGAAGCAGAATTTAGAAAGGAACTCTGTGGTAAAATTTGAAGGTGATTGGGTGAAATCTGAGGAAGTTATGGCAAACCCTAAAAATAGACAAATGTGGGATTTTGGGCTTTGGGAAGGGGAATTGGGGATAGGGTCCTCAGGAATGAAATATGAAAAATGGGATGATAGGGGTTCCCCAAAAATTTCAAGGGAAACAGAGTGAAAACAAGGGAGATATGGAGAAAAAACTGAATTTTATACTTTTTTTTTCCACACTAGAGCGGCTACGACTCGGAAGAGATCTGTAACAGATAAATCTGCAATGGCCCAGAAGTGAGCGCAAATAGAAGGATCTAAAATGGCGCCGAATGGATTGAAAACGGCTAGATCTGGAACGGCTTTCAGAATGGATCTGAATGGATGGATCTGAAACGGCGCAGCAGTGATCGACAACAGTTCAGCGGAAAATAGATATGGACCCCAGGTATGTGTGGCTTCCTAACATTGTAGGGGTTTCACTCGGCCACCAATGCTATTTGACAGCTTGCGTATTGGGGAAGTACCCCTCACTCCATGGCTTAGCTAAAACTAATAACCGCTTTGCCACAAATGAAAGCTCTTGGTTTACCTCACGGGTGGGAACTAGTCAATCAGGTAGGGGTCGTTGCCTTTTCACTGGCAGGTCCTCTCAATGGGCCAACTACTTCGGGGTTCCTGTGGTACTCCTCACAATGCGTTTTAGGGCTTATGCCCAAGTACTTCCCACAGTTAAGCAGATAGGGATTATTCCCAAATCCGAACTTGCAATAGATGCGAAAAAAAAATTGGCAGAAATTTCACCCAGCGAGCCCAAGAAAGTGCTCTGATACCAGATGTGAAGCACCTGCAACAATTAATTAATAAGAATATGCGAAATAGCAGAAATGATAGAACTCAAAATCACTTTTATATTGATCACAGGCCACTTCGAGGGGGAAACCTCCTATGAGAAAGCTCAATACAAATAACTTCACGGTGCCTTCATAGGTCTCAACACACACTTATATACTAAGTCTAGGCACCAATACTATGGGTCAAAACCATGGGCCACTACAAACTATGGGTCAACAATACTATAGGCGACTTACAAAGCATATGCGCCAGCAACAGTAACACAAACTATTGATCAACAAATACTACGGGATGACTTACAAAGCATATGCGTCCAACAACAATATACTAACAAAGTAAAGACATGGGTTCCTAACATAATTGAATTCCACAATCTGCCCTTACCTACATGCACTCACAACAAAAATTTGAAAGAACCTAAGTGCATCCATTCACTGCAGGATTAATACTAACTGGATATTTATCGTTCATAAATTCCTTTGTGATCAATAATGAAAATATCGCTGTAATACAATCACACCATTCGTTAAGAATTCACACACAACAAAGCTCAACACACCAATTCTATGTATTAATTAATCGCATCAACCACACTGTGTTAATAATTAACCTACCAAACTGAACACACATGCATAAAGGAAATAAATCCTATCTATAACACCACCTGTCACAGAAGGGGGCCCTGCCTTCGGCAACAGGAGCTGAACAACCTCTCAATCACACGAAATGGATCAACACATCGAATAAGATAAAAACATGAATTTCTTATATATAAAACTGATACAGCGTTCAATAATTCTTATGCAATTGAGGCTAACCCTTCTGAAGAGTCCCCATATCTTTTATACATCAATGCTTATGAGAGGATAAATGAGGAATCTCATAGTTACAACGAATCCCCCAATAAATCCTATCTACGGATCTTTAATAAGATATTTCAGGGATATACATCGTGGAAAGTGGAGGAAGATCCCTGGGATGTCAGGATGGTCAACTATGATTCATCATAGACCCATAATACCGAATTAAGCATAAAACCTCCATCTCCTTGGATCGACTACATCATCATCTGATTGTTGGATAGGTAACCAAAATACTGTAGCAAAATACATCAAGCTGGATACCTCAGTGTAATAGCTCCAGACTGAAATGCATATCTTCCAGTTTCCATAGTCCTTCATTCTGCAACCTGTAGATAAACTGATATCGAACCTAAAACATATCTTCTTTAGTAGGAAATAATGGCAACATATCCCTATCAATCACAAGCAAATGACAAATAACAGAATGGACCAGATCAATTCTTACCAAGGCTAAAATGTGCAAAATGCAACCAAAAGAGCCAGTAGGAATACAGGAGTATGTCAAAAAGGAGTAAAAAACAAGGTAGAAAGGAGGAACAAAAAAGGGTCATATGCACAGTCCATCATCTCGCCCTAGCCAAAGGGTTTGCATGTCCCTATGCAAACTAAGACTGTGATCCACTGACAGGGGTGCTTGGAGAGTAGCTTAGGCATTCATCACTCCACTTAAAGGAGGAATGGCCACCTTCTGTTATGCTGTAAAAACCTTTATTTTCTCCCATAATTCTGAAAAACTCATTGTCTTCCCCATCCACTATAGGGCACCAAAGTATAGGAAAGTGAAATCGGAGCCCAATCCAGTTGACTCTCTGGGTGCTCAGGCAATCAAAGTAGACTTGTAATCTATCCAGGGCTCGCTCAAACATCCTAACAGAGAAGGGATCTTTCCTTTTTAAATCCATGCTTAGAGCATTAATCCTTCTTCGTAGATAGAGCATCACTTCCAACCTATGAAAAGGAATCTAGCTCCTACATTCATGAACAACTTTAGACTGAGCAGACTCCAGGAGAGTAACGAATGATGAATCTTGCATAACCTGGTTCCTGGCCATAAATAACTTTTCAACTGAGGGGGAACCTCTCACCCAAAGGGCATATTCCCATTCAATATTTTCTACAGAAGTGTCCGCATTGTTCCATCTCAAACGATTTCTCATGAAGGACATGAATTCCCTTAGTTGTACTTCCCCAACATGAGGGTTTGGATCCCAATATTCATAATCAGTCATAACCAGGTTGTGCAGATATACCTCACACAGGAAATCCTGTTCTTCGTCATTACTCCTGTCAAAGGCATCAACAAACTGGGCTTTTGTCTCAATATGATCATTATAACCCATAGTTACCATTCACAGCCTAAAAGATATAAGTTGTTCTTTTAAAAACATAGAATACAAATTCGAAGGGGGTCTTAGATTCCTCATGGAATGAGCCAGAAAATTCATATATTCTTTTTCAAATTTTAATTTTTCCACTTCTTGACCAAGTCTTCTTGTAGTCATAGCGTAATTTTGTCTCTGCAGCTATTCTGTAATTGTCTTCTGTTCTTTCCCTTTTTCTGATCACGGGCCAATTTTAATTGTCTCTCCAAGTCTCTCGCTGCTGCCTATAGCTGAACTACCATTTCTTCTAGATATTTTATTCGGGCTTCATCGAAAGGGTTTTCTTCATGTAGCTCTTGGCCTCCTGGACTTTCTATTTCCAAATCTTCTAGTTCTTTTGCTTCAGAATCTTCCTTTGGATCCATATTTCTTGCTTCCATGCTGTCCTCTGTTTCTTCATCTCTGTAATTTTCATTTTGTTCATTTTCCCACACTACAACCTCCAATAAGGAGTCCATCTTATATCTCTCCATCTTTTGAACTTGCTCTTGTAGGGACGCCACTTCTTCTATTTTCTTTTGATAGGAGATTTTCAAAGTCTTGTGATATTTCTTCAATTCTCCATATGCCTAACGATACTTGCATAACAGGAAATATTGGAATCTCCTAATCCTGCTACCTTTTGATTTTCTGAACAAAGCCGACCATTTTTTTTCTCCCTTCTACTGCGTTTCCATGTTCTGCAACCCTAATTGATTTTCCTGGTCTTTACTAGTAATTCCTGTTATAATGAATACTTCCTGTTCTTCCTCTATGTCCTTATTCCGGCCCAACAATTCTTTCTGATTTTGTCGCCCTCCATGAGCTCTGGATCTTGTCCGAGTATGAGGTCCTTCTATTAAGCAAGTTGGGGTTTTGGCTTGAAGGCTTATCATTGGGACTAACTGGATTGGTTTCTCCTGTTGGATCTCTTGGGTAATTTCCAATATTTTCTTCTTATTTTTCTTGTCTAACCCACACTCGCGGATGTACCCACAAATGATTGCCAGGTCTGGTCCTGTTCCTGTAGGGAATCTTCTAACAATAACCTGATCAACCCGTGATGTGCCAAGCTTGTGTCTGGATTATTATTGTTTTTGACCATTTTGCTCATTGATTCTAGGGACTTCCAAAGAAAGTATGGCATGTCAATGTATTTATGATGCCTTAAGTGGTTCAAGATTTTAAAGTGATAAGCAAAAATTAAGCTGAACCGACCTTCACATGTGATAAATTTAATTACACAAAGTGCCACTTCACTCCATGGAATCGGTAATGAAGTTCACTTTGTACCCTTTTCTGTCCCTTGCAGCAATTCCCCATGTTTCATAAATGCATCAATCAGAGGTTTTATCAACACCCATTTTTCAAACCATTTCTCGCCTATATGTGGTAATCCAGAAACCCTCACATTTGTCATCTCATCCGCTGGAATTCTCAATCCCTGCACTTCTGCAACTTTACCATCATATGTGAGTGCAAACTCCATAGCAATTGCAGTGTCTCCTTTCTTCATTCTGTCAAAATATACCAGCCATCCGGCCTGCTAGAAAATCTTTTTTACCTCTTCGCTCCCATAAACCATATCCGGGCTTCCTGGTTCTCTCCTGATTGACCCTTTCATTGCGTTTCTCTTCTTATTGCCCCCCCAAAGTGCTTACAGTTTCTCAAATCCTTGCCGATTCTGGGAGAAAATTGGATTTTGGGCTAAGTAGGGGTGGATTATTAATACGGGGTGGATTTTGGGCTTACAGTTCATGAATGGTGGAATTATCAGACACTAACTGGTTTTACCGACTTTTTGAAGGCGCCCCCAATTCTCCCCCCCAACTAACTCAACACATGTCCTCGTGTGGCACTAAATAGCATGATAGAATGACCCGTCCTTCTGTACTTATCAAATGCCAATGAAAGATGGCTACATACCTGCCTTACTTGAGAAGAGATGAGTAGAGTACAAATCCAGTTGGTTGTGATAATTGGACTGAATGGTGAATGGAAGGTTCTCCAGTTGTAGCGTTTATGGTCTTCTGTGAGGCTGACGAACTGTGATGATCTTTCTGGTAGCGGTCCTATCAAATAGAATTGGATATGACTTAATTTTGGCTGCTGAAAAGGATCCGTAATGCCTCAGATCAACTGATGAGTGTTCCGGTTTTATTTGCCGGCGACATTGAGTGATGATTGGTCCGTACAGAGAAATGAGGTGCCTCCATATGGATGTGGCATGGAAGGTGGCTGAAAGTATGACCGTTGGAGTGCTGGAAAAGTCGGGAAGGAGCTGGTACATTATGAGAAATGATTCTATGGTATCTCGGAAAGTGTGGAAACTAAATGGGGGTTATGTACCGGGACAAAAAGGTTTTGGTTGTGGAACGGAAAGGGTAGTGGTAATAGAATGGAACATGTTCTGTAGTGTGGCGGAACATGTGTTGTAGTGGAGCGGAAGGGTGTTTAGGTAACGGAACAGAAAGGTTCTGTAATGTAGTGGAAAGGTTTTGATGACGGAATAGAACAGTTCTGTAATGCAGTGGAACAGGTTTCGTAATAAAGCATAAAAGGTTCTGCGATGGAGCGGAAAGGTTCTGTAATGCAGTGGAACAGGTTCGGTAATAAAGCGGAAAGGTTCTATAATGTAGCAGAACATGTTTCGTAATAAAGCGAAAAAGTTTCTGCGATGGAGCGGAAAGGTTCTGTAATGAATGGTTTTATTCCAGAAAGCAGGGCCATCCAAAAGCGAACGGGAGAGGGGTGGAATAAAGAAGGGGAACTAGGATAGAATGTCCCTGTAGCAAATAAACAGATAGACTTATTAGAATCCAATTTTTTTTATTTAATTTCATTTTTTTTAGGCTGCGTCCAAGTAGGATTTTCACAGTCCATTTTCCCATTTTATTTTTTTAAGGGCTATGTCCCAGAAGGATTTTCACAATCCATTTTTCTTTTTTCTTTCTTTTCTTTTTTTTTATACATTTTTTTTTATTCTTCAGAGATTGAGCTAGTGATCTAGAAATCATTGGTGCACCAACAGGCAGCAATGTTGCAGATGAACGCCTCTTTGGACAATGGTTTCTTATATGGTCTTAGTCTGTGACCATTGGCCATAAGAAACGTACCTTCACCATCAATGGTTCTGAGTCATACTGTACCATTATCAAAAACTGTTTCAATCTCATATGGTCCCAGCCAGCGAGTATGAAGTTTCCCTTTGAACTTTTTGAATCTGGAGTCATAGAGAGGAGCCCAGTCACCCTCTTGAAAATGATTAGTTTTGTTGAATTCATCATGCCACCTGGTTTGTTGTTGTTGCACAATGGTTGTAAATTCTATAGCATCCAGGCGTAATTCATCAAGTTCATTAAGCTGTTGTAGGTGAGTATGTTGAGCCTGTGATAAATCCATGCCTAATTGAAATGCAGTTCTTAATGTCTTAATATCAACTTCTATTGGTAGGTTGACTTGTTTGCCATAAACTAATTAATAAGGACTCAAACCTGTTGTGCTTCTCCATGCTGTTCTGTAGGCCCATAAGGCTTCAAGCAGCCTATGAGCCCAGTCTCTTTGATGAAGTTGGACAGTCTTTGTGAGCATAGCTTCCAGAATTCTGTTTGTGCCTTCTACTTGCCCGTTTGCCTGAGGATGATATGGTGAGGTTACCCTATGCTTGATATGGTATTTCGTTGTGAGAGCTTTGATAAGTTTAGATGTAAATTGAGGGCCTCCATCAGTAACAATCTCCCTTGGAACTCCAAACCTTGTGAAGATCTCTGCATATAAAAAGTTTGAGACTGCCTGCTCTGTTGCCCTTGGAAGTGCCTTTGCCTCCACCCATTTAGTTACATAATCTGTGCATACTAAAATGTAGGAGTTCTGTCTGGATAGAGGTTTAATAGGACCAACAAAATCTAATGCCCACTTCTCAAATGGTTCCACCACAAGTTGAGTTTGAAGTGGCATTTCATCGGACTAAAGTGGCTACCCCATCCTTTGACAACTATCACAACTCTGGACATATTCCCGGGTATCTTTGAATATTGTGGGCTAGTAATATCCCAGTTGTAAAATCTTATGGGCTGTTCGTTTATTAGCAAAGTGTCCCCCACATGGACCATCATGAAAGGTTCTCAAGACTGGATATATTTCATCTTCATGAACACATCGACGGATCACCAAGTCTGGTCCTGTATAAAAAAAAAAGCCATCAATCCATGAAAATCTGCTGCTACGTTGCACAATCATCTTCTTTTCTTTTGATGTCATATGCCCCAGAAGTCTTTCTGCAGCCAAATAATTTGCTACATCTACAAACCAAGGAACATTGGTAGAAAAAGAAAACAAATATTCGTCTGGAAAAGCATCACCCACCAATTGAGATTCTTCATCCGTAGTTATTCTTGAAAGAAAATCAGCAACCACATTAGTTTTACCAGGTCTGTCCATTATTGAAATATCAAATTCTTGTACCAACAACAACCACCTAGTGACTCTGCCATTTGTGATGGATTTATTCATGAGATATTTAATGGTAGAGTGGTCGGTATGGACAGTTACTGGGTATCCTGTAATGTAATGGCAAAATTTATTTATGGCATAGATGACAACCAGGAACTCTTTCTCAGTCACAATATAATTAAGTACAGTAGCATTCAGAGTTTTACTGATAAAATATATGGCATAGGGATTCTGATTTTCTTGTTGGCCCAGGACTCCTCCTATGGTAGTATCAGAGGCATCTATAGAAATTAGGAAGGGTAGTGACCAATTTGGACCTCGTAGGATAGGTTCAGTAGAGACTTTTTGTTTTAAAGTTTCCTATGCTACTTGGCAATCTTTTGTCCATTCAAATTGTTTATTTTTAGACATGAGCAGAAATAAAGGACTAGAAATCTTTGAAAAGTTTTACACAAATCTTCTATAATAACCTGCATATCCAATAAAAATGCGTACCTCTTTTTGTGTGGATCAGACTGATAAATTACTAATTACCTAGATTTTTGCTAGGTCTACTCGAATGCCCTCCGGAGATATAAGATGACCCAAAACAATGCCCTGGGTAAGCATCATTCTACATTTCTCACTACTGAGATATAGGTTCACCTCTTTGCATTGTGTAAGTACTTTGTCCAAATTATTCAAGGCTACTGCAAAATCTTCACCATAGGAGGTGAAATCATCCATAAAAACTTCCATAGTGTCATGAATCAGATCAAAAAAAATGCTGAGAACAGCCCGCTGAAATGTAGCAGGGGCATTGCATAACCTGAAAGGTAGCACTTTGTATGCAAAGGTACCCCATGGGCATGTGAATGTTGTTTTTTCTTGGTCCTCTAGTGCTATCCTGATCTGGTTATATCCACTGAACCCATCTAGAAAAGAAAAATACTTCCTCCCTGCTAGTGTATCCAACACCTGATCGATGAAGGGTAACGAAAAATGATCCTTATGTGTGGCTTTGTTTAATTCCCTGTAATCAACACAAATACACCACTTCCTATTCTTCTTGGGCACCATCACCAGTGGAGACACCCACTTACTATCAGAAATGGGATAAATAAAATTTGTAGCCAACAACTTCTGTAATTCCTCTTTGACCACCTCTTTGAGTGTCGGATTCATCTTGCACTAAGGTTGTCTGATGGGTCTAGAATCCTCCTGAGTATAGATATGGTGTGTGCTTAGGTCAGGGTGTAGACCTTTCATGTCACTATAATCCCAGGGATATGCAGACTTATGTTTCTTTAACACTGCAGTTAGTTGTCTTGTTTCCTGCTCTAACAATGTGGAGCTAATCTTCAGGATCTTGTTAGGTTCAATTTCCACTTCCCTAATTTCAGACTCCACATCAGGGATAACGACATTATTAGATGAGATCGGAGTACTGTCAATTTGTTGAGTGGTGCAAACTACACTAAACAACTCCACGAAGTCTCCTGAGGAATTAGAAGAAATAAATTGACTAAGTAGATCATCCTTAGTTAATTGTTTTGCTGCCATTGTTTGTTCAATCATGTACAGCTGTAGGGTGTCATCTGCTTGCTCAATTCCTTTTTCTTCTGACCAAATAGGAAGTTCGGGTTGGAGTATTGGCTTCATGGTAGGATATAAAATAAGTTCCTTAATAGCATTTCCACGAGATATGCGCATGTCACCTGACCGACAGCCAATATAAGCGTCTGTCGTGGCCAACCATGGTCTACCTAGAATTAGGGGGTAGCCTCCCAAGTTTGGTTTTGTTTGTAGAACCATGAAGTCTACCCAGTACTCCCATGAGTCAATTGAAATAACAAGATCTTCTATATTGCCTTCTGGTTTCACAGGAGATTGGTAAGCCAACTGTAAGATAGTAGAAGTTTGTTTGAGTTTTGTAATGCCCAATCTATCCATTGTTCTTTTAGTCATGACATTAATAGCTGCTCCCAAGGCTATCAATGTATTAGAGATAGAAATGCCATTGATTTTCACTTTAACCACAGGACTACCAGGGTCAGAGTACTTAGCAGTAAGGGTATTACCCATCATCAATTCAGCCAAGTCACCTATCACATGGACTGTTGGGGGGTCTTTTCGTTTCCTGCCTGGCTTTTTCAAACAGAATTCTCTGAAAACTTTGGAGTAAATGGGAATGTCTTTGATAGCTTGGAATAGTGGAATTTTGACACAAACATTTTGTAATTCTCCAAGGAGATCAAATTCTGATTATGGCATAAACGTTTCTATGGCCAAGCATTCAGGATATGGTGGTGGTTGTTTTTGCCTGATTTGAGGTGATTTCCTAGGTGGGATGGGTGGGAAGTTGTCTTGAGATTGCACTGGTATTTCTTTGGATTGGGATGGTAAATTTTTTGGTGTTTCTTCCTCCTCCTCCTCTAAAATTATAGGAGAGGTGGTTTTATTAGTTTACCTATGAGAGCGTAATTGAATGTCGTGGCAGTACACCGTGGAGATGGAATAGGATGGATAATTGGGTATTTCAGCAGCCATTACAGGTTGTCCAACCTTATTATTAGGGTTAGGAGGGGGTTGTGCAGGAAGAAGTGGTTTTGGAGGTTGATTGTTCACTGGAAAGGTTAACTAGAGTTGTAGGAGGTGTTGCATTAATGGTTGTACTGATGCAAATGGGAATTGAGGATTCTGTAATTGTTGGACTTGTTGAGCTTGTGTAACTTGCGACTGATGTAATTGAGTATTGTTCCAATAAGGATTAAATGATTGCATAGGATCTAGTACCGTACCTGAAGGTCGAGGTTGCCATGGACATTTTTGAGATATAAAACAGTCTGGTTTTGCATCCGTCCCTGCTTCTTGATATATAGCTTTGAGCCCTAGCAGCGAAGGATATTCTTTTGTAGGGTGCTCCAGCTCGCATAGAAGACAGATCTCCACTTTTTCTAATGGGAAGCTTTTGAGGGGATGTCTCTTTCTGCATTTAGGACAGAAGACAGTCAAAGCTCGATCCTCCTCCTCTTGCCTTTTCTTTGCTTGGAGTGTGTCTAACTGAGAACTCAGGGAACTAAGTATATCAATCTTGAAATCCTCCAAGAGGTTCCCAATTTCCACCCTTGAAACTCCTTCTCTTGAGGTCTTCGTGGTTCTGTTTACTGTATCCCGAATTCCTTTACCTGATCTAGAGGCATTCCTTGAATACCTTCTGCAGAGATCACATATTTCTACATATTTTAGTAGGGACACATCCCCTGCACCCATCAAATTCAGGGGATCAATGCAATCATCTCTAATCCCTCATGAGAGAAGAATCTTCAATGTGTCATCATTCAACGCATTATGCCTTGATCTTTGCAAATTATATTGAAATCTCTCCACATAGTCTTTGAAATTCTCATCCTCCTGCTGGGTCATCTTAAAAATGGCTTCCTTCCGGTCCTTGTCCTTGTAGTATTATTGATATTTATCCAGAAAATGTTTCTTCATTTGAGCCCAAGTTGTTATACTATCTCCTCCTATGCCCATGAACCATCTCAGAGCCTAGCTTTTCAAAGTGGCTGGAAAAAGCTTGAGTTTCTGGTGATCTATAACATAGTCATAGCTCCTGCATAGGACATCAAATTCAAATAGGAATGTATCCGGGTCTTCACTCGCCATACCATGGAAGTTAGGCAATGCTGAATGTGGAATGTTCTTCATCTGGTTTGTGAGTGTCGATCCATAGTTCCTGATTGGGAATTCGAAAGTAACCGTTCCTGTACTAGATTCTCCATATGTGTTTCCTCGATTTGTCTCTTCCTAGCGGGGAATGTGTTCTCCCTCGCCATCCATACCTGCCATTAGATATTCTAGAGTAGTTGACCCAGTGGACCATGGGGATTTAGCAACCAATTGTTCCTCTTCTCCTTGATTATCAACATTGAATTGTTCAGGAAACCCTTCTTCTTGAACCAACTCTTGTTCTGGAACGAATTCTACCTTGGGATTGCCGAGAGATGGTGAATTTCATTGAACACGTCCTCCTTTTATTGAAATTCCTGCACTATTAGTACCTGGGGGAGGGGTATTATATGCATATACCAGTCTACCTTTACTATTTCTTACTCTACGCATGAATACTTTGCATGTTCCAGGATCACAGGGACTTGCAGAAGGAAATATTCTAAATGAATATGTCAGTGCATCTTACTTGACCCTCCTCTGAAATCAGACCAGACGTTTTCCAAAATTGTCACACACCCAATCCACTCAAAGGGAAATAAGAAAAGAAATCACAATTGGAACCAAAATAATCGATCAAACTACAATGTCCTTGGCGACTCCCCGACAATGGCACCAAAATGACGAGATATTTAATTCTCTTTTAATTAAATCGAAGATAGAAAGCTGTGCATAAATTATCAACCCAGGGCTACGAGAGCTTATGAGCTACCAAGCAAAATATATTCCGAACACTGCAACTTGGAATATCTTTGACATAGAGAAAATTAATGAATCATTCAGTCATAATTAGGATGTAATCTTTTAGGGAATGGACTTCTAAGAAATTACTAACTTCCTAAAGAATCTTGCAATTTAATGAAAGTTCCTAATTATCAAATAGCATTTGGATAAACTACAGAAAAGATCTTGTGTATCAATGAAAACATCTAACTCTCAACACCATTCAGCTAGACTACAGAAAGAGATCACTACCAACACAATTTGTCGAATTACAGAAAGCAATTAAATTCCTATTCTAATTAACAAACTGGAAATTTCCTAATGAAATTAATTCACTTAATTGAAAATGAAAAGGGTTGGATAATGAATTGAATTCCATAGTCTGCCTTTACCTACACGCACTGACAACAGAAATTGGAAAGAACCTAAGTGCATCCATTCACTACATGATTAATACTAACTAGATATTTATCGTTCATAAATTCCTCTGTGATCAATAATGAAAATAACACTGTAATGCAATCACACCATTCGTTAAGAATTCACACACAACAAAGCTCAACACACCAATTCTATGTATTAATTAATCGCATCAACCACACTGTGTTAATAATTAACCTACCAAACTGAACACACATGCATAAAGGAAATAAATCCTATCTATAACAACACTTGTCACAGAAGGGGGCCCTGCCTTCGGAAATAGGAGCTGAACAGCCTCTCAATCACATGAAATGGATCAACACATCGAATCAGATAAAAACAGGAATTTCTTATATAGAACATTGATACAGCTTTCAATAATTCTTATGCAATTGAGGCTAACCCTTCTGTAGAGTCCCCATATCTTTTATACATCAACGCTTATGAGAGGATAAATGAGGAATCTCATAGTTACAATGAATCCCCCAATAAATCCTATCTACGGATCTTTAATAAGATATTTCAGGGATATACATCATGGAAAGTGGAGGAATATCCCTGGGATGTTAGGATGGTCAACTATGAGTCATCATAGACCCATAATACTGAATTAAGCATAAAACCTCCATCTCCTTGGATCGACTGCGGCATCATCTGATTGTTGGATAGGTAACCAAAATACTGTAGTAGAATACATCAAGCTGGATACCTCAGTGTAATAGCTCCAGACTGAAATGCATATCTTCCAGCTTCCATAGTCCTTCATTCTGCAACCTGTAGATAAACTGACACTGAACCTGAAACATATCTTCTTTAGTAGGAAATAATGGCAACATAGCCCTATCAATCACAAGCAATTGACAAATAACAGAAAGGTCCAGATCAATTCTTAACAAGGCTAAAATGTGCAAAATGAAACCGAAAGAGCCAGTAGGAATACAGGAGTATGTCAAAAAGGAGTAAAAAACAAGGTAGAAAGGAGGAACAAAAAAGGGTCATATGCACAGCCCATCAAATACCACTAACCCCTCTGGAAGCTTATACCACCACTATTTGATCAAAGTCTTGATCACTCACCAGTTGGAAGAAAAGGGGCAAACCTAGGAATGCTTTGTCTTTGAAGTCCTGAACCCTCACCTAGTTAAGAAGCCTACGGTCAAATCCCCTATCTCTCGTAAACATCATCATTTCCTATCCCATGCTAATGAGCCAGCCCAAACCTTTTTCCAAGAAGAAAAGGTTACCAAGTTCGTAATATTTAGTGAGGGTCCCTCGGGATAAATACACCCTAATCATTCATCATCTCCTGAGCATGTCCACGAGGACACAACCACGGAACTCCCATTATTTTCACCCATACCCACAAAGTCAAGAAGGGATAATTGTGACCAATTGGTCGACCATACCGTCATCCAGTCCGTCGACCAAACTATTGTTCAGACCATCAATCAGTCAGTCATTGATCCAATGCACTTGGACAACCTTGACGACCAAGCAAATGACCCTATCTTTGAGTCCCCTCTCCTCGCATTGGCCAATTTATCATCCACTTTACTTAAAGACCCTATCTTGGAGCTTGCGTCTGAACATAATGAAGATAAGACCCCTGAGAAACACATTACACCTAATGATCTCGAACCACCCCTAAGGGGCTCAAGCCCTCAAGAGGACCCTACGTCTCTTGTAGAAGCATCTGCTCCACTCCATCAGATTGTGGAAAGATTAACCAAATACATAGCAGAGTTGAGAAGCTAGAACGAGATGTATGTTGAGATCATCTCTGGGCTTCATCAAGAGAACAAAGACTTACGTTTTCAGGTGAAGTATGTGGAATATTAAATGAATCCAAGAGAACGTCCAACCTTTCTCTCTGGTTGAAGCATGATACTTTGAAGGAGCAGTTTCATAAGCTTAGAGCTAAATCCACTTCCTCTTCCAAGTCGAAGGCAGCTGCTACCGGAGTTCAGCCTTCTTCCTGAATTTCTCTTTCTTTTTGCTCAGTGGGACCTGGCATATCTCCGGTTTGGGGGAATGTTGGTGTCCATTTTGTCACCATTTTTTATTATCAAACACACTCTAAATGGCATCATTTTCACCATTTTTAATATGATAAGTTATTATTTCCACCATTCAGACCGTCAAACAGATCATGTATGGATATATTCACACATTACATGAATTTTGGGTAAAAATCATCATATTGTGATTCATTGATGCTTATTTAATATTTCTTGGCTTGCTTGGAAAATATATTTCATTCCACAGGTTATGGCTCTCAAACGAACCTCCATTCAGACGTGTATTCACAGTGCAAACCATCATCTGCATTCAGCCTGTCGTTCAGACCCGCATTTGTTAAGATTCAATATTCTAAGACATAAAATATCAGCATTACATTCCATTTCACAATAAAAGCATATACAGGATCACTGAAGAAACAATAAGCACATTATAAACACAAGAGACACAGATTTATCCTGGGAAACCCTCATGGGGTAGAAAACCCAGCAAAGCTTCCTCAATATAGATGACCAGCAATATACAAATATGAAAACCAAAGACATGATCTCCTCCTCCCCCTTTAGCAGACCTCTCTCTCACAAGTGCGCTACATTTCAAGTGAGGGAAGTGTGTTTGTAATGAGGAACACACCTCCTCTGTTTATACACATCTCCAACTTGTACTTTATATTAACTAGGTCGTCCCCAACTTTACCACTGGGTTAAGAACCCCACTACAACTGACTGGGCTGACCCCACTAGGGTGGTATAACAACCCTTTGACCCACATAACACATACAGGGCCGACCCCCACTAGGGAAGTCTAATAACCCAAGTTACCACATTCCGACGGAGGAATAAACATCTCCAGATATACAATAAGATCTTCACGGAGGAATGAAACATCTCCGGAATAATAAAGTATAAATATAATATTCTTTGAAGTTACAATATCTCAACACTCCCCCTTAACGAGAAGGATATTATAACAGCATCTGCACGAGCAAGGATTCATAAACATCATACATGATACATCTATAAATCATTGAAAGCTTTCTCAACATCATCAGTAACTCAAGCAGTTACTGGAACATCTTAAATACTGGAACATCAACATCTTCAGTACTGAGTCTTTATCTTCTACAGCACTCGAACAACTACAACAACATCAACATCTGGATCCTCACAATCATCAGCATCGTCATCACACGATCATCAACATCGTCATCTAGACCATCACGATCAACAGCATCGTCATCTAGATCATCACGATTAGCAGCATCTTCATCACAATATCATCAACATCGTCATCACACGATCATCAGCATCATCATCACACGATCATCAACATTGTCATCTAGACCATCACGATCAGCAGCATTGTCATCTAGATCATCATGATCAGCAACATCTTCGTCACACGATCATTAGCATCGTCATCTAGACCATCACGATCAACAGCATCGTCATCTAGATCATCACGATCAGCAGCATCGTCATCTAGGTCATCAGTATTAGTATCCACACCAATACAAGTATACACATCATCAATACAAGTATCCTCATCAATACAAGTATACATATCATCAATACAAGTATCCTCATCAATACATATCATCAATATCAATACAAGTATCCTCATTAGTCAAGCAACATACTCTGCAATACACATGATCCTTCCTTTCAGAATTACGGGATCAATCTCATCACAATCATGTTTAAGACTATCCTTCCTTTCGGAATTACGAGATTTACGTTCTAAGGATGATTAATCCACACCATTCATTTAGGACTATGTCCAAGGATGATTTAATCCACACCATTCATTTAGAACTATGTCCAAGGATGATTTAATCCTCACCATTCATTTAGGACTATGTCCAAGGATGATTTAATCCACACCATTCATTTAGGACTATGTCCAAGGATGATTTAATCCACACCATTCATTTAGGACCATGTCCAAGGATGATTTAATCCTCACCATTCATTTAGGACCATGTCCAAGGATGATTTAATCCTCACCATTCATTTAGGACGATGTCCAAGGATGATTTAATCCCCATTGTACATTTAGGACTATGTCCAAGGATGACTTAATCTCCACCATACATTTAGGAATATGTCCAAGGATGACTTAATCCCCACCGTACATTTAGGACTATGTCCAAGGATGACTTAATCCCCACCGTACATTTAGGACTATGTCCAAAGATGACTTAATCCCCACCGTACATTTAGGACTATGTCCAAGGATGACTTAATCCCCACCGTACATTTAGGACTATGTCCAAGGATGACTTAATCCCCACATGTCCATTAAGGACTTCATTCTCGAAGACCATACGTCTACGGATCAATTCAAGGGACCGAATTCCGGGGACGATACAATCCCCACTTGTCCACTAAGGACTTCATTCTCAAAGACATATGTCTACGGCTCACTTTAGGACTAAAGTCCATGGATGATCCAATCCCCACTTGTCCACTAAGGACTTCATTCTCGGAGAAATATGTCTACGGATCAATTTAGAACATGTGTTCAAGGATGATGCAATCCCCTCGTCAACTTAGACCCTGTCTAAGGACCATCCAC
This sequence comes from Larix kaempferi, assembly GCA_027924585.1. Classification (NCBI taxonomy): domain Eukaryota; kingdom Viridiplantae; phylum Streptophyta; class Pinopsida; order Pinales; family Pinaceae; genus Larix; species Larix kaempferi. Next base: position 11,705,503 of record BSBM01000084.1, read on the forward strand.
CAACCTCTCTGTCGGCATCACCAATATAGGTATCCACATAATCGACCTCACTATCGATGCAGGCAATCTCATCATAAGTGACCACATCACTCCCCCTCTCGAGGAGGGTCCTACCAAGCTTGTCTCGGAAAATACTCAAACTTTACTTGAGGTAGGGTTTTGGTTAGTACATCGGTAACTTGTTCACTTGAGGTAGAGGTTTGGTTAGTACATCAGTAACTTGTTCACTTGAGGTAGAGGTTTTGTTAGTACATTGGCAACTTGTTACAAATTTGAACTTTATAGTTTCTTTATGCGCCATATCATGGAACACTGGATTCTCTGCCATCTTGATACAACTCTGTTTGTCACATAGGATCACAGTTGGGTCTATCTCTAAGTCAAACAATCCAGAAGCCATACTGCTTCACAACTAGCAAAGCAACCTGCCATATATTCCGCTTGTGCTGAGAGCCACACTAGATTGCTTCCAGCTAAACCACGAGATCATGGTTGATCCCAGACAATAACATCCTCTCGATGTGTTCTTCCTGTCTGATGCACTCTCTTCTCAATCAACATCTGTGTAGCCATCTGAAGTCATGATCTCCAAGATAGCATAGATCAAAGTCTATCGTATCCTTTAGGTACCTCATCACATGCTTTGCAATTATCAGGTGAACACATCTAGTTTCCACTAGATACTGACTCAATGTGTTCACAGCAAAGCATATATATGACCTAGTATTTGTTAGATACATCAATGACCCAATAATTTGTCTATACAGAGTTATATACATTAACTTTGATGAGTCATCCGCTAACAGCTTCAAGTTGGAATCTATGAGAGTGGCCATTCCAACACATCAAGTCCTTTTTATATTTCTCGGCATACTTTCCCTGGTTGAGAAAGATTCCTTCTGAGTCGTGCCATACTTCTAGACCTAGGAAGTAATGCATCAATCTGATATCTTTCATTTTCATTTCTACAGCCATCTATCTGTGCCATCTCTCGTCAGATGGGTCTACTGATATGAGCCTCAATATCATTCGAACTCTGTGGTGAGTTCTTTCTTGCATCCATGTCATCTGTGTATAGAAACCATATTCAATCTTGTAGCAAAGGTTGAGATCCACATCACCCATGGTGATAATTAAGCTCATCAATTGACTATCGATCCTAGGTACCCATACAAAACCTGATTCACACTTCTTCTTTAATTACACCATTAAGAGAATGGTCTTATCTAGTCACTTGGAGCAAACATCTCGTCATGATTCTCTTCCTCTTTCTAAGAGAATCTTCTATCCACAAGCCTTCTATATTTTGTTTGATTTGTAAATCTTCTTTGTTGAACATCCATCACTTGTTCAGTGTTCATCATTCTTCATGATCTTTCCTACATATCAAAATTAAGTACATGATTAGTAATACTTCATAATCATGAAATCATGTTGACATGATAACCTATTTTGCATACAGATATCATTTACATAGTTATGCAACTATCTTGACCAATACTTTGGCACAACACTTTTCCATATCCTATATACATATAGTGGTTATCTAGATGCCTTCCATCTCTACCAAAACATACTATCGAGAGCGTGCACAGCTCTCAGCATGTCAGCAAAGAGGTTTCATTCTAGACAAGCAACAATCAAATATTTGTCCAACTTACCAATCATATGCATATTAGTAGTATACTGTTCAATGCTCTATGAATGTTTACACTCAGCATGATATATTCTAGGAATACAAATATGCATACAACCTATTACAAGCAATATCATTTACTATTTCAAATAACAACTCAAGTACTTATCTTTTATGTTTATGTGGTTGCCTCCCGCTTGATCTTCTATATGTCTTTTGAACTTCTATTCATTTTGTACCACTGTGCATGCTCAAGTGTGCACTAGTGTCATCCTCATGATCTCATACACAAATATACATTCATTAATATATTATAATCTTTAATATATATATCCATGATCATAGATAATAAACATTAGTAGTCAAGGTTTCAGGGAAGTCTTCTTTTACTCATGCATCAATCAGGATAAGAGACATAATATTCATAAACCCTTGATTACTAACTTTATGAATAAGCATAACCAATCATACCAAGTATACTTATATAAGGGATCCTAACACAAAGTAAGATTCGAACTTGATATAGGAAAACATACCTGGATTAGTATACCTGCTTAGTTATGTCTAACATACCTAATCAATATCTTCTTTGTTCTCTTCAATTATTTAGAGATCCTATGCTGAAACCTGCATATCTCATAGGTTAAGCATAATAGAACAAAGTCATACATACCTCGTAAGTAGAACTTCTATGTGATCAAGCATTATGGATGAGTCTTTGTCTTCATGTTGTCATGGTCATGGAACTTGATTTGTCTTTCATGATGTACCTGTATCTTGTTAGCAGACAACATCAACCTCATACAACACCACAGTGCATTAGTACAATAACCCTAATCAATGAATGTCTTCTATCATTCACATGTATTCATACTTTTATTAGCATGATAAGACAAATCTAACATTAATGAAGATTGTACTAATAAATAATATGAAGACAAACATATTATGAACTTAATCAAGAATCAGATTTCAAGACATACCTGTACCTCCTTAAGTCATACATGTCGAGACTTCTTGTAGTCTTCTTATGTAAGGCCTTAGCCTCAACTCCCCCTGAAACTTGATTTCAATTTTGAAATCTCCAAAATTTGACCCCTCAAAATTGCCTTCGAAACTTCTGGATCTTCTGGACAGGATTCCGAACTAGGGTTTGATGAAGCCCACCCTTCTGCCCAATCAAAAGGCTCGATCCAAGGCTCTAAACTCTTATTTTTCTGAGGAGCTTCCAGCCGTGGTCACAGACTTCAAAAATTCCAACTTTTGCTAAAGCCCTAATTTTCCATCTTTCTGATCAAAATCCCGAACTAGGGTTTGATCAAGCCCGGTCTTTTATCCAACTAAAAAATTTGATCGTGGTCTCTAAATTTCAATTTTCCTGAGTAGCATTCAGCCGTGGACTCCAATTCCAAAAATTCTAACTTTCTTCGAAACCCTAAATTCCGGAAGCCATGAATAAAGGTGCTCCAAAAATAATTATGTTTTGACATAAAAATGTACCTGATTGTTTCTGCTGTAACTCCGAACTTTTTGATCCAAAGGGTCTGAAAAATTTTCTTGTGGTATCTTGACATGTCATCTTTCCATCCCAACAGGTCTGACCTCAATTGGATTTTCTGAGAGAGAGTTATGCCAAGTGTCACAACATGACCTATTTATGTGATAAAATAGGAGAGCGAACTTGTATGGCATTCCACGTGTCACAGGTTCAACTTCGGCCTCTGAAAAAATTTTCTAAGATAGTACAATCTGTGTACTACCTTTCAATTGTTATGAAATTTCATTTGGAGCTTCCTAGCCCAAGTTATGACCTTTTTTCCTTGGTCACCTGATTTCCTTGGTCACCTATAAAGGTTTCAAATCTTGAAACTTCGCAAAAATGGATTTATAGTGAAAGTTCCACGATGACTGGTTTTTGCTATCTAAAACCCAAACCTTCAAATTGTCGCAAGTGAAGCAAGTGTCGTAAGTGCCATACATTGCCTTCCTTCAGGTTAGCTCTGATACCATGTTAAGATTCAATATTATAAGTTAGAAAATATCAGCATTACCTTCCATTTCACAATAATAGCATATACAGGATCACTGAAGAAACAACAAGCCCAACATAAACACAAGAGACACAGATTTATCCTGGGAAACCCTCATGGGGTAGAAAACCCAGCAAAGCTTCCTCAATATAGATGACCAGCAATATACAAATATGAAAACCAAAGACCTGATCTCCTCCTCCTCCATACCAGACCTCTCTCTCACAAGTGCGCTACATTTCAAGTGAGGGAAGTGTGTGTGTGTAATGAGGAACACACCTCCTCTGTTTATACAGATCTCTGACTTCTACTTTATATTAACTAGGTCGGCCCCAAATTTACCACTGGGTTAAACACCCCACTACAAATGACTGGGCCAACCCCACTAGGGTGGTCTAACAACCCTTTGACCCACATAACACATACAGGGCCGACCCCCACTAGGGAAGTCTAATAACCCAAGTTACCACATTCCGACAGAGGAATAAACATCTCCGGATATACAATAAGATCTTCACGGAGGAATGAAACATCTCCGGAATAATAAAGTACAAATATAATATTATTTGAAGTTACAATATCTCAACAGCATTTAACCCATGAGATCGTTGATTATGATATTCTCGGGCCGTTAGAAAGCAAACCATCACATGGGTTCTGTTTAGAACATGGCCCTTATGGTGCGTGAGCTGGTGTAATGGAAGATTCCCTCTCCTACATGCTCAGATCGACAAAACATCTCTCTGCACACGTCAACAAAGGATCAACATCTCAATGACCGCGTGAAGGAAACCAACACCGTGGAACCTGGTAGATTCCTCGTGCGCTGTCGTAAACTATTATGGGGCCATTCCTTGGCCATGTGTTGTCATGTATTGCTAAGCAAAGTTGTTTTTTGGCATTAAGACTGCCTATTATTAGAGCAGTCGACCACTAAAGGGTCGACTTGCTCCCCTAATTGTAACTCTGTATATATAGACGTCTTTGTGACTGAAATAAGTTAGTCGTTTTAGTCTCTTAGTTTCTAGTTTTTCAGCTGCAAGTAGACACAACAACGCTGTAACTCTGTTTTAAATTAATATACCATAGTTCTAGTTTTATGAGAGCTCAGTAGCGTGCATGGTGATTGATTGATTAAGGCGCAGCCTCTGATTGCTAAGAAGGGCCCCTCAACAACCAATGGTCTTCCGTCTGTGTATATAATTTGTCTTTGTCTTCTACAGATAAGTTGTGTTATTTGTTTAATTTATGTATTCATTTTGTATGTGATCTCCTTGTTTTGTAATCTATATGTTGTTTTACCACTTATGAAAAATGATACCTCTGTTTTATGATCTATATGTTTAATTTGTTGTTCATGTAAATGATATTTCCAGAATGTAATTAGTGACAGGTCATGCTTAGTTTACTTAGTCATGCTTAGTTGCTCATGTTTAGTTTGCTTAGTTTGCTCTTAGCCCTGTATTTACAAACACTTAGAATTTAGTTAGCTTTACATTCCAAGTTCATTCGTAATCAGAATTAGTTTTGTTAGTTTATTTCCTGTAGCTGTAGGTTAGTTTTTTTTATCTCAGTTTTGTTTTCTTATGCCATAGAAATAGTTCATTCCTTAGACAATGATTAAAATAGGTTACTTCTTGTTATCTTAACTCCTAAACACTCTATGCATTGCTTCCTTGCACTGTGTGTTCATATGCATGAGTCAGCTGACGTCAAGATCATCCAAACCACTTCTTTCCTTAGTTTAAATCGTTTTCCTCCATCCGAACTGTCATTCAGACTGTCATTTGGACAACCATCTGGATCGTCATTCAAACCTTAATACTTTCTGCATTGTTGTTATGCTTATTTAGAATCCAATTTCTTGGTCTTTGAACTGTGATATTTCTTTCTTTTAAATTAGCCTCCTTAGATGTAATTAATATCTTGTTTTACACCACTTAGAGTTTTAATTAAGTTTGTCATCATCCTTAGTTTTCATTCTATCTTTCCTTAACCTTGATTTAGTTACTTTACAAGTTATGTTTCTCTTATGTTCGGTTCATTAATGCTTTACTGTTACAAAATTTATTAGTTTCATTCTTAGTGTAGTTTATCATATGTCGTTAAGATTAATATCAAATTATGTTTAATAATTTCATTCTCCAAGTTATCTTAATTTTGATAGTTCTTCGTTAAGCATACGATTAGTTTTCCCATTCGTACCAATAATGAAGATGTTCATAGAAAAGGATTTGGTTCATAAGTAAAACATCTTTATCAAGTTTTCTACTTGCTTCTGAATACAATATCTTTATCAAGTTTTCTACTTGTTTCTGAATAAATATCTTTTTATCAAATTTTCTACTTGCTTCTCAATTAAATTCAGTTTCAAGTAAATATCTTTATTAAGTTTTCTACTTGCTTCTAGACTTCATTAGTTCCAAGTCAATTGCTTACGGATAGAAAATAGGTAATAATGTTTAACGTTAATTGTAGTTGGACAATATTTAGTCTGCATTTATTTGTAGAAGTTAAACTAGATTTAGTTCCATTTTGTTTCCTTGTCACATTTGAAAGCCACTTTGATACATTCACTCATATTCTCATTACATTTGATACACTTCCTCAGAATCCCCAAGGAGAATGGAATTAGGTAGTTTAGTGTAGTTTTGAAGTATTAATTGAATGCATGAATAGTTGTTGAATTCCCTAAGTAGTTTGTAGTTTTTGTTTTAAGCCAAGTAGTTTTCATTTTCATAAAAAGCAGTTTTCTTTTTTATCAGTATTTGTTCTTTTCAATTATTGTCCATAGAATAGAGTAGTATAGCTTGATACTATTATGATATGTTGGTTTAATTAGGTTTAATTAGTTCCTTCATTTTTTATTTTTTTTTCTGAAGTTTGACTCGGTTTTTCATTTTGAAAGATCTTTCAATCTTTTCTTTATTAAACATTTCTAAGGTCTGTCGAGCCGAAACTTTAGGCCCCATTCTACCTGAGCATATACTGTGCCACAACTCTAAGATTACCAACCCTGGTCAATAATTAAATATTTTGGTGATTCTTTAAGATAGTAAACACACCTCAGTAGGTATCAGATCCATGGCAGGGACAAGACAACTCTTCTACAGATATTTCATATGAATATTGAGCAAATTTTGCTAAAAAATATTGCAACAATTTTTTGCAGTTGCAGCACTTTTTGCAGTTGCAGCTATTACACAAAATATTCCAACTCTGCACCAGAAGCCAAAAATTTTCCACATAATTCCCGGATATTGTGCATCCGACTCTTCAAGCTTGCTTGATAGTCTATGATGGGTGTGTTGCAACTTGAAAAGTGCAGGGTGTTGACCTAAGTGGTTCTTGTTTGTTTGTGATTGCAGGTTTCTCACTCCCTCCTATTGCGTTCACTATTGCAGAGATGGACTCTTCTTCACAAAATATTCTCACTCCTTTCAACTACCATCAATAGAAGGATGATGTTGAGATTTTGTTGTGCTCTAAGGGATTCTACAGAGTCACCATGGGCCTAGAACCAGAGCTAAATTATGCAGTAGAGAATTTCAAGTACTTCAATAAGCTTGATGAAGCTTATGGTTTTCTTTGTCTCAATATTTTGAAGGATGTTATTTTCCATCTCAGTGGATTGACTACTCCAAAAGAAGTGTGGGAAAAAATTTCCAATCTTTTTGGTAAGCAAGATGAGATGAGGACTTATCAATTGGAGAATGAACTGATTTCCCTAAATCCTGAGAATTTCGAAACCATCAATGAGTTTTTAACCAAGTTTAAGCATTTGGTACTACAGTTGAAGCAATGTGGTGTTGAGAAGAAATATGTGCAGTTGATTCTTTCTATCCTTACAAAGATAGGAAAATATTAGTTAGTGTTTGTCTCTACTTTCCATTCAGAAAAAATCACTATTTCGAATTGGAATATTCCTACCTTGAATGAATTCATTGAGTCCTTACCAAAAGAGCATGATAAGCTTGTTCAAATGGGGTCCATTAAAACCTCCAAAGATCAAGACATTTTTGCTGAAGGACCCAAAGCTACGAATGGTAAGGGAAAACTAAAGAAAGAGAAGGCCAATTTTGATCATCCAAAGCAAAAGGAGAAGTCCAAGCAGTCAGATGAGCCCTTTGGTTCAAGAAAAGACAAGCAAAAGGGAAAAGAGAAGACAAAGTGTTCCTCTCGTTGTAGGGGCTTTCATCCTGAAAGCTCACGAATAAAGAAAAATATTGATTAGATGGCCCTTCTCTTGGATAAAAACAACATTACTCTTCTAGATGGAGCAAGGAAGAAGGACAAAAATGATCATATAAAAAGAGGTCATGCACTCATGGAAAGTGTTTCGAATTCTAGAGCTCTTCTCATAGATTTAGGAGATTCAAATCACATGGTTGCAAGTAAATAATCCTTCTCATCATTGGAATCCAACAGATGCATCTCCATCCACATGGGAGATGATTCACAAATTTCTTCGAAAGGAAAAGGTACTATTCATTTAGAACATGGCAGTTTTCAAAATGTTCTCTATGTTCCTTCTCTAGCTTCAAACCTGCTTTCTGTGTATCATATGACACACATTGGTTTTCCAAAGAAGGTTGTATTCATCCGTAATAATATTTAAATTTATTATATTTCCACCGTAAATCTCATTGCAGTAGGAAAGGCAAATCATGCTGCAAAAACATATTAGTTTTCCAACTTTTTTCCACATTCAAAGCCAAGTTCCCTTCTGACTCATGGAAATGAGGTTTTCCAACTATGGCGTGAGAGGTTTGGACACCTAAATTATAAATATTTTCATCTGCTACTGAAGAATTCCATGGTTGAAGGCCTTCCTAACATCAAATCCTCGAAATGGATATGCAAGGGTTGCATCATTGGGAAGCACCTTGAGCACAAGTTTGATCGAGGAAAAGCTAGCAGAGCTTCTTGTATTTTGGGTCTATTTCATAGTGATATCAGCAGTACACTACCACATACGTCCATGAATGGATCAAGGTATGTTCTAGCATTTATTGATGATTTCTCCAGATTCACATGGGTCTACTTTTTGAAGAACAAATCAGAAGTGCTAGAAAAATTCAAGAATTTAAAGGATTCTATTGAGACTTCTACTGAGAGAAATATCATATCTCTTAGATATGATACTGGTGGATAATATATCAAATGATATCTGCTGCAAATTTGTGCGAAAAATGCAATCCAAATCCAGCATACAGTCCCCTACACACCTTAATAGAATGGTGTAGCAGAGAGGAAAAATCGAGCACTGAAAGAGATGGCCACTTGTTTTCTTGAGTCGAAAGGTTTGGATCCAAATATTTTGGATGAGTCCATGAATTTTGCTGCATACATTCAAAACAAAGTTCCAAACTCATCCATAAAAGTTACTACTCCCTTCGAATCCTACACTGGTCACAATCTTGATGTGTCCAATCTCAAGGTTTTTGGCTCCACTGCATGGGCTAGAATTCCAACTAAGAAGAGAAGATATTTGGAACCATAGAGTAATGAGTGCGTCCTCATTGGGTATGATGAATAATCCAAAGGATACAAACTCATGGATATCAAATCCAAGAATATATTCATCGAGTGAAGTGTCAAATTTGAAGAACCGCTTCAAGATCTAAAACTAGTCGAGGAAGGAAATGTTGAATTGCCTCCTCTCCAAGAAGAAGATTCGGAAGAAGATGATGAAAGTTTGTGTTCTGATATTTCTAATATTTTATCATAAATTAATGAACATGAAACATCAGGTTCATATTCAGATCCAGATGAGCTCCCTCAAGACCAAATTGGGCAGAAAAGACTCTCAATTCTGTTGGTTCTAACATTGGAAAACCTGCCGATCCAAGAAGAACTTGAGCATACTTTCAAAGAGAAGGTATGGCTCTTTCATATTTTGATCCTTTACTGTCTGAATAATGTTTTCTAATGATAGGTTCAGATCCTAAATCATACTCTCATGCCCATCGAGATCCGAGATGGAAAACCGCAATGGATGAAGAGTACAATTCTCTTCAGAAAAATGCTACATGGGAGCTAGTTTCTCTTCCACCTGGGAGGAAATTAGTTCAATGCAAATGGGTCTACCGAACTAAGGTTTCTGTAGATGGATCAACTTGAAAATACAAATCTAGGTTGGTGGAAAAAGGATTCTCACAAGTTCATGGTGTGGACTACACAGAAACCATTGCACCGATTGCAAAAATGGATTCTATATGCCTAGTTTTGGCAATTTCGACATCTAAGCACTGGGAGGTGGACCACATGGATGTGAAGAGTGAATTTATTCGTGGAGATATGAAGGAAGAGATTTAAATGAAGAATCTTGAAGGATACATATCAGATCCGACATTATTGTGTAGACTGAAGAAATCATTATATGGTTTAAAACAGACCCCAAGAGCTTGGTATGCAAGGACGGATTCCTTCCTTCTATCACAAAATTTTGCAAGATGCAAATCAGATCCAAATGTGTACCTACAACATCATGAAGGTAATTTGTTGATGATTTTCCTTTATGTTGATAACCTTTTGATTACAGGAAGCACTCTTGCTTCGATCGGCAATATAAAAACCACACTACATCTAGCATTCAGAATTTTGATGGGATCACCATATCTCAGTAAAAATATGCTTTAGACCTGATAAACAAGTTTAATATGAAAGTTTTTAGAGCGGCACCATTCCCATTCCTCCCAAGAATCAGTCTTGAGGATGGTGATTCTACACTATACAGACAGTTGATTGGTAGTATTTTCTATTTGACACACTCTAGGCATGATATTTCTTATGCCATTAGTGTTGTGTAAAGGTACATGCATCAACCCCATGAGCTTCACTGGAAGGAAGCCAAAATAATATTTCACTATGTGCAGGGTACTCGACATTTTGGCATTCACTATGTTGTGGATTCCGATCTAGATTTGGTTGGATTCACTGATTCAGATTGGGCGGGTGATAGCATTGATCAGAAGTCCACTTCTAGATATGTTTTCATGATTGGAACCGGGCCTATTTGCTGTTCAAACAAAAATAAAGCCACCATTGCCTTATCTTCAGCAGAGGCAGAGTATCAAGGAGTAGTCAATGCTTGCATTCAAGCAGTTTGGTTGCAGGGTATTCTAGTAGAGTTTGATATTGGAAGCACCACTTATATTGTCATATTTTATGACAATCATAGTGATATCAAGATATCGATATATCTGGTTCAGAGACAGAGGACCAATAATATTGAGATCCACATGCACTACATCCGAGAGCTTGTGCATGATAGAACCATTGCACTGCAATATTTCCCTACAGAAGAGCAAATTGCAGACATCTTCACCAAGAGCTTCACTAAGAAGAAGTTCTCTTACCTTCGTTCATTGTTGGGGGTGAGTTCTACTATGGTGAGGAAATATTAGATCCTTCAGTGTTCAGTTTGAGGGGGGGGTTTCTTTCCCACTGGGTTTTCCCCTCTTTCCTCACTTAGATTTTTTCTAGCATTTTTGGATTATTTTCTATATTGGGTGACCTATGCCTTTGTTGCTAGGGCCCTTTTATTATTTTTTATAGCTCCATGAGATTAGCTTAAGGGGGGGTGTCGGAGCATTTTCCAACCATGCATCATTTATTTGATCCTTACAGCTTAATTATCCACTTATCCTAAGTATTTTGACTCCATCATGTGCTTACATCATCAGCAGATCATAGTTTCAGTAAATTGGGCCTCCTCCTAAATTCTAGGAGCCAACTGGGCCATCATCTGAGCCTCATCCTACATTATAGGAGCCAACTAGGCCATTATTAGAGCCTCCTCCACCATTCATGGGTTGATTTTCATGACTAATGTGCACTAATTAGTCCAACTGACAACATTTACTAGTTAACTCGCCCAACTGAAGACTAGAAGGTGCCCTACTACACTGTTTGACTTCATCTGGTGTTATTCTCACCTACTATTTAGTTAAACTCCAGACAAAAGGAACCCTCTCCTATTTTTTGGCATTCAGTTGAGTTATGGATTGAGTTAGACTTAGTTAGACTCAGTTAGAAATTTTCAAATTCAGTTAGAGTCAATTATTGATTAGTTAAGTGGTTGACTGGTGTGCCAAGTGGTGTTAACTGCCAAGTAAGCAACTCCCATGCATTCAATTCGAATGACCACATTGGAATTAAAATTGCTTGGATTATTGTAGACATTTTTACACATTTTAATCTATCTTCTGAGTATATGAGATTATTTTACTGCTGCAAACCTTCTGCAGAGTGTTTTCCATACATTTTGTTCCATGCATCTCTAGTAACTGTTGTGTTTGTTCCATAGATCTATTGTGCTTGAATTTCATAGTGTTTTTGTAATTTTTTGAGGATCCTATTGGCTCACATATGATTTGATAACATTAAATATTACTCTATGATATCATTCATTACGTTTCATATTGTAGAAGTATGATATTTTCAGCATTTTCTCCACCCCACTAGAATTGACTAGATTTTTACTGGTTTTTCAGAATGCTTTTGGTAGATGAATGAGAATAGATCCAAATGAGATGATTTATGTTCCTAATTTTATTTAAAATGTTTAATGATCCAATACATTTCTTATATAAGGAATTTGTGAGCCTTCCTTTTCTGTTTGGAAGCTCTTGAAATTTACTATCTATGCAATCCTGGAATGCTTATTTACTTGTATTTTTGTAAATATTTCTAAAAAATTCCTTAAAATTGTTGGAGTTATATATGAATTTTTATTGAATGATATTTCATGTTTATTAACCTCCCTAAGTCAGAAACATTCATCCATATCCTTCAGTCAAAATATAGAGTAATACTAGTCTGCATATGCTGGAGTGCCCAGGAGCATTGCAATAGATTTCAGCCTTGATTATTTTGACCCATAAATGGTCCCAATACTTTTTGCATACATATTAAATTATATCCCAGCCTTCCTTTTACCTATCTCTTCTGAGCCTACCCCCTTACAGTCAAACTAGCTCACCAAGACACTATTTTTAATTGATTCTTTGAGATAGTAAGTTTATGTATCACTAATCCTAGTTGGTACATTACACATGGTTTCCTTTTCAGAGGATTGGATATGGATTGATGTCATTTCCTTACATATGTACATCAACTTGGGTCCCTATTGTGCAGGGCATGCTGGCACAAACCCAGTTGATAGGGGTTCCTCACACTGTCAACACCCAAACCACCACGATCTCCTTGAGCACCATCCCAGACAGGTTTTACCCTGTCCAGCAACACCTGCAGAGCAGATGAAGTCTCACCCAATATGTTCAAGGGAGAGCTGACGAAACCACGTTTCCACTGAATGAAGGAGGACTTTGTGCATCAACTGATCCAGGAGGATCCATAAAGGTCAAATTTTCGAAGTCCTCCAATCTCAGCAAAACTAGCACTAGATCGAAGGGCTCGTCGAGATGATTCCAACGGCGTTCATTTCACCTCAAATGGACTCCATATGAGAAAGTTATCGCGTTCTGTTCTATAAGGTCAACAAGCAAAATTGGCAAAAAGAGGTGCCACATGGCACCACTGACAGGGTGACACGTGGCATCCGTACTATACAAACATGATGACATGGCACCACTGACAAGGTGACACATGGCATCCATACGGTACGGACAAGATGACATGGAAAGTGTACGGACCAACGAAAAGGTGACATGTGGCACCAGTCATAGGATGACACGTGGCATCCGTACAGTACGGACGAGGTGACATGGCATGTACGTACGGACCAATGGAGATTGAACACATGGCAGTACGGGAAGTGACTTGGCGGTTGACTGGATGCCGACTGGGCATGAGGTGGACCAATCCCAGGCCGCCACGTGGCAGCATGGGATTGGACAATATGTCTAATACAAAAATTATGGCCTCCATGGGGTTCAACCCTATGACCTCTCCTGCATAAGCCCTCTGCCTTACTGTTGGGCCACAAGGTGTTTCATGTGTAAGGTATGGGAAAAAAAATTATTTAAAGTTTGTATTGGCGCAAAAAGGGGTTGGGGCTAGCCCCGACCCCTGGTTCTCCCCTTCAACATGATGACCAGGAGCTCCGACCAATGCAGCACTGCGCGTGGAGCCCGCCATTCCGACCACTCTTTACCACATGTGCTTTTTAAAAACTTTGGTTATGGATTTTAAAGTGGGTTTGAAAACATTATAACATATGTAACGAATTTTAGCCTATACTTGGTATAGTTTTAAACTATAACCAACTATATGGTTGGAATATTAAAAGGGGAACATAACTACATAATTTAAGAGCCTAGCCAACTTGGAGGTTTTCAACCATATGCCCAATTAGGAAAATTTGTTGTAACTAAGAATTCATGAGAAACATGTGAAGGGGGTCTTCTCAAGCTATATAAACCCTCTTATTCTCCATTTGCCACTCATGCTTTGGAGTAGAGACTTTGTAGCTAAAGGAGAGAAGGGAGATTGCGTAGCTCTACAGGAGGAAGGTACGAGTGTTTATACTTGTTTTACACCGTCTTCAGGCTTCGGAGTTGCTGGAAGCAGTCTTGTTGTGTTTTGGGCAGCGGTTCTCTTCCCGGCCATTGTCGCCAAGGTATCATTGTATCTTTACTATGTATTTTGCCTTTATGCTGAGATTATAGATCGGCCCTCCTATTGAGAAGTAGGCCCGGAGACGTTGTCCATCCTGGATGAACTCCGTTATCAACTTGTTGTCTTTATGTGCGTATTGTCTATGCTGTTTGGTTCTCTTCTTATGGATTTGTGAGCTTCATTCATGCTCTTTATGCAATTCATGTTAACGTCATAGAGTAGCAAAGATCTTGTTTTCAGATCATCAACTAATCACCTTATCACAACATTGCATAACATATCTAACCATTCATCTTAGGCATTAAACGTAATTCCAGCATCATTCAACATATCTCATTATTGACAGAACCACTAATGCACAATAGATATAATAGTAAAACATTAATTGCAGCAAGAAAACATTGCATCATTCACAAATTCATATCGCATAATGTATTTACCACAAGGAAACAGGAAAGACAAAATGATTCTACTCAAAATCGCATCATATTAACCTTCGCAACAACCCATAGATACAGCAATATAGTTCTTATGTCGCATACCCAGATCAAAAGACAAGCAAAATCATCCGTGCTCAACTATCTCTTCAATTCATCAATTCATGGATCTCCCATCGGTATATAAACACTAACAACGCTATGTCTATTTATAGGCTAACATCTTTAAATTTGTGATCCACTTAGGAAACCATCTAACTACTTCTTAACAAACTATACAAAAAGGATAACCCAAAAACCCAGATAATGCGGTCCAAATGATCCAAAACCCACATAATGCGGTCCAAATGACCCAAAACTACATAAACTAATCGACTTGCACGCTGCTTTCCTTCTTGCGTGATATCTTTGACTCTTCGCAGCATTCGCGATGTTGCGTAGCTGACTCATCCAACCCGCCTGCCAACAGGACCCCAACACAATCTTGTGGCTTGCCCTCGAGCCACATCAGCTAGACATGATGTACTCGTTGATCTTCATCCTGAAGTCCTCGTACTGTTGATCAATCTCCCTGACCTGCTCCTTTACTGCCACAGCCACCACCTGACTCTCTATCACATCCTGCTTGGATGGATGCTCATTCAACTTACCAACAACTTGCCGGTGACCCTCCTACACAGCTTGCAGTGCAAAAATTGCCTTGAGCGAAAACTAACCCCTAATCTCCTGGAACTCATCCAGCTATGTGCTACACTTATTTTGACGCTCTTCTTCCTTGGCGACACGTTGTTGCAATTCTTTCAGTTCCACCGATTTGGTGATTTGAACAACTGGTGGTAGTGTTCTCATCGACATCTTCAATGTTTCCAGCTGCCCTTTCACCTCTTGTTATAACTTGGTCAATTGTCTAATTGCTCATCCTGGATTATGCTGCCCCAAAACTGCGCAGTCTCTGCAGATATTTTTTCGTTGCTTGCTCTAGCTCTCCCAGCTGGGTCACCAACTCATCGATGGTGCACTTCCTATCGGCTATTTTCTCTAGTGGTGTGCCTGGGTTTATTAGAGTTGTTAAATCTACATTGTAGCGCTGGAATTGGGCAATGACAACCCCAAGTCGCTTCCCTCTTTCAACCGGATCCAACTGCGCAGTGGGCTCCAGTATGTACTAACAGGCTTCAGACACTGCCTCCTCCAGCCGCACGCTATTGTCCCAAATGTTGTCTTTATCCACCGTCAAGTGGTCGTGCTCCTTCTTCAATTCCTCAATTGCTCGAGCCTTCTCAGTGACCAACTTCTTTAGCTTGTCTTCCAATTCATCGACCACCTCCCTTTCCGCAACTTCTTTTCCCTTTAATTCATAGACTTCTTTATGAACTGCTACCTTGTTCTCCTGCAATCGCAACAATTGACCGCTGACATCTTGTTCCCTGCCGGCCATCTCCTGGATGGAAACGACCTCCATCTGCACCAATGTCTGCGAAGACAACGCATTGATGTCGATCGACAAGCCTTGTAGCTGCTGCAACGAGGCCTGGAGTGCCTCATTATCAGTCGCAATCGTAGTCAGGGGAATTTGCACATTTCGAACCCGTGGCATAGTGCTGATTGTGCCAATTACCTACACTGGTGCTACCTTTGGTGCCTTCTTCGAAACAATATGAACTAAGGAATCGAGGTGAAATTTTACCTCATTGAAGCCTACTGCTGCCTATTCCTTCAATGCATTAGCTGATGCATTCGTTGCATTGGAACATTTGTTGCATTGGTTAAGGACACAACAAGCCATCCCAACTGTGCTTCCATTGCTAGGGTTGTGCCACTGATCATACCGTGCTCATAGCGCGCCTTTATTTTTCATTCCTCAAGCTCACGCTCTTCATCCATAGGGGTTTGCGATGAATCTTGATCCAAATTAGGGTGTATGTTGTTCCATACCTGGTACATCCGGTGGTATCCCCGTCGATTCTTCTTCGTGACTAGCTGGTGCTTGCCATTCTATGGGCCATTCGTCAATGATCGTATCCAACTCCTTATCGGACAATTTGTAGGGGGTCTGTAACCACTGCTTCCCTATATCACGCCGCGCTTGCACATGAATGATGTGTGGGCCGATCACAAACTTGGAAATCCCTTTATATTCGCGATGACGGCTTGAGACAACTGCGAAACATGCTCAGCTACCACCTGCAGTGCTTCCCAGTAGAGCTAGAACTGTGCTACGGAATCCTTTAGTTTCTCCAGGTCCTGTACCCACCATAGATTATGATAGCACACACCCTTTTGGTCTATGGCGGCATCAACGTCCATCCCTTGGTAATCGTCAGGCTCCATCCATACTACCAGTGCAATCAAAATCAAAATCCATCTATACTCGAATGCCCCTTTTCCTCCCTAGACATTTACTGCATCCTCGTTTAACTGGTTCAACAAGAAGAGTGACCTGTTCATCGGTACACCTTCCATGCACTGCTTGCACTGGTTGGGGCAGTTTTTTCGTACAACTTTGCAATATAGAATCCTTGCCCCAACGCGGACTACTCTATCATTAATATTGTTAGTGCAGTAGGATCGACCATCTCGCTCTAAGCCGTACCGATGTACCAACTTTGCTGCCCACTTCTTGTCATTTTCCTTCCCCCTGAAATATTGCGAAGGGTTCGATCCATCCTTCGGAAATCCTGTGACCTCGGAAAAAAGGTCAACTGTGACGGTGACCGGTATGTCCAACCGTAAATTTCCACCATGAAAGCAGGCCAACAGCTGCTTAATGCAAGCATTTACTTCTATCAACCGCCCAAAGTGTGGAATGTAGATCAAGCCCAACAATCTTGCTTTATCCAATCCCTTTGCCCAATCATGTGGAATCTGTGGTGTCGGGCCGACCTCTCCTGCTCCTCTCGGTAGAAAAGGGTCCGTCATAACATCCTGCTGCACGAGTAAGTCATGATCATCATAATTCAACTGCATTAGCGCAGGCACAATGTCGGTAGTGCATACCATGCCTGGTGGGAGTGCTGACGTCCTGACTTGGTATCGTTGGTTCTTGGTGGGCTTCCCGGGCTGCGCACTAGGTCGACAGGGAGGGATCTACCCCGAAGATATCCACAGTAGATACCCCTATGCGAGCTACAGACTCCACAGTGTTTGAGCTCGACGGACTCGCCTCAGGGACCCCCTCTACCAGCTATGCAAATGCTCGGGTCTGCCGCTTCTCTGGTGGCGGGGAGCTCTACTGCCCTCCCCTCCTCTTTTTCGGGATCATCGATGACCTGACTAACATACTGGCAACTTCCTCCTCAATAGTGACAGGGATGATAGGTGACTCGACCTCGCTCGAAATCTCAATTGTATCTGGTTCACCCGGCATTCCCCACTCGACCCCTGCAATGCTGAATTGCTGCTCACCCCCACGCTCAACACAGTGCAACTCGGCTCTAGAATGCCACTCAACTATGCACAATTCGACTCCAACAATTTTTTGGCTCCACTCACTCTTTGCAAAATAATGGCTTCCGACCAGCCTAAGCCCGTTTTTATAGCGCCAAATTGATCATGCATCATTATGACCAAATCACACCGATGATTATGAGCAAATCATGCATTAATTATCCAAATATGCCACTGATCTTGCCAATCGAATGGTCAGATCCGTAATAAATACGCGTCCCTTCACTAAGCATCAGAAATTAACTGCATTTAACTGTCTGCATTTATTACTGATTTGAGCACGTCATGACCCTGGAGCTATCGTGACCCAGCTCCCAAACTGCGATACAAGTATTTCGACTTGCACGTCCTATCCCTGTTGGTGTGCCATCCTGCCACCTAGCATCCTGCACTTTTTTTTTCCTGATGTTGTAAAGGAATCGCGCTACTCTCAGCCCGTCCTATAGGGATTCAACTTTCTACCATTTACTAGCTTTGGTAGCATCACTCCATCTGACTGTTGCAGTTGTACTGCGCCTCCTCAAGTTATGCAACTGATGCGATAGGAACCGATCCAATGCATCTGTAACTTCCCTGGATGCTTCATGAACTTACTATCATACAACAACACCAAGTCACCTTACTGAAACTATTTATTTGTTATATGGCGACCATGCCAAGGATTTTTCCGATCCTTCTCCATGCACTGGTGAAAACTTGCGATAAAGCGGTCTTCCTCAAGTTGTACCAGCTACTCCAGTCGTTCTACCAACACTACCTCATCATTCATGCCTATCGTTGCCACTATGCGCAAACTCGGAACAATGTACTCCATAGTCATAACTGCTTCTTTGTTAAGAACCCATGTCAACCCATCTATAAGCTTTGTTAGTATATTATTGTTAGATGCATATGCTTTGTAAGTCATCCCGTAGTATTTGTTGATCCATAGTTTTTATTATTGTTGTTGGACGCAAATGCTTTGTAAGACGTCCCGTAGTAATTGTTGATCCATATTTTGTATTGGCCCATGGTTTGTATTGACACATGGTATTGACACATGATATTAGCGCCTAAACATATAAGTTTGTGTTGAGACCAATGAAGGTATCGTGAAGTTATTTTTATTGAGCTTGCTCAAAGGAGGTTGCCCCATTGAAGTGGCCTGCGATCAATATAAAAGTGATTCTGAGTTCTGTTATTTCTGCTATCTTGTGTGTTTTCATTAATTAAATATTGCAGGTTCATCACACTCTTGCCCATACACCAATTTGAAGGGTGTCTGTCCCATCAACCTTTTACAAACCTTTGTCAGCGCATTCTCCAATACTTTGTTGAAAGATTCCACTGTGCCATTTTCCTGCGGATGATATGGCGTACTCTTCTTTTGTTGTATCTAAAGCTCTTCTATCAATGCGCCGATGGTGCGATTAATGAAGTGACTCCCCCTTCGGGAATCCAAACCGAGTGATAATATTGTCAAACAAGAAATGCGCTGTTGTCGTAGCGGTGCAATCTACAACTGGTGCGGCCTCCGCCTATCTTGTCAAATAATTTGTCGTTGTGATTATGTATCATGCACTAGTGCGCTTCCCAGGTGGTTTGATGGGTCCCACGAAATACACGGCCCATTTATCAAATGGTTGCAGTGTCACTTGAGGTATTAGCGACATCTCCTCCCTCCTGGATGGTTTTCCATTCCGTTGACAAATGTCACAAGATTGCGCATATTCTGTTTCATCATTGTGAAAAGTGGGCCACCAAAACCTCACCCGAAGCACCTTCCTGGCAGTAGCGTGACCACCATAGTGTCCAACAGCCACTCTAGCATGTTCTTCTAACAATATATGCCCTTTCTCGTGAGGCAGGACACAATGCTTCAAAATATTGTCTGGTCCTAGATTATACAGTTGTCCGAAAATCAACTGGAAATCGACAGCCTTAACCACCAACTGCTTCTTCTGACTAGTATTCAACTCTTTTGGTCTAGTTCATGTCACCAGAAACTAAATTATCTCTTCGTAGTAGTCATAAGCTACTTCAACCCTGAATAGTTGCGCATCTGGAAACCCATCTTCAATGTTGGTTGGTTCCTTCCCTATCTCAATTCGCAACAGATGATCCGACTCCGCGTTCAAGCGACCGAGCTTCACAATTACCTCAAAATCAAACTCCTGGAAGAGAAGTAACCAATGACATATCTCCCCCCACCAACACAGGCTTATTGACCAAATATTTCAAAGTAGAGTGGTCTATGAACATCTTGACGTGACCTCCCAATAAGTAGTGCCTAAAATTCTTGCAGTGCATATACCCTCGCCAAGCCTTCCCTCTCTGTAGTGGTATAATTTCTCTCTGCATATGACAAATTACGACTCACAAAAGCAATTGGGTGATCCAGATCTCCTTCCCCTGGTTCCATGAGAACTACTCCCAGCACAATCGATGATGCATCCACATGGACATGGAATTTCTTGCTCTGGTCGGGAAATACCAATATTGGCACCGAAGCCATCTTAGCCTTCAGTGTCTCAAAACTTACTTGACATTCTGGACTCCATAAGAATACCGCATCCTTCTTGAGCAACTTTTCCATAGGATTCGTGATCGCATCATAACCCTGGATGAACTTTCAATAATACCCTGTGTGCCCCAACATCGCCCTCAACTGCTTGACATTAGTAGGCAGTGTTAAGCTCAGAATGAGCACAATATTTGTTGGGTCAACCAACAATACCTGCTTGCAAACAATGTGACCCAACAATATTCCAAATGGTGCACAGAAAATGCACTTCTTCAAGTTCAGCGATATTTGATGCTATCGACAGCACTCCAACATCCATCACAGGTTTTCCATATGATTGCTGATCAATCCATATAAACTTGCAGAAACTTCTGAATAAAATCTCTGAAGGCAGCAACAACAACCTGAGAGAATATCGCAGGTGCGTTCTTTAGCCCAAATGACATGATGGTGTACTGGAAACAACCACACTCAGTCACAAACATTGTGTTGTGGCAGTCCTCTTTCACAATTCAGATATGGTGATAACCAGAAAATCCATCCGTAAAGGAATACATCTCTTGGCCACCCACTCCCTCCAGGACTTCGTCAGTGAATGGTGTTGAAAATGGATCATGCATACATGTGTCATTAAGCTTCCTTAGGTCAACACAAATCCGTACCTCGCCTATATTTTTTCCTTGCACCTCTGTCATGTCATGTCCCAAATTTTGAATTGGGTCACAATGGCCTAATCACATTAGCCATATTCATTAGAGTTTGTAAAATTGATGTTAAGGGTCAAATAATTGCCAAGGAGGAAAATTACTAGTTTCCTCGGTTTGGGGTGGAAGATTTGGGATTTGGAATAAGGGGGATAGTAAATTATGTTTAGACATTAGAAGGGTTCAAGTATTTAATAAATAGAGTGAATAAAGAAATTCAAGAGAAATCCTAGGTGACAAATGGTTTTGGAGACATATGGAGGATGTGGGACCCACACTAGCTTGATTTTTCATAATACATGATATCTCTCTTTTGCAAATTCGAATTAATGGGAATGTGAACACTCTTGGGTGAGTTGGTAAGTTATAACACATGTCATTGATCATCTTAGGTCGAATTGGGAAGGATTGGTAACCTCCATGGAAGATAAAGAGTCAAAGTGGAAGTTTGTGGACACTTGGGTTAGATTCCCTAGCCCCTATGACACCAATGATGGAGCATCTATGAAAACTATGACAAATTGAAGACCTGACCTCTGACATCTGACTAGTATGACATGTCAGCCCCAAAAATAGGCTCAAGGAAGGCAAATTTGGGAGTTGGCGAAGCCAAAGAGACTCAAAATCAAATTTGGGAGAAGATGGAAGGTTGGAACTAGGAGACAAGTGGCAAATGTGGAATATTTCCTAAATGGAAATCTATTGAATCTATTGAGAGGATTTTGACCCTTAGAAGGCTAATGTTGGCTATAAAATGTAGAAATGAAGTATGAGAATATCTTTTGATCATTTGTATAATTTGCAATTGCATTTGTGAAGAGGGAGAGCTAGTGGATGACTAGTTGCTTGCCTTAGCCAATTTCGAGGGTGAAAGATTCCCATCCAAGTTGGTAATTGGAAAGGCCATTCATACCTTTCATTTGGAGCTTCAATGGAGTCTTTAATTGCAGGTATAAGCTATAGGGAAGCTCATGGTTTCTTCTATTGCAACTCACTCCTTCAACCATTTCCAGTTTTGATGGCATATTCTTGATCCTTTGGGGAGGGCGTTTTTGGTGAGCTATTGTACTCTTTGGGGGAGCTTCTAATGCCCCATTTCTTTTGTAATATGAATTAAATACTCTGTTCTTCATCTCCAGAAATTTTTATGTCGAAATTCCAAGTAGAAATGTATAAATCGCAATTTTAATGAAAGAACAGTGCCATTTCCCCATTACCTTGTTGTGAATCAATGTAATGCTGATGATTTCGAATGAATGGATGGTTATCTGATATATTTATGATCAATATACTTCCATGGATGTCTTCTACAAGTGTCATGTACTGTACTTGAGCATTTGAAGCATTTTTACTCAGTTTAGTTGTATTGGGAGGTGAAATAGTGTCATTTCCCCAAGCATCGAATTGGGGATTTTTGCAGTTGAATGGGAGAGGGTGAGAACAGTTGTAATAAACCATTAATGGTGCATATGAGACCTTAATGGTGCATATGAGACCATTAATGGTGCATATTTTGGAGGCATTTGGGAAGCCATTTTCAGTATTTACCCCAGGGGGATTTGAACCCCAAATTACTAGTAAAATTGCATACTTGGTCCAGAATCTTAAGAGAGTTTGCAGAGGTCTTTTGGTGGCCATATTTCATCCCT
Source organism: Larix kaempferi (assembly GCA_027924585.1). NCBI lineage: Eukaryota > Viridiplantae > Streptophyta > Pinopsida > Pinales > Pinaceae > Larix > Larix kaempferi. The sequence continues at coordinate 11,728,493 of BSBM01000084.1, forward strand.
AAACATCATATTCAAGTACTAATATCATTCATACACCTTCCTTGAAGATTTGAAGGGATTTTGAGTCAATTTGGGGCCTAGAGACCAATACTAGTCAAAGGGAAATCACTAGTAAAGTTACCTACATTGACCAGAATTGAAAGAGGATTTGCAAAAGTATTTTAAAGGTCCAAAGACATCCCTGAGACACATATTTATGTTCTAATATCATTCATATACCTTCTCAAAATATTTGGGATCATTTGGGGCAAATTTGGGACCTAGAGATCAAAACTAGTCAAAGGTCTAACTAGGGAAAAAAAGTGAAAATTTGCCATTTTAATAAAATTCCTAACAAGGGACATTACAGTGGTATCAGAGCATGGTCCTTGCAACTATGGATTAAGTACATACATTCAAGAATAATTGGAAGCCATGTCTTACTATTATGATGAATCCTATGAGTACAATTCTTATGAGGAATATGCAGATGCTTATGAGCAATATGAAGCAGAATGCGAATGGTACGAGGAAGAGGTGCCATCATGCAACACTTATTACAATTCTAAGAGAAATGAAGATTATTATTATGACTTTAGATCTGATGAATATGAGTGTGTCACACCAACCAAGGATAATTCTATGAGCGAGTTCCAAAGATGGAGAGAAAAATATAAAACCTTGACCCAACAATATCAAAAATATCAAGAATATCTTGCTTCGAGCAAAAATACACAAAATGCCATGTCTTTTGAGTACTATGCTAAACATGTTTTTGAAAATAGGCCCAAAAATGTAGATGTGGAGTTAGTGAAGAAAGGTTTATGCCCTTCTTGTAAAAACCCTTGGAGCGAGTATCATATATGTGTGCATGAAATGATGTCCTCCTTTAGGAGAGCTTTTGAGATTTATTCAAGAAGAGATTCCAAATATACTGATCCTAAGGAAAACAAGGGGCAAAATGCATCAGCTTGCTTTAAGGAGAAAAAGGAAGAGACATCATAAGAGTATGAATAATATTCTATTGAAAATATGGAAGATCATTTCGAGACACCTTCTAGCTTAGACATGAACCAAAGAGCATCTACTGATGGATGCTTAAACTATGAAGGAGTACCTACTGATGGGTGCTCACACCTCTATGTTGGTGACATAGAGATCACTTTTGAAAGTGTTTCTACAAGCCCAAGTTCCATTAACCATGATAATGAAGACCTTGCAGCAGTTGAAGAAGAACCAAGATCAACTTCCCCATCACCACTTGAGCTTCATGAAGTTGGTCCAAGAAAAAATGAAGAAGATGAGGAGGTTCATTTGCAAGAGCATCATTTTCTTGAAGGGTCCTTAAAGATGAATGAAAAGAAGATCCAAGAGTCCCTCATCATTCTCCATGACACTCAAGCATTGATATCAAATTCTTGTTGGAGAGCTACTTCATTGGAGGAAACATCCTTCCTTGAAGACATGGAGAAGATTCAAAGAGCAATGTGCCACATCAAAGGTAATTTCATGTCTTTGTTTTTTGATAGAAACCATTTGTTTGAGCTTAATGAATTGTTACATGATGCATAATTGAAGAATAATGAGGATAATCATAAGCTCACAATTCAAAATGAGCAACTTCTTGAAAAGTTGCAAGATACTTGTTTTTCCTCCTATGTTTCAGATTGTCAAATGGTAGATTGTTTGGAGGATTCTCATGACATTGTGGATCATGAGAAATGTGAAAATTTGAATGTTCTTGATGTGTTTGAAGATGAAGTTGAATAGATCCAAACACTTGATGTGGTGGAAGAGGAACTTGAATTGTCTCTTGATGAAGGTTATGCAATTTTTAAAGAAGAGCATGATTCCTCTACATTGGAACCAAACTATGACAAAGAGTTCATACTTTTGAAGGAGCTGCATGATACTACCCCTATGGATCCTTCCCATGATGAAACTTCTGCACTTTTTTTATCATTTGGGTGAGTTAGTTCATTCTCCTACATCCTACAATTCCATGTTTTGCAACATTAGTCTCAATGAAGTATGGGTGAAAGGGTTCTTTTTTATGGTGCCACATGAGGAGTATGGAACTCCTAGATTTAACTTTTATGATGACATGGTTGGAGCACATTCTTATTCACATTTGCAGCAGCATCATTTGTCACTTTATGGTGATTCACATCTACATGGATTCACCTATGATATGGATTTGAGTAACTTGAAGACTCATGGTTTTTCTTGCTCAACACAAGGTTCATTTGATGTTAGAGGAACATCATCCAACACTTGGGTGAATAGATTTATGATGGGAGAACATTTTTGTTGGCAGCCACATACTTTGTTACATCTTTATTATTCTCACATCCATGGATGTATGGGTGAGACTTCTTTGGGTCATTTGAAGTCTCCTTGTTTTTTCTACTCATTATTTGGTTCAGATTTTAGTGGAGATTCTTCATTCACTTCTTGGATGAAAGAATACATGGTTGAATATTTTTATGCATATCACATCCTTTTGGAGCAACATTATAGGACATGGGATCCTCACCTATGTCATTGGAGCAGATTTGATTGGTCACTTGAAGCTTATATGCACTTGGAAAATGGTGGTCTACTTACTTGGAGGTATAAGCACTTTCATGATTCTTTGATGAAGCACCTCCTTGATGTACATTTTCATTATGTAGTTATGTACTTTGATGATATATATTTTGTACTCATGATTCTTGGAAGAATGCATACAAGAAAATGGGATCCAGGAATCATCTTATCTGATGGTATGGGTTGGAGAGCACTCTTCATTGTTGGGGTGTAATACAAGCAATGGGACCCTGGAATAATTTTTATCTCATTGGTTTCAAATTTTTTGGGGAAACAAGCAGTATGGGAGATGGATTTCCCACTAAATAAAGTGATTTTTATCAGATTAGTACAGCAGCAAGCATGGTGGTTCCTCTCTAAAATCTTCATGGAAACTCAAAGACTCAAGGTTGGGCAATTCAATGGCAGCTTCAAAGAATTATACAAAAAGCAGGCTCTTCAACACCCATGTTTGAAATTGCTTGAGGACAAGCAATATTGGGAAGGAAGGATTTGTAATGTCCCAAATTTGGAATTGGGTCACAATGGCCTAATCACATTAGCCATATTCATTAGAGTTTGTAAAATTGATGTTAAGGGTCAAATAATTGCCAAGGAGGAAAATTACTAGTTTCCTAGGTTTGGGGTGGAAGATTTGGGATTTGGAATAAGGGGGATAATAGATGATGTTTAGACATTAGAAGGGTTCAAGTATTTAATAAATAGAGTGAATAAAGAAATTCAAGAGAAATCCTAGGTGACAAATGGTTTTGGAGACATATGGAGGATGTGGGACCCACACTAGCTTGATTTTTCATAATACATGGTATCTCTCTTTTGCAAATTCGAATTAATGGGAATGTGAACACCCTTGGGTGAGTTGGTAAGTTACAACACATGTCATTGCGCATCTTAGGTCGAATTGGGAAGCATTGGTAACCTCCATGGAAGATAAAGAGTCAAAGTGGAAGTTTGTGGACACTTGGGTTAGATTCCCTAGCCCCTATGACACCAATGATGGAGCATCTATGACAACTATGACAAATTGCAGACCTGGACTCTGACATCTGACCACTATGACATGTCAGCCCCAAAAATAGGCTCAAGGAAGGACAATTTGGGAGTTGGAGAAGCCAAAGAGACTTAAAATCAAATTTGGGAGAAGATGGAAGGTTGGAACTAGGAGACAAGTGGCAAATGTGGAATATTTCCTAAATGGAAATCTATTGAATCTATTGAGAGGATTTCGACCCTTAGAAGGATAATGTTGGTTATAAAATGTAGAAATGAAGTATGATAATAGCTTTTTATCATTTTTATAATTTGCAATTGCATTTGTGAAGAGGGAGAGCTAGTGGATGACTAGTTGCTTGCCTTAGCCAATTTCGAGGGTGAAAGATTCCCATCCAAGTTGGTAATTGGAAAGGCCATTCATACCTTTCATTTGGAGCTTTAATGGAGTCTTTATTTGCAGGTTTAAGCTACAGGAAAGCTCATGGTTTCTTCTATTGCAACTCACTCCTTCAACCATTTCCAGTTTTGATGGCATATTCTTGATCCTTGAGGGAGGGCATTTTTGGTGAGATATTGTACTCTTTGGGGGAGATTATAATGCCCCATTTATTTTTTAATATGAATTAAATACTCTATTCATCATCTCTAGAAAGTTTCAGGTCGAAATTCCAAGTAGAAATGTATAAATCGCAATTTTAATGAAAGAACGGTGTCATTTCCCCACTACCTTGTTGTGAATCAATGTAATGTTGATGATTTCGAATGAATGGATGATTATATGATATATTTGTGATCAATATACTGCCATGGATGTATTCTACAAGTTTCATGTACTGTACTTGAGCATTTGAAGCATTTTTACTCAGTTTAGTTGTATTGGGAGGTGAAATAGTGCCATTTCCCCAAGGGTCGAATTGGGGATTTTTGTAGTTGAATGGGAGAGGGTGAGAACAGTTGTAATAAACCATTAATGGTTCATATGAGACCTTAATAACATACTTAACATATTACATACCTATTTTCATAAATTTGAGTGGCTTTGGAGGCATTTGGGAAGCCATTTTCAGTACTTACCCCAGGGGGATTTGAACCCCAAATTACTAGTAAAATTGCATACTTGGTCTAGAATATTAAGAGAGTTTGCAGAGGTCTTTTGGTGGCCATATGTAATCCATAAACATCATATTCATGTACTAATATCATTCATACACCTTACTTGAATATTTGAAGGGATTTTGAGTCAATTTGGGACCTAGAGACCAATACTAGTCAAAGGGAAATCACTAGTAAAGTTACCTACATTGACCAGAATTGAAAGAGGATTTGCAGAAGTATTTTAAAGGTCCAAAGACATCCCTGAGACACATATTTATGTTATAATATCATTCATATACCTTCTCAAAAGATTTGGGATCATTTGGGGCAAATTTGGGACCTAGAGATCAAAACTAGTCAAAGGTCTAACTAGGGAAAAAAAGTGAAAATTTGCCATTTTAATAAAATTCCTAACAAGGGACATTAAAACCACCATGGGACTAATCCATTCTGATTCTTTGACTGGTTTAATGATGCCAGCATCCAACATGCGGTCAAGTTCAACTTTGACCCTTTCCTTATGCCGTGGATTCAGTCGATACGGTCGTTGCCTAATTGGTTTTGCATCTAGTTTCAATGGATCATGTCCCCTAGATCCCCCAAGATTCCATTCATCTCCGAAAACCTCTTAGGGAACAAATCCTGGAACTCATGCAACAGGTCGGTGACCTTTTCCATCATGTCTTCATCCCAGTAGCCACCAACATTCGCAAACTTTGGGTTCTCTCTGTCCTAATGTATACCTTCCGGAGCTTCAACGGCTGACTGATCGGATCGGTTGGTGCATCAGGTGCTACAACATTGCGAGTTCCTTCTGATTCGGGAATATTTTCATTCTGTAGATCATCACCTTCCTCTGGCCCTCCAGTGATGTTATAACATTCCATCATCGATTGCATTTGACAATGCATATGCAGATCTACGGGATATGCCACTAGAACAACCTTCAGAACAACATCGCGGATGAGCTGCAAAGCATTATGAACATTTGGGTTGGCATCCGCAAAGCTGAAGGTATGAGTAAAGCAAACTGTCAACTCTAACCAAGTGGTAATCTCCCCTCGCAACTTAGCTGAAGCATACCATGTGTTATCTCTCCAAGAAACTCTTTGGGGTTGTAGGCCAAAGATGCTTGGTAACTCAAGATCTAATCATTTAGGCATGTGCTTGGATGAATGGGATAACTCGATAACTAATGAAATGGACAAATCATCATGCATTTGAATAAGACAGTGCTTTTAATAATCAATAATCAGACAAACTAGTTTAAAAAGGGGACAAAGAATACTAATCTTTGATAACCAAATGCAATAAGATGCAGGGTTATAAACGATAGCAAGGATGTTTTTAATTCAAGTTTATGAGCTTAATAGAGAGACGACAGTCTTTAGAAGCTAAGACAAACTGAAATAAAGTGCAGAAAGATGAAGTGCATGACCAATCTGATATTGAAAACCAAAAGAAGACCGTCTTTCTATTAGAAAATAAGAGTCAATTATAATAGCATTGTGTCTCCAAAATCCAACCTTTCTCTTCTATCAGTTCTGGGAATTATAGAAATTACAAAGCTCTTCCCCCCAGATCCCCAGAAGCTGGGTCGAAATCCTCAAATAGAAGATCCAACCGTTTTTTTTTTTTTTAAACCGGGAAAATCATTTTTTTAACTGGCGAAACTGCGGAAAAATAGGGCTTAGAGATGGGTTCGATTCTCCCAATATGTGACACCTAAAGGAAAACTAAGAGAGGTTTTTGTTCTTTGACGTGTTAGGAAGAAAAACCTTTGATATTTTTTGAGAATGACTCTTGAATCACGCAGAATCATCATTTGAAAATGATGACTCTGCACAGTAAAAACGCCATTTCTGCTGAAACTGCTGAAAAAGAGGCTCAGAGATGGGTTCAGTTCTCCAGCAATGTGACACCTATGTATAAACTAAAAGCGGTTATTGTGCATTGACCTGTTATGAGCAAAAAACTCTCTCAGATATTCGAAACTTGCTTTGGTTTGCCTGAGGTCTGCATTTCAAAAACGTGTTTCAAACAGGCAGGTTCTGGAATCCAAAATTTTTTGCTCAGTGATGGATTCGATTCTCTCAACTTGTAACACATGTGGGAAAACAGGGAGAGTTTATTGTTTTTTGACATGTTAGGAACAAAAGCCTCTGAGCGTTTTTCAAAAAGATTCTCCAGACGCTCAGAATTGTCAGTTGAAGACTCAAGACAGTAAAAAAAATGCCACATTTCTTCATTATTTCCATCTTGCTGACACCTCCAAAACTGGAACAGCCATTGAAACAACTCCTGTTAATTAAAACCTTCACTTAAAAACCATCCTCTTTCCATTTGGAAACAAAAAACCATGATTTGGGAAAAAATAATGCCTCTCTGCCCTGTTTTGCACTTTTGGTGGCTAAAGAGCCAAAATTCGAACCTGTAAACCACCGAAATCTTTGCTTTCGATGGCTAATGAACACCATCATGTTTTCCCAAACCATCGAAAACTACCCCACAACTCATGCTATAATTTTTCCCTTTCGGTAGCTGGAGCGTATTTTATTTCACATAATAAACCACCAAAAATAGGGTTTTTGGTAGCTAATGAACCATTGCCAGGCCCGCCTAAGCTACCGAAACCTAAAATTTGCCTTTTGAAGGAGATCTAGCTTTGAATAGTTATTTCAGACTTCATTACCTTCTTCAACCTATCAGACCGGAACTTAAACACACGCAAAAAACAAAAATTAAAGACTTCCTATCACCTAGACACCATGACTAGTCTATGCTTATTGAGGAGATAACATCTGGATCCTACTCGGGGATGGAACCCTCCCTGTGAGGTTCCAAGAACCACAGATCTAATTCCTTTCCTGGACAAACTAAATACAATACCTAATCTAGTGTTCCATTGGGCATGGAGTCAAGAATACAATTTTTTTCTGAACACCTTTCAAGAACTGAATCCAGTGTTCTGTTGGGCATGGAGTCATCTGGCCTCTGCAAATTCTATAATCTTCCTGTAACCTGCTTATTCAAAAAAAATGAAAACAATCTATGTGCTCATATGAATAGCTTATTCTTCTATGCTACTCTACTCTAACCAGATTTGAAACTTGGTCAAGTAAAGGCAGACTTCCATAACAACCATTCAAGTAACTTCTTGTCTGAAAGAATTCTCTTTCTGCCACCGATTATAAGATAATAATAAAAGCATAACAGTGACCATAAAAATTCTTTCAGGAAATCACATTTTCTGTCAAGTGTAAGTGACATGATAAAATCTGAAAACTAAAAAGAGCCTGAAGGATAAGACTTTAGTAAGGCTGCAAATGGATCTTTGAAATCAAGATCGCAATAATAATGTCTCGAAACCTTCGATAGCTCATTTATGTCTTCTCCTCTGCCATGTTTCGGTGACTTAGATTCATCACTGTAATGTACTGGCCTATTACAGTTGACAATTTCTGAGAAAAAAGAAAATGTATGTTTTGGACTTTTTGCATCGCTGTCTTGGTAATTATCAAAAGAAAGATGAGTCTGAGCTATGTATCATGGAAACATTTTTGGTCACCCTTTTGTTGAAAAGTGGAACTAAATGAAATTCCAGAAGGGGATAAATCTTCACAAAACTTAAAATCTTCTTCTTCATTACTGTGTTTGTCAAATGTAGGAACATCATGATAAAATTCTAATGACAGGGATGAAGATTCTTGCATGAAATTATCAGCAATTGGATCTTGAAATTCATACAAGGTTGTCTGCTCAACATATGATAGAGAAATATGCATCATAAACTGCTAACATAAAACTTTATGCTCTCCCTCATCTTTATGTTTGCTGCAGCTTCTCTTTGTCTGCAAATCAAAAAGCTGAGGGCTGCCCTTACTACCTGCTGCATATTCAAAATTGTTACATGCTGTCTCTTCAATATGCTCAATATCTTTTAACTTTTCAACTAGAACAATCTGATCTCCATGACAATATAAGACGGTATATGTATTTAGTATAATGTCAAAAGCATCTACATCATGGTTAACATCTTGAAGGTCATCAATATCCTGATCACAATGAGAAGTATCTTCTACTGCAACAAAATATTCATGAATGTTTAGCTCTCTATTCAATAAATTGAATTCATGACAGCACTCGAGATAGAGAAAGTCAACTGGGAATTTGTCTTTACAAAACACATGAAAGGAAGCATGACAATCCGCCAAAGAACAGATGCTAGCAACAAGAAGGGACCGGTACCAATCGTGAGCAATCCCCTCTAACGAATACCAAAACAGTTTAATCCGAACATCTTCGTGTGCAATTTGTAACCAATGAATGCAATCATGAAAGTCAAGCAAGTGTTCAGCTGGTACTTCCCACTCTTCACCTCAAAATATGGGAATTCTATTTTCCCATTCATCTCTACTGGGCACTGGATTAGGGAAACCAACAATTTTTGAAAAATCACAGAACGCATACCTCTTTGACAAGATCCGGTTCATGTCATACCAGTGGAGTCGTCAACAGATTTCTGAGCAATGGAGTTGCCACTGGGCGTCCTTCATGGAGTCGCTAGATAGATGATTACAACCAAGAAAATGTCCAATCTTTGTCTATCATCAAATTTGGATCTATGTCGTTCTCTCAGGGAAGCTGAGCTTCAATCTCCTCTCCCTGGCAGCGGCGCCAATTTGTAATCTCTCCAAGAAACTCTTTGGGGTTGTAGGCCAAAGATGCTTGGTAACTCAAGATCTAATAATTTAGGTATGTGCTTGGATCAATGGGATAACTCGATAACTAATGAAATGGACAAATCATTATGCATTTGAATAAGACAGTGCTTTCAATAATCAATAATCAAACAAACTAGTTTAAAAAGAGGACAAAGAATACTAATCTTTATAACCAAATGCAATAAGATGCAAGGTTATAAACGATAGCAAGGATGTTTTTTAATTCAATTTTATGAGCTTACTAGATAGATGACAGTCTTTAGAAGCTAAGACAAACTGAAATAAAGTGCAGAAAGATGAAGTGCATGACCAATCTGATATTGAAAACCAAAAGAAGACCGTCTTTCTATTAGCAAATAAGAGTCAATTATAATAGCATCGTGTCTCCAAAATCCAACCTTTCTCTTCTACCAGTTCTGGGATTTATAGCCATTACAAATATCTTCCCCCCAGATCCCCAGAAACTAGGTCGAAATCCTCAGATAGAAGATCCAAACGTTTAAAAAAAAAAACGGGGAAAATCATTTTTTTAACTGGCGAAACTGCTGAAAAATGGGGCTCAGAGATGGGTTCGATTCTCCCAATCCATGACACCTGTAGGAAAATGGAGAGATTTTTTTGTTCTCTGACGTGTCAGAAAAGAAAACCTCTGCGCATTTTTAAGAATGACTCTCGAGTCGCTCAAAATCATCATTTGAAAATTATGACTCTGCACAGTAAAAACGCCATTTCTTCTGAAACTGCTGAAAAATAGGCTCAGAGATGGGTTTCGTTCTCCAGCTATGTGACACCTGTGTATAAACGGAAAGAGTTTATTGTGCATTGACCTGTTTTGAGCAAAAACCTCTCTTAGATCTTCGAAAATTGCTTTGGTTTTCCTGAGGTCTACATTTCAAAAACGTGTTTCAAACAGGTAGGTTCTGGAATCCAAAAATTTGTGCTCAGTGACGGATTTGATTCTCTCAACCTACAAATCCTGTGGGAAAATGGGGAGATTTTATTGTTTTCTAACATGTTAGGAACAAAAACCTTTGAGCGTTTTGAAAAAAGATTCTCCAGACGCTCAGAATCGTCAGTTGAAAATGATGACTCAGGACAGTAAAAAATGCCACATTTCTTCATTATTTCCATCTTGCTGGCACTTCCAAAACTTGAACAGCCATTGAAACAGCTCCTATTAATTAAATCCTTCACTTAAAAACCATCCTCTTTCCATTTGGAAACAAACACCGCGATCTGGGCAAAAATAATGCCTCGTTGCCCTGTTTTGCACTTTCAGTGGCTAAAGAGCCAAAATTCGAACCTATAAACCACCGAAAGCTTTGCTTTCAGTGGATAATGAACACCATCATGTTCGCCCAAACCACCGAAAACTACCCCACAACTCACGCTGTAATTTTTCCCTTTCGATAGCTGGAGCGTATTTTCTTTCACACAATAAACCATCGAAAACAGGGTTTTCGGTAGCTAATGAACCATTGCCAGGCTCGCTTATGCTACCAAAACCTGAAATTTGCCTTTTGAAGGAGAGCTAGCTTTGAATAGTTATTTTATACTTCATTACCTTCTTCAACCTATCAGACCAAAACTTAAACACACACAAAAAACAAAAATTAAAGACTTCCTATCACCTAGACACCATGACTAGTCTATGCTTATTGAGGAGATAACACCATGATCGCGGCATTTCATCCAAAGTATGGATAAAAGCATGGACCCATTCATCCCTTGGTCGTGAAGCCCAAAGAGTCTGACATTCCATCAGATGAATGCCAGGGTCATTCCTCCCATTGTACCTACCGATGTGGTATATTTCTATGTCGCCAAAGCGAACCGTCATCAACCTTCGAAACTACGACCAACCAGTAATCAAATTCTTATGGGTTTCCCACCACCATGCTAGAGTATCCTTCAGCGCCTCCTCCAATTACAACAAACGTTGTAGTTCTAACACCTTAGCTTCAAATGCAGCTAGAAATTCAGACAATCCAGGCAGTCCTTCGTATACTGAAAACTCAATAGTATCAGTCGCAACACAACACAGTGACTGTGTGATCAACCCACACTTTCAGAACGATACCTCATGCAGGCGATTCTGCCAATTCTCTAAAGCATCATCCAAGTCGGAAGACGCAGAGCTGGAGCTGTGCCAACAAATTTCTCCACCAGCAGTCGGATGAATGTAGTATTTTGAAATGTTATATGCATGATCCCATCCTCTTACAACTTCATCCTTGACAGGTTCACATACTGTTGCCCTTCATTTGGATCCAATGGAGTGATGACGCGGAGGTCCTGATTTTCAAAGGTCGTCACCCACTGCTTGAAATTGATCACTGCCATACTGTCATTAGCCCATCCAATCCCCAGCAATGTGGGATAGGAGCTCCCACCTTCGACAACCTCAATGACATCAAAATCCGCATAGGTTTTCATTCCATCGATATACACAACAAGGCGCGGAACTCTCCCAATTGGTGTGACAATGGCCTGATTAGCCAATCGCAGCTGTATAGGAGACCAACTCAGTGTTGGGCTCCCCATCTTTTCCCATGCATGCTTTGTCAATATGTTAAAATCGAACCCTAGATCCAGAATAACTGAATCGACGTCGTAATCCCCAATATAGACATTCATGCGCATTTCTTTTCCTGGCTTCTTTCTCTGCTAGGAGTTCACCACAGACTCCCTCCATCCCTTACTCAGTCGATGCAAAAAAATATCGATCTCAGCAAGTGCATCAGGATCGCGTGCCAACGATAAACAACTTTCAAAGAATTTTGCAGAGTACCATACTGCTACGAGGGGCCTGCTTCTAAAGTTGAGTCAAAAGCAGGGGGCATGTAATAAACAATGGACTTATCACGATATTTTTCCATCACATTGCATGCTTTGAAGAATGCATCAATCTCGGCATCAATATCAAACTGCGCCTTCTTCTTCCCAGTTAGCCGGATCATAGGATGCAAACCATCTTCACCTGTCGTCGCACCTCTATGAGTGATAACAGCAACAAAAGCATCTTGCGTCCTCGACTCTGCTAAGATCGTCGTGACAGTGGATCCTTGACTCTGGTTCGGTGGATGGTTTGCAGGTTGATTCACATTCTGATTGGAATTCTGATTCTGATGCTGGTTCTGGTTCTACGGCTGATTCTGATTTGGAAACTGGTTCTGATTCTACAAATGCGGTATATTTCTTGCCTGCCATCACACGATCAACTGTGGGTAGTTTTCAATAGTGTGATCAACAATAAAACAATACATACACTATGTCTGCAATTGCGTCCAATCTCGTTGATAATGCCCCAATGCCCCGCAATTGTAGCATTGGACAAGTCTGCGACCTTGTCCTCCTCTGCTACCAAAGCCTCCACCTCGTCCTCCCCTAAATCCTCCATGAAATCCCCCTTGCTGCTGATATTGTGGTTGAGGAAATTGTTGCTACATGGGATTCAGTTGCAGGTGAACACACTGCCCTGGCTGAAGACATGGTGCTGGCTGAACATACTATGGCTGCTGTGGAGCCATCTACATCTGAGTATACTATGGCATAAACTGTTGTTGTGGTTGCGGTTGTGGTACAAACTGCATCTACGGTTGAGGTAGTTGTTGGGCCACCTGTGGCTGTGGCTGTGGTTGTGGTTGTTGTACTACACGTTGGTCATCCTTCACATAGAATGCATCATACGTTCTCTCCTGAAGTAAGCCATATGTGTGGAAATCCTTATCATCATGCCCAACTGACTTGAAGAATGTACAATACAAATTCATCAGCTTTGTGACCATCTTCTGCATGTATTGACACTCCTCGTGTCGATGGCCATATACCTGACAGATGCGGCACCATGGTATGCCTCCGCCACTTAATGGGTTCGGCACTCCTGATACCAGGTAGTTGCATAAATTTGGGCAGTTATCCTTTGTATGCCCCTCTGCATGGCATCGCGTACACTAAGCCTCTTCATGGTGTTCTTTACCCTTCTTAAGATCTTGCAACTATATTTTCAAGTTTTCCAATTGTGTTTGGATATGAGACATGCCAACTGCATTCTCACCAATCAGCGAAGCTTCTAACCACATCGCAATCTCCAAAGATTCACTTGGTGTTGCAATGTTTTGCTTCATCAATGGAAGTCTGATATGGGGTAGCAATGCCGCGATGAACCATTCTTTATGCTGAACATCGTTCATCTCAAAGCTGACCCTTGCCATCAGTGTTTTGAACCGTTGGTCAAAATCCCACACAGTTTCATTTGGATATTGCTTAATCTCTTTTAGTTCTGTAATATACTGCGCTTCATACATGGGTTTTCTAAACTCTACAATCAATCCTTTTCTAACCTCATCTAGCGTATCCTCTGGAGTGCCTATAGGGACTTGTACAAAATTCATAAACCAATCCAATGCGCGACCCTAAAGAGTTGTCGCCAATTGACCTTTCTTGGCGTCATCATTTGTAATTTGCTTAATAGTCCATACTGCTTCACATAAGAACCAATATTGCTCTGGGTTTTCAGTTCCATTCCCATGGAACAACAGTAACTTCGCATCTTCTCCTACCATCTTGGCCTTCCTTCCTATAGTCGCTGAGCTGCTAGCAATCAAGTTCTATTGACATGATAAACAACGCAGTGTCAAAGTTGTATTTCTTCCTGGTTGTGAGATAGTGAGTGGAGGTGTGGGTACGCTACTACTGGGGTTTGGTCCTGCCTCTATCCTGGGCGTAGCCTGGTTTTCCTTTTCGGCACTGTGAGGTCGCTTTGTCCCATGTGGTCTTCCTTCGTGGCTTTTTGTTTTGACCGCAGCAGGACCTTCTCCTGTTCTCTGCCTCTTCTCTTGTCGAAACCTTGCTCCTCCCCTCATAAGACCACTCTCTTCCTCAACTTCCTTCACAGTCTCGTCATAACTTGCACCCATCTACCCTGTATCATTCCATTCACCGCCCCCCTTGCTCTCACAGTATCCACAACCTCTACCCACCAGGGTTCTATTGACCGAGGTGCATCTTCAGTATTTCCTTTTCAGATATGAGCATCTTAATGGACAAGTGTAGCGATAACAGAAACCTTTCTCTCAGTCCGTTGAAAAATTCCCTTTGAGCTTCGCTATAAGACTTTGTCATATCAACCGCAAACTTAGTGATATAGCCTTCCAGTATATTGTCGACCCAAACCTCAATAGCCCACGATACTTTGTTGTCTACCTCTTGCATCTCTTGGTTCAATTCTGGGGTCCAAGATGTCGGCTCACCACCTTGGAAGTTTCGCTTCTGAAAGGTCAATTTCGCTAACCATTCATACAGGATGATTGGGAATTTGTAGAAAGAATATTCATGTGGACCATCATGTATATAATTTTCCAACCACCAATCTGTCAACAACCCAGGGTTCTGATTTTCTTTTTCAGCAAACTCTCGCAACTTTAGGTCGAACCAATCTTGAATCTCCGGTCTCGTCGGATTCCACAACATATCTTCCTTTCACTTCGCGTTATGGTCGCAGCAATGGAACCATTTGTTGACACAAACCCAGTTGACAAGGGTTCCTCACACTGTCGACACCCAAACCACCACGATCTCCCTGAGCACCGGCCCAGACAGGTCTTACCCTGTCCAACAACACCTGCGGAGCAGATGAAGGCTCACTCGAGATGTTCAAGGCAGAGCTAACCGAACCACGTTTCCGCCGAATGAAGGAGGACTTTGTGCATCAACTAATCACCTTATCGCAACATTCCATAACAGATCTAACCATTCATCTTAGGCATTAAACATAATTGCAACATCATTCAACAGATCTCATTATTGACAGAACCACTGCGCAACAAATATAATAGTAAAACATTAATTGCAGCAAGAAAACATCGCATCATTCACATATTCATATCGCATAATGTATTTACCACAAGGAAACACGAAAGACATAATGATTCTACTCAAAACCAAATCATATTAACCTTCGCAACAACTCATAGATACAACAATATAGTTCTTTTGTCGCATACCCAAATCAATAGACAAGCAAAATCATCCGTGCTCAACTATCTCTTCAATTTATCAATTCATGGATATCCCATCGGTATATCAACACTTACAATGCTATGTCTATTTATAGGCTAGCGTCTTTACATTTGCATTCCACTTAGGCAACCGTCTAACTACTTCTTAACAATTTTTACAAAAAGGATAACCCAAAAACCCACATAATACGATCCAAATGACCCAAAACCGACATAATGGGGTCCAAATGACCCAAAACTACATAAACTAATCGACTTGCGCATTTTTTTCCTTCTTGCGCGGTATCTTTGACACTTCGCCGCATCCGCGATGCTGCGCAATTGACTCATCCAACCCGCCTGCCAACAAGGCATGATAATTGGATCTTGACACTTGTACTCTACAAGTGGAGCACTTCACTAGTGCATGGATCACTTATGTTTCTTCTTTGGAGTTCTCTCTTCCATTATATATATTCTATATAAGATGAGTTTTCAAATCTTGTTTATGCATGTGAATTTTTCCTAAAGGGATGGAAACTTGAATTGGAGTGATTGGTGTAAAACATATAATGGTGTAAAACATCAATTTATTGTAATACTAATTTAAACATCAAATAAACGATATAAGATCACATGATCTACGTAACATGAAATAAAATATCTAACATAACAATAAATAAACTATCTAACATGAATAACGTTATACATGCATGAATAAACAATCACATGGATATACTATGTACCTCAATAAATTAGGCCTTATGGATTCTCTCTGTTTTTTATTGTCTCAAACCACCTCTCGTGCTCTGCATGAGGTAGTAAGTAGTGTACATTGTTTGATGAATTCATTGACATTGTTTGTAGTTGGATGTTTGTACCAACGATCAAGTGCGTAAAGTGATACACCCGTGAACCTGGTCTATAATCCACATATGTGTAGCCATTGGTCTTTGGTGCCTTTCTATATACTGTAAGATATTCTCCCTGAACAACCATCAAGCCAGTTGGAAAGGTAATGCCTTCACTATCAGTTAATGATGCGAGGAGGGTTTCCTTCCCCTCGATGCATCATGCCAACCAATAATTCATGCCAATTGCACTGTCTTTCGGGGAGACAAATGCATATATGTGTCCTGCAAAAATGCATTTTAGAGTCAAATTCCAACAAGTAGTGGTTTGATAACATGGTTAATTAAAAAAACAAGAAGGGAACCGAGATATGAATGCAGAAATGTTTACCTGGATGTACAAGATCAGATATATGGTCATGGTCAACAACTCCACGTGGGTCTATTGTAAGTGATACATGATCCCATTCATCAACCCAATCCGTTAATTCACACTCATCCCACTCGCTGCTGCTATAAGGCCCACAAAAGCAAGCAAGTTTTCGCACCCATATTTCAAATAAGGGGTTGTTTGAGATTCGAACCGAATGAAATCCATGAGTCCCTTGTACAGTACTACAACTATAAGAATGCGATAGATCTATATCAACCACATGCCAACAAATTTGAAAACATGTCCTCTACCTATTGGTCTGTGCTACTCTGTGGTTCGATCTGACATTTTTGCAGAGCACCTTTGAGCTATGGATTTTGCATCTTGAATATGAGGGTTTTTCATGCACATCATATCCTCCCTTCGTAGGGATGTTTTGAGACATGTTCCAGCCCAATCATGCTCTCCCTTTCCATGCCCAGTCTCAAAATAGTTCCATATATGTGCCACATCATAAGTCTTGTGCAAAATACTCAACCATTGGAATACACGTGCATTTTTGAACTGGCCTGCATAACCATCTGATCATATCCAATGCCGATCCATTTGTATTTGTCTCTCCTTCGACTGATCATAGAAAATTATGAAGTAATGTTGCACATAATTCAGGTCGTGGCACCTGTCATCACTAATGTAGAAGTTGGTCTCTTTGAAGATTATCCTGCTATCATTGCTGGTCTCTAGTGCATGCCTATACGTGATCTGGACCATTATGCTAAATTGGTATGAAGGGTAGTATTGAATTTGAATCCCATTTTGTGGTTACAGGGTGTAATTTTTAGCAAAGTCCACAACCGTCAATATTGTGCCATTGGGAAAGGTGTCCCTACACTGTCTGTACTCTTCATCTCGTCATCGCACTACATGGACATGTTGTACATACTGCTTGGTCTTTTTTTAGAATTCCTTCATGAAATCACAAATTTGTACATGGTGCCAAAAAACCAAGGGAATTAATACAACGTGGCATTTACAATCTGAATATATATGTATAAATTCAACATGTACAATACGAAAGTATGCAAAATTAGATTACCTATGACTTCACCAATGCAATTTTTTTTCTTTCCATCGCACTATCTACTTGATATGTTATGTACTTGAAGTTCTACATCTCTATTGACATCCTCCCAAATTCATGTTCCTTGCTTTCATGGATGTAGCAGATCAATAATGCAAATCCACTGCACCTGGAACATGTCCCATATAAACATGATTTTTTATAATATTTTTTTCCTTCAGGTCTTGGACACATTATGCTATGGATAAATTCTCTGGATGCATTCGGTGGTTGTAACGATGGGAAGCCTGCACAATGTTAGTATGCAAATCACAAAGTATATGTCTATATGTATCATAATAGTACTCAAATTCTACATGGTATCTACAATAACATGTGTTGCGATCAATGCAAATTCTAACATACCAACGTTTACATTTTTCAAAGGACCTTTGGCCCAAGTTCAATTGTGTGTGCTCATTCTTGAACCTCTCATAGAGTTTCGTTTGTGTCGTGTCAAGGAAGTGCTTGACATGGGGTTCACACCCCTTAACACATTTTCTCAACTTTAGCACATCTCTTTGATTCGTTGATGGTCTAGTGTTATCATGCCAAAAATTTTGTACTAGTTATTTAACAACATCAATAAGAATGCCAATTTCATTAAATTTGGACATATTAGACAAATTTTGGGCTAAGAAAGTGTGAATTTAGACTTTGAATGTGTCAATATCAACCTTTCTAAAGTGCAAAATTAGGTTCTGCAAGTGGCAATATTGGATTTGAAAAGTGTGCTTTTCTATTCGAATAGTGTGTTTTTTGACTACTTATGGGTCCTAAAATTGCAGTTTTTTATTATGAAACTATGAATTTCAATTCAAAAAGTGTGAATTTCAAATCAAAAAATGAAAATTTTGATTTGAAAAGCATGAATTTCAAATAAAAAAATGCAAATTTTGATTTGAAAAGTGCGAATTTCAAATAAAAAATACAAATTTTGATTTGAAAAGTGTGAATTTCAAATAAAAAAATGCAAATTTTGATTTGAAAAGTGCAATTTTCATTTGAAAATGTGCAATATTCAAAGCTGAAAAGTGCAATGTCTATAATATTCAGTCCTTGTTTGAATAGCAAGTTTATCAATTATTGTTTCTTTTTTGATACAGTATCAAGAATATCTAGCGTTTTACATATATAATTTTAGTAGTTTCCAAACGAGGAAGGAATTCTCTGTGTAATATGTATAGGGACAACTTACTTACACAGTAGTAACTAGTAAACGATGTATTCTTCACCATAGTGGTAATTTTCACGAAATACCTAGAGGCTCGTGGACGTTCCAGACTCTCAACGTTTGCTCGCCCATCAAGGTTGATAGACAAACTAGAAGGATTGTAACAAAATATAATTTTGTTGGGCTAAGATCACTTCAAATGATATCCGTAGGAAGATCCATCTCACTGTTGGTGCCTCGGGGGTGTAGGTGCTGGAATGGTGTCCAAGGAAAACAACAGGGGATGAAAACCCATCCAAAGGCTTCAAATAATCCTACGCAAGTATTACCCTATCCTCAAGGTGTTTGGTGTGGTTAACACCCATGGGTACTAAGGCCTCCACTGGCACTTGTGAGTGTTTGATCCTAGAAGGATCTGTCTTCCCTTGAGGAAGAACAAGAGAATTACTACTCCTAAGAATTAGTTTACTTTGAAAGAAATATAAACTAAGATTAGACCTACTCTAAAGAGAAGTGTTTTGTTTGTGTATAGTATAGCTTAATCTAAAAATTACTAAATATTTTCACCAATTTAACAAACATGCAAAACCGGATCTTGACTCAGTTTCTTGAGATACAATCAACAAATGACAATTAACCAATAGTGACTTAAGAATTAAGTGCATACAAGCTTATCCTACATCTGGAATGCTAATTGACAAATTAACATTAACTTAATAATTTATGTGAATCATTTGTAGAAATAGATAAATGTTTCAAGTAAAGACATTCATTTAAAACATTTAGATGCATAGATCATACGTTAAGAGACATCTAAACTATATATCAATGCCAATTATCAATTGAAAACAATAAACAATGCTTACAAATGAGTTGAAGCAAAATCACAATCCATCAAAGACATTTGACAAATTATAACAAAAGAGGTAGTTGAAGAAAACTGACTGTATTAAGGCATGCAAAACATTAAAAAGTCTACAACAACATAGCATCTCCAGTTTATTTTGGCGATTATGTCCCCCAACCAACCTTACCCTTCCTATGAGACCTAAAACCCTTTAAATAATAATTACAAAATAATATTACAAGGGAAATATCCCACAAAAGAGGGATTACAAAAACAAGATTATTCTAAAAATGACTAAGGATAAACTAACACTTGGCCCAAACATATAACCATCCCCATACATTAGGAAATTAAGCCAATTCGATCCCAATTTGGCATCATATAGTTTGAAAAAGATCACACCACATGTTTTTGAGAGCATCCTGTTGTAAACTGAGGAAGATCCAGATAAATCATGAGCTATTGATAGCAGTTGAACAGAGAACTCTAGAAGCTTTCTTGAATTCACGATGGCCAAAAATATCCTCAAAGACCAAAAAATCAGCTATCGGATTTTCCTTGAGAGAAATTGCGGAAATCACAGGTGGCAAGTTGATGATTAAGTCCTGAATAATTGTATTATCTTGATCAACGCACTCTTCATCACTCTTCATTTGCTTCTTGAGAGGGAGTCGAACATGTGTAAATTGAATCTTACAGTCTTCCTCTTCACTATTTGTGCTGTCATCGAAAACATCAGCTTCAAATGGTGGAGAAACAGGTTCAGAGTACTCCACGGGCTGAGGCTCTTTATCATTACCACGTTTGATTGAAATATTAAAATTCTTCTGCATTTTGCTTACAACATGCAATTCATTAGAGGAATTTTGAGGTCTAAAATGGGCCTCCTAAGGAAAATAATAAAATAATAGTTAAAATAATAAAATAATATTTATTAATTTTGGAGGAAGAAAGAAAACACTAATTTTTTTGTTTGTATTTTCAACATATCTCCCTATGTTTTTACTCAAATTTTGAGTGGGATCACTCTTTGGATGAGAAATTAAATTCCGCATCCAACGAGTACCCACACTACATGCTTTTGATGGACCCCGCTGCCCCAAAAACAAGAAATACCTGAAAAAAAACATGATCCGTCAAAAGTATTTCTTGTTTTTGGGGGTAGCGGGGTCAGTCAAAAGTATGCAGTGTGGGTACTTTTTGGATGCGGAATTTAATTCCGCATCCAACAAGTGTTCCCACTCGATATTTGAGTAAAAAACGCAGGGAGATATGCTGAAAATACGAACAAAAAAAATAGTTTTTTTATGACAAATATCTCGAGTCAACCATTATGGTGACTCATTTTATTGAAATTCTATTGGTTCTTGAATTCCAACTTATCAAGAAACTATGGTTGGCTCATTTTCTTATAAGGCCCATTTTAGACCCCAAATTTCCTCTAATGGTGGTTAGAAGAGAATATCAGAGAATCAATTAACAAAACCTTTCATGAGACATTATAAACCAACAGATTGTTCATATTAATCTTTATAAGGGCTAAAACAACAAGATTTGATGTTGACTAAGCGTAACTAACTGGCATGATTACAACTTTACGGTCTGCCGATTGCAATTATCATCACTGCAAGCAAAATATCAGTGAGCCTGCATCAATCAGAATTTGGCGTAAGATCAAATAAATTTCCATAATAACGCAGGTGATTAACAATCAAATCTCAAATTTTTAATCATTAAGCAATTGTTGGATCCAATGATTTCATGCCTGATGAAGAAAAACACAGTCGAGAACCAGATTAACACTTGGAAATGACAACCAGACATCATATATTCGAAAATCTAAACCACTCTACCGAATGCAATAAGGGTCATCAGATCATCTTAAATCAACGGTCAGGATGCAATATGTGGGATGCCAATTGCTGGCATTTATTAACTTTAAATACATATACTCTTTCTGCAATCCGCAATCCGCAATGTGGGTTGCAGGTTGCAGAGAGAACAACATCAAAATCAACTAAAACATTATGCAATACACAATCCGCAATATGGGTTGCGGGTGCATAAAGTGCATTTATTTGAAAAACCTTTCCGCATTCCGCAATCCTATTTGCGGGTTGTGGAAAGAAAAACTTCATGTGCAAAAACCAAGCATCCGCAATCCACACATTGCGGATTGCAAGTTGCGGAAAGATCAAAATTTTAGACAAATGATTTCTTTCCGCAACTCACAAAACACACAAAAATGCATACATTTTCAAAAATGAAAACTAATAGCTAAATGAAATTAAGTCAAAGGAAAAAAATGAATGGCAAACAGGCTGAACAACCCCAAAATTGACTAAGTTACTCTTTAATGTAAAATTGGGGCTCCCATATTTCGGATAAAACATGGGATTTGTTGTGCCTACAACAAATGGCGACTGGATGGGAAGAACCAGTTATCTCTGTGAATGAAATCCTTAGTTATAAGGAAGATATTCCAACCAACTGATGTTTCAACCCGCAATCTACAAAATGATCTCATGAATAGACAATCAAAACAACAGAGTTAGTCATATGATCGATACATTCCCATCCAAAACCAATTAATGATGATATTTAATCTGATAAGGCAGTCTAGGAGAAAATGAAAATCCTATACCATTATGAAATCATAGAAGGGCAGATTTATAATTAACCTTTGGAATAAACTTAGATCCATTCTGGATTACAATACACAAATCACCTTGACTTTATTAATTATTCATTTATGTACAGATGCATCGGCCATATATATATATCTGTATATTTGTATCTTTTTTTTTTAAAGAAACAAGACTTATGTTGATACAAGGCCATTTCCCTAACTTGGTGATCAGATGTTGGCAATGCCATTCACAAACTTTACTCGGAAACTGAACAAGATAGCTCGGTAAGGAGACTCCTTATCTTTCAGTTTTCTAGGCCGAAAGCAATTACCATGGCTTGGTAACCATAAGTGGTAATTCCAGTCCAAAATCAAATCCATGATCATGGTAGGGATGGCTTGTAATAAGACCCCCCTATCATCATATACAATAGACTGTCTTGAAAGGAAAGAAAAAGGGAATTTTAATGATGCATAGACTACAAGACACTACCATGGCTTGGTGACCATATGTTAGTAGTGTTACTCACTGATGTTTTGCAGATCATGAGTGAGCCAACCTGTGATAGGATCTCCCACCTTCTAGCCTTAGCTGAAAGTCATATCCCTAGCTTGGTGACCGGATGTGGAGATTTCATTCAACTTCAACATCTATGAACGTAATGGGACGGCTTGTGATAAGACCCCCCATCTTGTAATATTCTTTTATTTAAGTGAATTATGATCAAGGTGATCAGAATGGAATCCAGAATGGATAATTCTAACCAGGATATAAGGTATTATGCCATCCACTAATGAAGCACAGGGTAATGAATTCTAGTTTACTCTTTAACTTCAATTAATCAAACAAATATTTAAATGATGTTGATGATAGCAGGAAGATATCAATCAAGGCCCTGCAAATATTGACTGTTTGATTCCATGAAAAGCATTTTCTGATATAGGTTGAATGAGATGACATTGGCGTATCACCCGAAAACTTCAGATTGTGCTAATATCAAGATAAACTGATTAACAACCTTTTCCAAATATGCAAGCTTATTCAGAAGAAAATCGATCATAAAAGAGAAATCAATCAAAACTGAAGGAAAGAACACAAACCACACTTTATGTACAAGTAGACCAACATGCTCTCCTCAAACAAAGTACTTCTTGAGCAGCTGGACATTCACTGGGTAGGTTTCTGAGATACCTTCCACTATTTGTAACCAGACAATACTAGGAACAATATTTTCTGTAACAATGAAAGGTCCTAGACATAAGCGTTGGAACTTAGTGTAATCATTATGCCTTTATGTTGTTTATCCCATTTTAACACTAAGTCCCCCACAGAGAACTCCCTGTTAGATGAGTACTTCTCATCGAACCACCTCTTCACAAGCTGTTGATGTTGATACAACCTGTTTTTGGACTTTTCCTTTTCCTCCTCCAGCTTGAGTAATGTATCGATTATGTGTTGGAGTGGGTAAGAATTGTCTTCTTGTACTGAGTGTGCCAGCTGTAATGGAGGGATCATGAGGTTGGCTAGTAAGATAGCCTCCTTACCATAAACCAAGCAGTAAGGGGAGTTTCCAATGGCTACTTTAGGGGTGACACGGTCTGCCCAAAGAGCATTGTATAACTGGGTATTCCAATCTTTGTGGTGAGTAGCCACTATCTTCTTTAAGATATTAATTAGATTTTTGTTAGAATACTTTGCTAATCCATTTCCTTGTGGATAATAAATGGAAGAAAATTTTAATTTTATCCCCTTTTCAAGGGCATATTGAGTTAATTCAACAGAGGAGAAGTATGAAGCATTGTCAAACACTAGGAATTTAGGTGCACCAAACCTCGTGACTATTTGACTTTCAAGAAATGAAATCACTTGGCTTGTGTTTGCTTGTCTAAGAGGGACTGCCTCTACCCCTCTAGTAAAGTAGTCCGTAGCTGTCAAAATATACTTGTGTTGAAGGGAAGAAGGAGGATTAATGGGTCCGACAAAATCCAGGGCCCACTGCTGGAACAGGAATTGAACTGTGACTAGCTACAGGGGAAATGCAGGTTTCTTCATTTTTCCAGTACACTTCTAACATGGTTCACATATTCTAGCGTAATCATGGGCGTCTTTGAAAAGAGTAGGCCAGTAGTAACCCTCCCTTAAGATATTATGA
The DNA here is from genome assembly GCA_027924585.1 of Larix kaempferi. NCBI lineage: Eukaryota > Viridiplantae > Streptophyta > Pinopsida > Pinales > Pinaceae > Larix > Larix kaempferi. The sequence goes on from BSBM01000084.1 coordinate 11,753,019, forward strand.
GCCGTGTTTTCTCCTGAGAAGTGTCCTTCTACAGGTCCTACATGAAATTCCAAAAGAATATTATCAGTTTCATCTTTATCTAGACATCTAAGGAAAACACCATCTTTATTCTTTCTAAGCAAAACACCATCTATGAATTGGTATGGTGTAGCTTTTAATCTTAAGGCTCTGCATTTTTTAAAGTCAATGGTTTCAGGAGCATACCCATGAGCTAAGAAAAATTTAATGTCATCATACCAGTCGGATGTTTGAGTAGTGATAACATAGACATAACCTACTAAGGTGCTTTCTTCTTGCTCCTAATCGATTTGTTTTCATACAGTATCATTTGAATGAGCGATGAGTAGACACAAGCCTTGGCCTTTCACTATCTTTGCTGGTTTGATCTCCAAGTCATATTCTTTCAGAGACGTCATCCAGTGAGCTCTCTTTTCACCTAATTCTTTCTGAACCAGAACATTTCTGAGAGCTGCATAAGGCACAATCACTTTAGTCCTAGAATTCAATAAATATGGCCTAAAATGTTTAACTAATTTGTAAACCGCATAATCTTGCTTGTCAATCTGGCAGTAATTGAGCTCAGCTCCTTTGAATGTTGAACTCATGAAAGAAATGGGGATTTCAAGATCATCTAGATGCTTTTGTGTAAGAACAACTACATAGGAAAAATCAGTTGCGAAAGTATACAAAATAAAATATTTACTGAAGTCAGGAGACATAAGGCCGGGAGCTTTCGCAATGGACTTCCTAATTTCAGTAAAAGAATTTCATTGTTCATCAGACCACTTATACTGTGCATCCTTTTTAATCATTTGTTGCAACAGTGTAACAATTTGCGAACAAAATTTATCTTACCAAGGAAATATTGCATGGCGTTGCACGAACCTGGAAACCCAAACCTTGTGATGGCTTCTGTACGTTTCGGATCGATAATCATACCTTCTTTTGAAACTATAAATCCCAATAGCTTGCCTTCAGTCACTGCGAATATTGATTTCTTGGGGTTGAGCGAGATTCTGTACCTTCTACAACGTTCGAATACCTGTTTCAGGGCAAACAAATGTTCATGTCATTTTTTAGAGGAAATAGTAATATCATCTAAGTATACAACAACATAATTGTGCATAAGTCCTCTCAAAACTATGTCCATTGCTCTCTGGAATGTAGCACCTGCATTTATCATCCCAAAAGGCATCCTCCTATAGGAAAAGGTTACACAAGGGGTCTTGAAAGTTTTTTTAATTGATCATCAGGAGCAACCAGGACTTGGTTGTATACCGAAAAACCATCGAGGAGAGAAAACATCTCTGAACATGCAACTCTCTGTAATATCTGTTCCATAGGAGGGACATGGTAGTTATCTTTCTCAGAATCTCTATTAAGATTTCTAAAGTCAACATAGAGTCTAATAACACCATTTTTATTGCTAACATGTACTAAATTAGCGATCCACTGCGTGTGTCTAACTGGAAAGATAATTCTTGCTGCAAGTAGCTTTTCCAACTCCTTTTTGACAAAAGGTTCCAATCTAGGATGCATCTTCCTCAGCTTATGCTGGTAGGGTTTAGTGTCTGGCTTCATTGGTATATTATGATGCATAACATTAGTGTCGAAAGTTTCATCCCGTCATACGTCCAAGAAAAGACGTCTTTGAACTCTCTACATTGTTTGATAAAAGCTCTCTTTTCTTCAGGTGAATAGTCAACCACTAAATTAATCATGCGAGGATTCTATTCACTTCCCAAGTTTATTGGCTCATAATTGAGAGAAGAACTCTGAGTCTTACAATTTATCTTCTGCTTGAACTTATCTTGAAGGTCGTAGAAATTTTCCGATTTGATAATTGACTTAGGAATTAAATTGGCAGTGCAAGTGAGATCAGCTAGAGATTTCTCATGCTTAGCTTCATCAATGGCAACATCTTGAAACATGTTTTGATCTGTAAGAAATTCTAAGATTTGCTGGTCATCATTAAACACTTTCCAACTAGTTATATTGTCCAGAATCGAAGGTCTATACATTAATTCAATAGAAAAAGTATTTGGTGACAAACCTTCTGGAGGTATCAGCCTTGATGTAGTATTAGCTAGCAAGTCAGCATCGAAATTTTGAGATCTTGGGACCGACTTAATATTAAAAGCAGAGAAAGAATTAGTTAAGTCCCTTACTAAATTTCGATAATTAAGTAAATGAGGAGATATGCAATGAATCTTGTTTCTCACCTGCTTAACTATTATTTATGAATCTCCATAACACTCAATTTCCTGGGAATCTATGTCAATTGATTTCTTGAGTCCCTGGACTAGGGCCTCGTACTCAACAATGTTGTTGGTACATTCGAACTCAAGCCTGTAGGAAATCATGGTTTTGGTTCCCTTCGGATCTATGAGAACACAACCTGCACCAGCTCCATCTTTAGATCTGGAACCATCGAAAAAAAGAGTCCATGCATTCAAATATAACTTAAAATTAGTATTTACATTGTATACATTATGTACAATATTACTAGAGAATGGAACATATGTAAGTTTGACAATCTGAGACTGTTTCTGTGCACTCTCAGCAGGTGACAAATCTACAAGTAAGTCTCCAAAAAATGTATCGAATGTGTAGTGTTCCATATATGAGCTGTAGTATGGAACAGGTTCACTGGGATCATTTAAGTTTGTGACAATCTGCTTCATATAAGGTTCCCTGCTGATATTTATCTTGTTTGGCCTCCCATTGTAAGGAAGCCATAAGTGATACCAGTCGGTTGCAAAGTAACCCTTAATTTTTTTCGACCAATCTTTGCTCAAACACATTCCATACATCTCTGGGATGTCAGCCATTATAATATCCATAGTTTGGTGGATCCTGGGGTCGGTAGATAATGTTAACATGACATTCTTCAGTTCTCCCACTACCCTTACTTTGAATCGGTCAAGTTGAACAATCTGAGTGGGAAATGGCTCCCAAGAGGAATTTAATGTTTTGCAAACTGATAAGGGCATCACATTGGATGAAGCCCCTGAATCTACCATACAATTATGAAAATTTATGTTAAAGATCTCAAAAGTCAACAAAAAGGGGGGTGTCTTCTTTCCAATAGTATTTGGACTGTTGGTTTTGTTGTATGTATCCAGATTATTATTTTGAGTCTCCCTAGGTTTGTTGAAAATTATTATTTTGGGAAAACTGTCCCTCATGGCTGGGATATTCAAAAGTTCAAATAAAGAGATATTTCCTTTAACCCTCTTTAAGTCACCAATAAAGTTATATTCTATCTCAGGGATAATTGTATCCTTTTGTATGGTTGTCTTAATTCTGTTTGGTGTGGGCGTAGAAGGAGAAGCTTCTTGTGTTGGCTGTCCTTTACTCGTGTTTTAAGGGTGCTGGACATTAAACACTGCTTCAGGCTCCTCTTATTCCTCAACCATGGGAAGTTCTGAAAAGAAACTAATAGTATTTATCTGCTGATATTCTTCCTCATCCAGTGGTGTAGGATCTTGATTCTCCTGTGTTTCTGGATCTGGGTGATGAGGAGAATGATGGGATTCTGAAACTAAGGCTTTGAAGATGAACAAAATTTCCTCAGAATTCAATCCTTCCTCAGGATTGGGTGGGACTTTGTTTTGTGGAGGCTGATATGGTCTTCTAAATGGCTGTATGTTGAATCCCATGTTTGTGTTCTAGTTCTCAGTGTTAGTTCTATTGAGGTCTACCACTTCATTGGAGATCTTCTGGAGGAATTTCTTCACGTCATTCATTTCGAAAGGGTATTTATATTTTGCAGTGGGTTTGTGGGAACATCATTTTTCTTACGTGAAGTGGAAGGTTGTTCTGCTGAAGTATCCGGATTATCCTTCAAACAAAACATATCCTTTTCAACATGAATGGCCTCAACAAAGTCCTCTTGCGTGTTGTCTTTGTGTGCCTGTTTAACCCACATAGCAATGGGGATCGGTAAAACTTTTACATAGTATGCAACCAAGAGTTCTTCTGCGGGAAGAAGAGTGATAGGGACCCTATTTTTTAGATATGAAAATCTCTGGTTATAATATTTTACTCTTTCTTTACCTTGGATTTTCATAGAAGAAAAATCGATTACCAAGTCTTCGAGTGTCTTATCATCTCCAAACTTCTGCATGAATATATTCTCAAAGTCATCCCACGAAGTGATGGATCTGGCTCCTAGAGAAAAGTACCAAGTGGAGGCTTTTCCTTGGAAGGTATATGGGAATAACCTGCAGACCACGTCTTCGTGTATGACATTCCTAAGTTTGATGGCTTGCATGAATTTCTTGACGTGATCAAGTGCAGGTGACTTCTCGTCAGTATCAAACTTTGGAATCCATTTCTCATGATTTTTTGGGAGTTTGTGTTGGTCTCCGAGTATAAGCACAACATCCTGGTCGATCCAAGGCCTGTTTCTACCCTCTGCTATAGGTAAATCTTCTAAGGATGAGCTGGAATATGAGCCACTATCTGAGGATTCTTCTGACGAAGATGATGAATATGAGGGAGGTGTAGGTGGCAGTCCACCTGTCGCAATGTGTGGTTGATCTAGTCCAAGATTACGCTCTTCAGCAATTCTTTGTTGCAACCTAGCAACACTATCAGAAGAACCTTTGAGCAATTTATCGAGTGTGAGGGGTCCCCTTATGTGTGATACAAAAATGATATCATCCCTCCTAGTTTCCTGCTCTATCACACGGGTGGCAATAATAGTTTGAGGGTTTTGTACTGGTTGTTCTGTCGATGTTGAAGCTTGGGTATGGCTACATGTAACAATCGGTGCTCTTGCTGGAGGAGGTCTATTTAAGTTTTTTCTAGGAATGATTGGTACATGGCAATCCTTCTAGTGCCATTTTTTGGTGCCTTAGGGGTGTAGGTGCTGGAATGGTGTCCAAGGAAAACAACAGGGGATGAAAATCCATCCAAAGGATTCAGATAATCCTACGCAAGTATTACCGTATCCTTGAGTTGTTTGGTGTGGTTAACACCCACGGATACTAAGGCCTCTGTTGGCACTTGTGAGTGTTTGATCCTAGAAGGATCTGTCTTCCCTTGAGGAAGAACAAAAGAATTACTACTCCTAAGAATTAGTTTGCTTTGAAAGAAATCTCAACTAAGATTAGACCTACTCTAAAGAGAAGTGTTTTGTTTGTGCATAGGATAGCTTAATCTGAAAATTACTAAATATTTTCACCAATTTAAGAGACACGCCAAACCGGATCTTGACTCAGTATCTTGAGATACAATCAGCAAATGACAATTAACCAACAATAAATTAAGAATTAAGTGCATACAAGCTTATCCTACGTCTGGAATGCTAATTGACAAACTAACATTAACTTAATAATTTCTCTGAATCATTTGCAGAAATAGATAAATGTTTCAAGTAAAGACATTCATTTAAAACATTTAGATGCATAGATCATACGTTAAGAGACATCTAAACTATAGATCAATGCAGATTATCAATTGCAAACAATAAACAGTGCTTACAAATGAGTTGAAGCAAAATCACAATCCATCAAAGACATTTGACAAATTATAACAAAAGAGGTAGCTGAAGAAAATTGACAGTGTATTAAGGCCTGCAAAACATTACAAAGTCTGCAACAACAAAGCATCTCCAATCTCTTTTGGCAATTTTGTCCCCCAACCAACCTTACCCTTCCTATGAGACCTAAAACCCTTTAAATAATAATTACAAAATAATATTACAAGGGAAATATCTCACAAAAGAGGGATTAAAAAAACATTATTATTCTAAAAATGACTAAGGCTAAAATGACACTTGGCCCAAACATATAACCATCCCCATACATTGGGAAATTAAGCCAATTCAAATCCCAATTTGGCATCATATATTTTGAAAAAGATCACACCACATGCTTTCGAGAGCATCCTGTCGTAAACTGAGGAAGATCCAGATAAATCATGAACTATTGATAGAAACTGACAAGAGAACTGTAGAAGCTTTCTTGAATTCACGATGGCGAAAAATATCCTCAAAGACCAAAAAATCAGCTATCGGATTTTCCTTGAGAGGAATTGCGGGAATCACAGGTGGCAAGTTGATGATTAAGTCCTGAATAATTGTATTAGCTTGATGAACACACTCTTCATCACTCTTCATTTGCTTCTTGAGAGGGATTCGAACATGCATTAATTGAATCTTACAGTCTTCCTCTTCAATGTCTATGCTGTCATAAAAAACATCAACTTCAAATGGTGGAGAAACAGGTTTAGAGTACTCCACAGGATGAGGCTCTTTCTCATTACCAAGTTTGACTGAAATATTAAAATTCTTCTGCATTTTGCTTACGACATGCAATTGTTAGAAGAGAATATCAGAGAATCAATTAACAAAACCTTGCATGAGACATTATAAACCAACAAATTGTTCATATCAATATTTATAAGGGATAAAACAACAAGATTTGATGTCGACTGAGCATAACTAACTGGCATGATTGCAACTTTACGGTCTTCCGATTGCAATTATCATAACTGCAAGAGAAATATCAGTCAGCATCCATCAATCAGGATATGGCATAAGATCAAATAAATTTCCATAATAACGCATGTGATTAACAGTCAAATCTCAAAGTTTTAATCATTAAGCAATCATTGGATCCAAGGATTTCATGCCTGATCAAGAAAAACACAGTCGAGAACCTAATTAATACTTGGAAATGACAACGAGACATTAGAAATTCGAAAATCTAAACCACTCTACCAGATGCAATCAGTGTCTTCGGATCATCTTAAATAACTGGTCAGGATGCAATTTGTGGGATGCCAATTGCAGGCATTTATTAACTTTAAATACATATAATCTTTCTGCAATCCGTAATGTGGGTTGTGGTTTGCAGAGAGAACAACTTCAAAAGCAACCAAAACGTTCTGCAATCCTTAATCAACAATGCGGGTTGCGGGTGCATAAAGTGCGTTTATTTGAAGAAACTTTCCGTATTCCGCATTTGCGGGTTGCAGAAAGAAAAACTTCATGTGCAAAAACAAAGCATCCGCAATCCGCACATTGCGGATTGCTGGTTGCTGAAAGATCAAAATTTTAGACAAATGATTTCTTTTGCGCAACTCACAAAACACAAAAAAATGCATAAATTTTCAAAAAGGAAAATTAATAACTAAATTAAATTAAGTCAAAGGAAAAAAATGAATGGCAAATAGACCAAACAACCCCAAAATTGACTAAGTTACTCTTTGATGTAAAATTGGGGCTCCCATATTTTGGATAAAACATGGGATCTGTTGTGCCTACAACACTCACTCTCAACACTACGCCCCATATGTTCTCATTGTGCCTTAACTGCTGCAAGGCCCTTCTCGTTTATTCTAATTTTTTCTCCTGTCCATCCTAGCCTTGGTGACCATGTCCATATGATTCTATTTACATCGATCATCATATTTTCTTGTGCACCAACAACCCATTGTTGCTTTCTATTTAAGTAGTTTTTTTACAAGACCTTCAGATACTTCGATGCTCTTGTTGGCTTCCACTATTGCACCTCTACTTTGTAAGACCCAAGAGTACTAGTGTTGGCTTCTTTCTGGACAAACTCGGGTTTTCAGGAGGCGCAGCAACAAACACCCCTTGGCGCACTGGCCCTTTCGGAAACGGACTGCACAACAGCCCGAGGTCTCACCCGAAGTGGCTATAGGGGGGCTAAGGAATCAGGTTTCTTTAACCTAGGCGACGTGGAGACTAGTCTTCTCTCTTCCCTTCTTGCGGGTAACTTTGGAGTAGGGTGCCTTACTTTCCCACAGGCCTCACAACGCCGCAGCGCCGGGACTCACTCTTCCCAGCCTAGCTGCACGGTATCTCCGCATCTGCGCACGAGGCGTTTTCCCGCTACGTCCGATACACTATGTATCATCCCTGCCCTTGCGACACGGCGCAGTAACACACTTCCTTAAGCACTACCGCGGCAGTGTTCTCACAAACTCGTCTGACGATGCACATATACACTTCTAAGGGAGCTTCAAGGACTCACTTTATACACTCATTCACAAAGACAGTGAAACAGTCATGTAAACATAGATAGTAAAACATAGACAAGCATTCACGCAAAACATCATCATAACAACAAGAATCATGTGGTTCGCCTCCACGAGGGAATCACATCCTCAAGAGTTGTATCTTATATTATCTTGAGATGGGAATTACACAGTTCCACTGCGCACACAGTTGCAGCCTTAGATCTTTCTGGGAAACTCCACGCACACAGCTAGGATCCCTTCTCTTAGATCTATCCTCTTCTTCTACAGAGATTACAATGACTCAGACATCAACTTAGACTGTCTGTAAACTCAATGACTAGCTCTACAGCTATCCACTTCTTTTACTCCTTAACCCTTCTAACCAATCTATCTAACCCTTTTCCCCTTACAATTACACATATATATAGGTGGCCCTGAGGGTCGCACCTTTACAAAACTGTGGGCCTTTCCCAACAGTGATCCCCAAAAACCCTAACCACTGACGGCTAGGCTTACTTTAGATGCCTCTTGCAGTCGCGTCGCAGCTTCCTGTAGCTTCCACGATTTTCGGCGCAGATCGCGGGTATGGGCGCCGCTTCATCGTTCTTTGCTCCTTGTCCTTTGCCTTCAATGCTTCATCCCATTGCTCTTCCTTGGTCCAAGCAACCATAACTTTTGTACTTATCCTTAATGAGGGTAGTTGAGCCCTCTATTCCGCTGCTTCATTTATTGTGGTGGTTGAGCTTTCTACTCAGCCACATTTACTCTTCTTCGGCTTGTGCGTGCGAGCTCCGCGATTTCTGGCCTGCACTCTGCGGTGAGCTCGTCCATCTGGCGCCGTACCATGCACTGTTCATTTCAGCCAAAAATGGTGCTTTTCCTCAAAATTAGCACTTTTCCTTCAAAACTTAGTGCTTTTTCCCAAAACTTGGCAGCTTTAGCATAGCTGCGGCCTATGCTCCAACAACTAGCATCTAAATCCTGATAAATATTACCAATGACCCTACCCAATCATATTGCACAATCTGGATCTGGTGATTGCACAGTGACCATTTGGCCCTTTACAACATCCACTCTTAGAATGAATTCATCTCTATGCTTGTTGCATACTGGTCCAACATAGCAATCCTGCACAACAGGAACATTTCCCTTCAAAATGGCATCCATAATTTCATGTTCATATCTTGTAGGTTCACTACTATGAATATCATGGCTTGTCGATGGCCAAAAGATAGTTGTTGACTGATCAACACTCTTGAAGGGACTGTCCAAATCTTTATATATAGCCTCCCAATAATTTAACTTGGGATGCCAAAATAGTTCACCTCCCTTCTCAATCCCTCGATTCTAGAATGAAATATATGTTTCTATTCCTTTTTTTTTATTTCGTCAATGTTTGAAGGTATTTTTTATTACATATTTAATAACCTAGGCTGCCCCATCAGCAAGTCTGCGCTACCATCTGGAAATGACCACCACATATGAATAGGAGACGACCAAGATTCATCCCGAAGTGATTCCCTCCATTGCATGACTGGAATGTTATCTATAAGCTAAAATTTAAAAAATGGCATTTGTTGATACCGATGATTTTGGCATTTCCATCCAAAAGGTGGGGTTTCACAAAACTCTTAAAATCATAAATTTCGTCAATTAGATAAGGGACATAGAAATTGTGATCTTCACATGTCCTATACGTATCCATAATTTATGAGAGTGAAAATATATCCTTGCGCATTAGCTTTACTGACAACCTTCCATAAGTTCCATCTATGTCTTCATGGGTGTGTCCAACCTGGAGGAATCCAACTTCAACTATCTCGAACACTCTCCTTGCTGTTAAAAGAGATAAAATGAAAATACAAAGTGGTTTTTGTTATTTCCTGAACAATTATCCATTTGCAACAACAATATGGGTGGTAGTTTTCTATTTGGAATGCATTGATTAGTACCATCAACAAACAATACTTCATGTTGCATTACATCTTGTCTATATATCACACACTTTGCATATGACTCTGATTGAAATAGAGAATCATGCAATTGGTGCTCAGATGTTCCTCCTTTGTACAGAAAATCACCATATTTATCAACCACTGGTTCTTCAAGACTCTTCAAGCATTTATCCAGGGATGTCACAATTAAATTCGATCCCATATCTAAAAATGAGAGGTTGAAATGGGAAAAACCACCAGTCTTGTGCCCATCAGTCAACATTCCAAGCAATGATATGGGAAGATTCATAACATTACTAATAGATTTTTCCTTCTTACCAATCCTTGGAATGGAAGTCTTTGAATTATCCATTTTGTCATGAACAATACTCAGAAAAGTCTTTGGATTTTTTTGTGAAGCTAATATGCGAGAATAATATACTTGGTGACAACTTGCGCTATATTTATTATGATTTTCCTAGTGTCCTCGCAACCTTTCCACCTCAGCTGGATCAGTGGTCCTCTTAATCCTATCATGTATTGTAATGCATTCATTACACCTTGCAAAGGAGTTTTATTTAGAATTTTTAACATCTCAAAACTATTCTCTCATCACCTTGGTAAAGGAGGATTGTGATACTGGAGGCAAACCAATACTTTCGATTTCTTCATTTTCCATTTTTCGCAGCAATCCATGGGACATATTAGATGGGAATAATTTCAAGGTTGTCCTTGTTCCATCTTCATTAATTAATCGTGTAAGATGTTGATATTTGTCTGAATTCTCTTCTACAATTTTATTAATAGTAGCTACCAGTGCAACAATGTTCTCCCTAGATTTTTCCAAGCCACTGTTACCATGCACAGCTCTCACATCACCATTCAAGAACATGATTTTATAATTGTACAAAGTGCTCCTTTTTACCGCATGGAATTTATACCATGCATTTTGACAGACGTCTATTGTATTTAATCTCCTTGTAAACATGTTTCTTTTTCTATCATCTCCTTCTTTGGCCACAGGAGCATTTGATCCCATAGAATTTATAACATACTATCTTCTTGAATTTCCATTCATACTATGAAATTTATTCACACATTCAACTATCGATTGAAGTGAAATTTTTGAGATACAAAGATTTGAGAAATAATGTTCAGTGACAATTTTTTAAAGGAATGCACCCTGGTCAATTCCAAGCATGTAAGGTACCGATCTTGAATTTATTTTAGAAATGTTAGTTCCATATTGCATCTTTACGGAATTGTATGGCCTTGTTCCATTACCTTTAACACCTGCATATTCACAATGGGGAGTACCTGGAAGGACCATTTGTAAAGGACATTATTCAAAAATATTCCAAATGTTGACCATGTCTTCATCTATGTTCCTTTTTAGTATAACATCCAAAGGAACATAATTGAGGTCAAACAAATTGTTTGCAGACCATCTTATAAAAGATCCTTCAAATACACCACAATCCTCGCAATTGCAGAAGACTTCATGAACTAAAATACCAAACTCACCAAAATCTAGTGGTTTGAATTATACAATGTCTCCTTCAAAAACAGTTGACACTATTGCTCGTGCAACATAATGTGGCTTTAAAGAAAATTGATGTATCAAATTAAATTTCTCTCCCACAAACTTGATATTGTGATTTTCTCTTAATACTTTCAAAGCAGTTTCAAATTGATTAATGTTGAAATTGCTTTCAACAGAAAGCAATGTTTCTTTATTAAAATCTATGATTCTTTTAATCGTGCATACAACAAAACCTCCAATGCTTAACCCTGGACAACATTCCATAAAATTAAACAACACTTTTTCCACCAGAATACCAAAGGATAAGTCACCCAAAAACGTTCTCCCAATAAAATCATTCCCACTCACATTTGTTACAAAACCTATGGAAATGCAATCCTTGCATTCTGAACACTTATGTAACAACTTAAATTTTCTCATAATAAAAGAAGATTTATTCTTAGTTGTTATGATATGTTCTACACTTGTTGAAGTAGAAGTTGGTATATTATTCACCTCATTCTCATGAAGAGAATATCCAACGTGGTTAACGATCTCAGATGCAGGCCATTGAATATAACTACCAACTGCCTCTAACAACATATCTGCACCTTCTAATGGATAGGACAATTGAATACTTTCATTTAAAGTCTTGGTAATGTTTACAATGATACATCCATCATGAATTCTGATATTATGCAATATTTTTCTTTCAGGAAAAGAGATTCCTTTAGCAACTTTGAATCCATTCAGAAGGAGGTCCACACATTATTGCGAACCAAAATCCATTTTAGAAGCAATTTTTAAATATATAACAGTAGGACACATTGTTGAGAATATTTCCACTTGCCAACAAACTATGCGAAGAAATATTCCTATGAAATTTGTGTTTAGAGTGTCGATATCTACTCTACCCACTCCTAAAATCCATCCATGGAGGAAGGGTCGACTGACCTTTCATTTATGAGATAAATGTAAAAATATTTAATCTACGAAGGATAGGCCGACAATTCCCAACTTCTGACTTCTGTTGTAAATAGTAGGGATCGGTACATCGGCTAAGTTATAACATATAAAAAAATGTTTGTCCTAACTTCTGTTTTCCAACAAGAAGGATCGGTCGCCCCTTTGTTTAGTAGATATTTGTGAACACCTATATCCAACAATTCACCTATATCCAGATTGGAAAACACAAGAAGGATCGACCAACCCTTCTTGCACTAAAAAACTATTATGAAAATAATATTGAACAGAATAAGGGTCGTCCGCCCCTTCATTTATGAGGGAATTGGAAAAATAGAACAACTTGAAGAAAGATCAACAACTCTTTCTCTGAGAATATTTCCACTTGCCAGCAAACTGTGCGAAGCAATGTTCTTATTAAATTTGTGTTTAGACTGCCAATATCTACTTCCCCACTCCTAAAAAAAATACCTAGAGGAACGAGAGGACTCTCTTTCACCTCAGTATCTACTTCCAACACCCCAAAATAAAACAACCTCAACAAAGAGCGACCACTCTTTCTCTGACAAAATTTTGACTTGCCAGCAAACTCTTTGAAGCAAAATTTCTATAAATTTTGTTGTTAAAATGTCGACATCTAATTTCCCAGGGTGACACGTAGAAATCTCAAATTGTGACACATGGCATATTTGATTTAAATTAGTCTAAAGATATTATAAACGAATATTAAGGATATTAATGGTACCATTTAAATATAAATTGTTAGGACTGAATCATCATCATCACTATCAATTGTTTGTGACAAGACATAATGTCGACTCAAGCATGATGAGATTATTTTCTTCACACAAGTGGTACAAACCATCATTCATTATTACCACATTCATGATAACCGCCATTTCATAATTTTATCGTATAAACCATCGCCATGTCAACATACAATCATTTCTCAAGGAATCGATTGGAGTGATACATGTACAATTACTCTAGCAAAATCTATAGTCACTACAGATGATATCTATGACCACCATCACTTCATACTATGATAATTACCATTCCCCATCCATCCGATCCTCGTCAATTCACCAATTCACTAGCCACTCACTATATATAGGCTAAACCATACCCCATATCGCAACAAAATTAAATCTTCGGAAAGTCATGGCATTCTTCTTTACTGCCTCTGTTCCCTTTCCTTTGTTGTTTTATCATAAATAATTGAGTCTTATGGTCTCTCCCTAGTTCTCTTTGTGATATATGAGCATTTCGACATCATTTCCCTGACAAATCCTCGCCACACCATGATATATGGGAATTTGGAGCACTCCCGAAGCCCAAAGACCAATATTTGTCATTATGTTCCTTTCCACCAATCACGTTTTCATCATTCTTCTTTCACTAACTGAATGGTGTACAATTTGGAGTGGACGTGAGAAGATTAGTGGTCCATGTACCTGTTTTCTTGACACTTCCTTCTCTAAAACAACATGAGATGCCACCATCGTCAATGTTAGTCTTGCAACAGTCGTCCAAGAATATCCATATTGACAGCAAAAATACTCATGTTTATAGCAAGAAGAGCCATGTTGACAGCAAGAATGGTCTTGTTGACAACTTTCATCTACCAGCTCCCAGACATGAAGACCGATTTCCACCCACAATAGTAGCCAATCGTCCAAAGGTTTTTGGTACCAAACCATGTTGTTAGATTTTGTCTACCAGCATGGACACACTCATAGACTTGACTACCCATTTCCAGCCACGATAGTAGCCGGTACCAGCTCACAGAGTCATCAACTGTCTACACTTAGTTACAAGACAAGCCGCGGTGAAGTCCATCTATTTATCCAGATCCAAGTATTTTCTGATTTCTTCGGGACAAAGAAAGATCTTGTTCATGGGGGAGATGTTGGAGGAGGCTAGGTCATCCGCCAGACTATGTCCTCCATTCGACCACTTCGGAGAACATGTCGAACTGTCGTGTCGACCACCACATGTCGAGTCAGTTAGTCACATCAGTTAGTGAACCGATGGGTCATTATGTAACCATCTATAAACTATATATATATAGGATTGAAAAGAGAAAATAGAAAACCTTTGTCTATGTCGTGATTGGACATAAAGGTTCCTTAAATAATAGAAAGAGTGATCTTGTATTGAAAACAATTGGCCAGTTGTATTAAAGTATTTATAAATTTAATATCCATATAATTCCAAGCTATTATTTTAATTCTTAAAGGCAATTTCGAGATAACTATAATGTTTCGACATGCTACAAGAGAGAGATAAGGTTCTGAGTATATTTATTGACAAGCAAGTAAGTCATTCCAACAATTGATGAGCAAGAAATGCTGTAGAGTATGCCTAGGTATAACAGAGAGCAATATAATCACTTGTCTTCCGCAGACAAAGGGATGGGATGTCGACATTGGCCGTTATCTACGTTATGTAGAGTATTCATTTTTCCCAAGCCACGCCACGACTAATCTTACTACTATGAAAAAAATTCATCTCTTTCCATTTCTTCCAATTTTTTAGGACAAGTATTTCTATGCAAAAAATTGCAATATATTGGCTGACAAAAGTAGTAATTGCCAGAAACTCTGAGACTATCCTTTTTTGGTATGATATTGATATTCAAATTAAGATTTACTAGTAATAAATATTTATAATATTCATCCATAGTTGTTATAATATTCAACCCATGCATTAATTTCTATTATTATTTTTTTAAAGTTTATTTCTAAGTTAACATAGTGTTGACGAGTTAAAGGGTAAAGAAACATAATATTTTATTAAATATTTTAAAATTTTATTTAATATGGGTGTATGTATTTTAAAATTTTATTTAATCTGGGTGTATCTATTTTAAATTTTTATTTAATATGGGTGTATGTAGTACATTATAAGAGAAATAAAGGTACCACAATATCTCTTTAGATGGAATAATATTTTTAGTCTTATAGTTATTCTATCGAGTGGCATTTTCTTTGATTCCCCAATCATTTAGTCAAGATTTGGTATCTTTTTGTCAACCCCACTTGAGTCCCAAGTAGTTTTGATTGGAGTTTGGAGCAATCTTAGTAAGCCTGTCTTAAACTATGTTTGTATTGTTCTTCTTATTAGGAACCTATTCATAGTCATGCTCTTAATGGGGGAAACACCTACTTCTATGAAGAGGGTAGGATAGGTGTATCACCCTTAAGTTTGAGATTATAAGTTCTAAAATGTTTTTGGATTTCCTCTAACTTTTTCCATGATTATGTAGAGGTGATACAACCCAAAAATCCACAACAATATAATATAATAGTGGTGACAAGAGTCTCAAAGATGAGTTTCTTCCTATCCTAGATCCATGGATTACGAGCTAGGAGGGTATTGACGAGCAATGCAAACTTCAGTTTTTCTCCCTAATTCATGGGTCGATACAAATCTGCCTCCAAATTCAGATTTTTTGGAAATAGTGTGTTCTGTCAGAATTATAGATGGTAACTGTTACACCAAAATCTCGTCACCATGAGTCAAGTGTCATCCCCATGCCTTAATCCCTAAAGTACCTTAGCTTGGATGTTAGAAGAGAGGTTGATTTCCATTTCATTTTACCTTTTCTAGTAACCCTAAAGCACTCTGCTTTCTAGAAAGGGGGGTCAGACCTAAGATGACACAATCTGCAACTTAGCAAGATGCGCCACTGGTGCCGTTTTTCCTTGTACATCATGCGGGGATCTAGATCTAGCGCAAGTTTTCCTTGTGCAAGGTGCGTCAGAGTTGGTTAAAATGGATAAAAGGGTGCTTTGAGTCACTTCTCGAAGCTTGGTGATTTGGAGGCTGATCCCTAAACATGTGGTGAGGTGTCCTTTGGTTCCCTAACCTATTTTGATGATCCCTTAGATCTCTCCCCTAAATCTTCAACCTACTCTATCCATCCAACCCTATAAATACAAACCCTCTCTCCATTGGGAAGGAGAAAGTATTATGCACCCTCATGCTGGTGGAATTCAGTCATAATATTCTTCTTCATTTGTAGGAGGCTAGGAAGCTTTGCATCCCTTGAGGAAAGATCACATATTTTGGTGTCGTGACATTAAGGCTTTGGTTGTGACATTTCTTCTCTATGTACTTCTTTTCATTACATTAATACAAGTCCTTTCCATAAGTGTTGTTGTGTTGATAATACTTAGGATTTTCCTCCTTAACTGTTAATCTAGATCAATTCATGTTTATATCCTTTTACTGCATGTATGTTTCCACTTGATTGATATGGTTTTGCAGTTGAAGATATGAAGACTTTAGAGCTTGGAGAGACAATGGAAAAGGAACTACATACGTGAGGTAAGCCGCATCTTGACCCGTCTAGTATTTATATTGATCTAGGAAAGTGACTGGTATTGCGTATTTATTTTGTTCTAGATCCACTTGGACTAGGGAGATATGTTTGAGTCTGCTCATGTAGATTGTCCGCAAACAAAAATGGCGACCATACTAGGGAAGAATAACTTATGTTTTGTATTGTCTTGATTTTTGGCTTATGTCTTTGATTATCTTACGATATTTAAACTTCGATTTATTTGGCCTGTCATTTCCATTCCTCCTATTAGATCCTTCCACTAGTGAGTCTGTTGGTTTAACTAGACTCTACCTAGTGTAAATATCAATTCAGTTGTCTCTTATTCTTGAAGCAGTTTTTAGTTTTGTGCTTTGTATCTCGTCTCACGCACCTGGGTTGTGTACTATCTGTGTTTGACGCGTCTCTCTGGTTAGAAACCTGCGCCACTGATTCCATATGTCTTCCTGCAAACTATGTTTTTGATGCTCCCTTAATGTTTGCAGAGTGCGTCTCTGGACTGTATGATGCCCTAATACATACCTGGAAAGTGCGTCGCCTTGTGTTACTATGCACTTAGTTTAAGAAACCCTTCAAGTTGAATTTTGATCTGATTTTCTGAGTTCTGTAGTCTGTCCCTTGCAATCAAAGATATGTTGGATGCTTCATAGTCCAATTTTTGGCTTGATTTCAAAGTTTGAGTTTTGATTGGGGCCTTTTCCAGTCAAGTGAGTGTTTTGGTTGCTGTGGGAAATTTCGATGCCACGTCGATCTGATCAGTCTGGTATCTCCCAATCCTTGCACCAGATCTTCCCGATTCAACTTTCGAGCCCTTTTATTTTCATTGTTCTGATTTTTTGTATCAATTTTCTGTGTTTGAGTGTTTTTGAGCTTTGGGTGATCACTTTTCTTTGGGAATTTCCAACTTACTTTAGTTGGTCGTGACATAGTCTTTGATTTTCTGAATAGTAGATCTATAGAATGTTATAATTCTCAGATCCATCGCGAGTACTTGAGTAGGAAAACAAACTTTTTATTATCTTCATTTCGATTTTGATTTTTGAATTGTTGGAAAAGAGTTTTTCATGCTTTGGGATAAATGTTGAAAAAATATTTGGAAATCTTACAAGGTTATCTTGTAGTTTCTTGGTTATGAGAACTTTTTCATCATTTCTTGGAAAGTTATAAGTGCATTTAAATTTTCACAAAGCATTTCTAGAGACTGAAAATTATTACTTTTTTATTTTCCTTCACTTTTTTAGATCATTGTTTCAAAGATTAGGGATTATTCCATTTGAAAATGAAATTATTCTTTCCATGTTTTGTCAATTCGTTTAACTTGAAAAGAGAAAAAAGAAAAGCATTTAAGATTTGGTGTATGTTATTTTATTGTTTTTGTTTGCTTAGTGAAGAGAGTGCTTCTTTTGTCCTTTATCTGATTCTGAAGTATAGGGGTACTTGTCTACTTTTACCATCAGAAACAAAGGAATTTCTCCTTACCATAGATAGATTTCATCGAAAAGAAGAGAAAAGATGTGCATTTGCATGTAGCTTAGGTCTGCATTCTTTTTAAATTCCTGTCTACACCTCATGCATTCACCTAATCGTGAAAGATAAAATTTACCGGTAGTGTTAAGTTAAAACCATATAAGAACTTGTGTGTTAGGTTAGAGACGCGTTCTGGTGTCTTTCAGTGTGGCAGCTATCATTCTTCCTGCACTACATCATGGGCGATTGCATTTCTTCCAAGTACCAACTAGTATATCAAAGGAACTTTCTCATAACCTTGGGTATATCAAAAGGTACTTCACGTACTCGGTGGTATATCGGAAGGCTCTTGTCATACTGTTGTGCATTAGACAACACCACTACGGATTTGAGCTCCCACATACCTTGAGTATATTGGGAGACCGTTCTAGGATTCCTGTAACCATCCGATCTAACATATTCATCATCTTGGCATGGAAATACAATGAGAACAACACTCGGGGAGCTACTATGCATGTGCTTCAGGTAGTCGGGTTATACGGTCAGGGGTATGGTCCTAATCCTCCTTGGTTAGTTCTCTAAAATATTGGGCCGAGTATAACTGTTGGACCTTGTGGTATATCGCGAGTTGCACCTCCTTGAAAATCCCGCGAGGTTCCAGACCATTGAATCCATAGTTATCACATAAGTTTGCTTGCGGCTTTATCTTGTGTAGATATTGGACTCCATTTTTCTTTTTTGTATAGAAAACACCTATGAGAAATTTTGGTTCAGTCACTCTAGCCAATCAACCTTTCAGAAGATCCCGAAGGATTTTGAACTTGCCACTTGAATATCCCCTTAACTAGGAGAAGAACTCGGGAGAAAAAATGGATCAACCTACTACATCTATGTCACGTGAGGAAGATGCCTCTACCTTAGAGTTGGGAATGAACAATTCGTCTCCCACCAACCCACCTATATCTAATCCTACAGGACCTCTGATAGTGGAACAACCTACCTCATATGACACATCCTTCCATCATTTGATTGAGGGACATCCTAGAGCTACAGATTTGGTTTTCACAGCCCCAAGATGACCCTATATCAACAACGTTTGGTCCAACTACATCTTTTTGGGGCACGACTCTAGGCCGACATGTCGCCCATTTTGGGTCACTTCCCATGGAAGAAACTGTACCTCATTGATGGATTCCTAATGATGAGTTTATTTCACCACTCTACAAGCACATGAACTATTTTCATATGACCGGCAAACAATTTAGATGCCAAAGTCTCTCATGGAGAGAAAGAATCTGAGAAGTACCCATCTTTCAATATTCCCCTGTACGTTCTTTATCTTTTACTTCACCAGAAACATCCATACCTAACATGACCACTTATGAACTAGGTCAACCTTCGTTCCCTATGAGTACACCTCAAAGTCAAGCGGTCGGTTCTACACCTCCTCTGACCCCAACCTCTGAAGGGAAACCTTCAACCTCTATTAACTATGGGACATAATTACCTCCACCTCGCCCACCCCAAAATTCGAGGGGATGATATAATCTACCTGTTAGTCTATAGTCAGGTGGAAGTAATCCTTTTGCTGATAGTCAACCCTTTGTTACAGATCAACCCAGCATTATTAGTCAACATTTGGTCACCAGGAATATTCCAGTAAGTGGGAAATTTTCAGCTGGGGGGAAACCCCTAGCTGGTGGACATAACCTAACTAGGGGGAATCACCCAAGCAACAGTCATACCGTGATTGGAGGATATACTTCACATCCAAGTTATAATATGGTTGGAAGTCCTCTTCCAACCATGGGACACCCCACATGGACACATCATATGGGGGGACCATCCATTTGGACCCAACCCCCGTGTGGGCATATTTTTCCAGGACATCACAACCCTAACGTTGGAAACAACTATCCAGGATCGATTTTTCCTAGATTACCCTATCCTGAAAACTCAAATACCCCATGGGAGCACCATAATATCCCACCAACTGGACCTCCGACCAACGGACCACCCCCACCACCTCCACCACCATCTTGTCCACCACCACCACCCCATTCCAGAGGACTAGTAACCCCACCTTAAGGTGGAGTACCACCCTATTTTTAAGGGGGATAAACCCCACCCTATGGTGGTGTACCACCCCATTCTGGAGGGGGAGTACCCTCACCTTCCAGCGGAGGACAACCCAATTCTGGAGGGGGGGGACCCCAACCTTCCAGTAGAGGACCGCCCCATTCTAAGGGGGGAGGACCCCCACCTTTCGGCGGAGGACCACCCCATTATGGAGGAAGAGGACCCCCACCTTTCGGTGGACGACCACCTTCCCTGGAGGCGGAGCACCCCCACCTTTCGATGGAGGACCACCGTATTCTAGTGGAGGCAGAACACCTTCGGGTCCCCCTCCCAACCCAGGCGACCCACCCCCATATGACCAATTTCCTACGAGAAGAACTTACAACCAATCGGTCCATGGTCCTACTGGTACATTGATGCCCTATCAATAATACCAGTATCCACATTCGAACCAACAACTACCCTTTCTTGCTACACTCGATCTTCCAGACTTATCATGGTTGACTAACGATCCCATATACCATGGCACTAAATGGCCAGCCATTCCGGTGAAGTTACCATCTGACATCCCAAATTTTGACGAAAAACTCGGTGAGAACCCGAAAAACCATGTAATGACCTATCATTTGTGGTGTTCGTATAACTCGCTAATGGATGATTCCATCCATTTGAGGTTAGTACAATGAACCCTCACCGACACTGCTGCCAAGTGGTACATCGAATTACCACCACACTCTTTTCCCGATTTTCAATCCTTGGCCATGTCATTTTTGACACATTTTGAATTACCAATCCATTACGAGACCAGTACAAATATTTTGACCTCTTCCGGCAAACCACCGCCACTCACATTTTCGATCATATTCATCAGTGGAGGCCGAGACACCATCTGATTAAAGTTCCCATTCTAGACCAGCTCCTTAGAGATTGGTTTACTAAGTCGTTACTACTAGTCGAAGCCAAATATGTCTCTATGGGTGGGGCCGTCACAAAATAACATGCTATAGCACGTTCCGAGTACTTAGATTTGGTCTATGCTCAATCTGGCACTCTATATGATATTTTCCCCAGTCCCCCCCACCCTACCTACTAACAAACAAAACCACCCACGAGACCTCATGCCAACGACATCATCGGTTCCATTCAAAACCATCCTGCTTCACAATCCAGTGGATCACATAGCCACCCTGGCTCCACTCCACCCGCATCACAAGATGGGAACAACACCAACATATCACCCAGCCCTGCTGCCATCGAAGAAGTGAATTCATTCCAATCTGCTTCACCTCAGAAATATAGTGGTAAAAATAAGGACAAAGGAAAAAAAAAATTCTTATAATTAGCAAGAGCCCAAACCGAACAATCCCGACGACACCAAAACAAAGCGGAAGGTTAAGTATCCTTGTTTACTGTGCCGTGTCGACCAATTTACCAAAGAGTGCCCACATCGGCATGAGGTCCAAAAGTTCCTAAAAGGGAACCTAACACCCACAGTTTTAACCGATCCCTTCCCCACACAACAAAAACAGATGATTGCACAACAACCCTCTCGTCCTCAAGGAGAACCATCCTCTACCACTCATGTTCTCATGATGCATAGTGAAACTGTCAACTTGAACACTTGATCACGTTCTTATGACTCGGTCCCAACTAAGGAATCCAACGAAATTAATACTGAAAAATATTTTGCCTCTACATCGGATATTCCCCCGCCCAAAATATCACTATTGATAAACCTTCCTTTGATTCAGTGCTACGTCCACCCAAGAGCGCGATTAGAAAGTTTGTTTTCAATCCCAATGCTTGAGCTGCTCAAAACTACAACATTGTAGAGGACTTAGCACAAGCTCCTTGTGCTATGTTGACATTGGAAGTCTTGCAAATATGTCCTAATCAGGGTAAGACTCTCCTCATTGTTATCGGCGCTGTAGACCCCGATTCCTCAAACACAATTATGTTATGAATGGAGTACTTCAAACTGAGGATTTCCCACCAAATCGCGTTCCAAATTGTTACCAATGTCACTGGGAAAAGTATCCATCATACTGTATCTAGTTCTCTTGCAGACCACGATAAGCTCTTATGAATCGTTGTTCTCCTGTATACCACGATAATCTTTAACTTCATTGTCCCTTTGGTGTCGCTTCCTTTGAATCTGACGCTTTCTCTGATAGTGCAACTCTAAATTCTATAGTGGCATGTCATTTACACCACTCTGCTTCTTTACTTCCTTCTCCCCTAGCAGTCAGGTCGCTGCTCGACCCTTAACTTCACCAACCACCTCTGGCTATCCATAGTACCTTATCTTTATTAAGGAAACATGTCCTTTCTTATCCACTGATATTCACTCCATACCTTCTTCCCTGGATTTGCGGAGTTTCTTTCCTCCCAAAAATGGTTAATGTCAGGCCTCTCCTAACTGTACTCGCCTTCATAACTTCCTCTTCTTGGGTCATGCCCAATAGGCCCCTAACACTTACTTGTGAATCGTCCCTAAGTCACTTGCACTAGGTTTTGCTGATTTCGCATTGCTAGGGATATTTATCTTTGTTGCGAGCTCTTGATATGTTGTAGTCAGCTTCGAAACAACCACCTTAGTTTCGTGCCCGTATTCCTTCACACTGTCAAGCAGCATCGCATATATCAATTCATGCATCTTGTCTTTAACTTTGCTTTCTGTTGTGTGAAGCTCTTGCACCTTCACCTCAATCTCTTCAGAAAGCACCAATGCCTCTTCCTGCATTGGATGCAACTTGCCCGAAGTTTCTACTTCCTTGGTCCTTAATGCCTTCAGTTCTTTCCGAAGTTCCTTTGTTTCTACGAACTTCTATATTCTTTGCCTCAGTGGCAAGTCCTTTATCATCATGTTCATTGAGTCGATGTCCTCCTGTTTCCTTTGTACTTCACCATGAGGCTTCTGCAATTCTGGGTATTCCTGAGTGTGGCCCATAATTGTGTCACTTCTTCTAATAAATATTGGCACCTCGCAACTTCTGCGGAGATACTTTATGTTGAATTTTTTAACTCTTCATCTGTTGTTGTCTTTACTTCTGGAGGAGTACCAGTTTGCTACGTAGCCTCCAAGTCTGCAATCTTCTCTTTGTATCCAATTTCCATGTCCTCCATCTTTGCTTTAAGATTGTCGACTACAGTGATGATATTGACTATAGTTGCTTCAACTCCAGGTTCTTCGTCGAAGTCTAGGATCTTCGCACAAACTTCTCTGATGTCCTCCTTCAAGTTCTTCTTCCTTTCTCAAGCATATGCTATCTCATCCGTCTTTTGTCGGCATTCATTCCTCAATTCATTGTAGCTTTCTTCCAAGTTCAATTATTGGTTGTATGTTATTATGTCCCTATCTTTGATTTCTTCTACAACAAGCAAGTGTATATCATGCAGTCCCTCTATAGAAATATTCCCACATTAATGTCTAAGTGCACGAGCTACTTCGCACCTTCAGTGACTTCATCAGATGGCAATATGACATTTGTTGGCTCTATGCGCACCAACCAAGATCGCATAATTAGTGAGGGTTCTTTCCTTTTTCTTCAAATTGAATTCTATGATCTATCTTCATAGTTTGATTCTTTCATTATATCTCTTTGTACTTTCTCTACCCTGTCCATCATACTTATCAACTTGGAAATAATTTGTGCCATGATTGCATTACGTTGTTCTTTCTTTTTGTCTTTTTCTACGAGTGTTTCTTCTATATTTTCATGAAATCTTGCTATGATGTAGTCATAGTCATCGTCATGTAACCTCGCATCAAGTAGAGTCTTATTTTCTTTTCATTTCTTTCTTCTCTCCACCTCCAACACATATGTGTCAGGGTTCTTTCTCTTTTCTCCTACTCGTGGATTGCTAGCATGCTGCTATTGTTTCTCTTCTTCCTACTAATCATATTCTCCTTGTTGATCATTGTCATTGGTTCTCTCATCATATGTCGTCAGAAGTGCTTCTGGTGCATCAACTTTCCATTCAAGCGGCCAATCCTCAATAATGAGGTCAATATTCAGCGCATCTAGTTGATATTGACCCTCATACCATTCCATATTTGATGGCTCTCTGGGATGTATGAAGATATAATGGAGACCATCCTTGAATCTCATCTTCCTAATGTACACAGCTGTTATCTGCTTTGGGATACGCGAAGTGCGCAGAATCACCTCCCATAATTGCTTATAAACTTTATATAGTTGAACATTGTTCAACCTTTGCCTTTTCGTCCTTTCATTTCTCCACATATTTTCGTATTGAGGTTCGCGGCAGTCGTTGGGGAACACATGTACATTCTACTGGTACTTTGGCTCTTTCCATCCCATAAATGCGATGAGGACTATCAACCAGCTGAAGTGAAACTGAGAGCCATTGTTTTTTGAATTCTCTACATCATCCAAAAATTCATTCAATAGGTAGCCTTCCCAGTTGAATAGTATCCCGTCCTTAGCTTTAGCGGCTAGGGAGATCACAGAAGCTGACACTTTTGTCAGTCTGCATGTTCTTAGTACTCTTCCTGCAAGCAATTTCATTGTGAACCGCATGGAAACATATTTAATATGTTTTTCTAGATAGCATCAAGTTCCTTTCATTAACTCAAATTCACTTTTCATTTGCTTGGCGAGTTATTTATTTTTGTTCTTATCCAAAAACTATATTTCCAGGTCAACACCTCGATTGCTTAGATGGGTGATCCTGTAGATGAGTTTGATATTTATATCCATCTTATGATCTATCCACAAGTACCCTTGGTGTATGCACGATAGTTGTTAGCTCTTGACTTCGCGCAAAGTGCAGAATCCTTAATAGGTTCAACGGTCCTGAAGACTGTAACAGTGAAATCCATTCCTATGGTTGTATGGTCGTATGCTTAGTGGATTCATCAAATTTTCTACGCATGTAAATTTCTGGTTGAAACTGCAGATACTTGGTCGAATTCAGCAGATCGTAATCTATGAACTTACACTCTGGTATCTTTCCCAACAAGTTTTCCTTCTCTTGAACATGGCTTGACATCGGCAGCACAGGGATGTCATACTGTGGGTTCTACTTCAACACTACCACCGGTGCATCTTCTCTGCGTAGTGGAATGTATTCAGGTGTCATTAGAATTGGCCTCTCGTGAGGTCGCTCTGCCTGCGGTTCTCTTGGTTTTTTTGCAGCCTGAGGCTTCTATTGATCCTTGGCTTTTTGCTTACCCTTCTGCTTAGATTCTGGTACGGCTCTAGAAGTCCCACCCTTCTCTTGAGTTGTTATTTTCACGAGAGTCTTCATAATTGCTTCTAGGATATACTGTTGAAATTGATTTAATACCTCTTGTAGGTCTTCTTTCTCATACATGTACTGTCGGAATGCTCTATTCTTCGCTGGTAAACACTCAAAATTTACTCACAGTAAAATTAACAATCACGATATAAAAACAGGTAACTATGCGCTTCTTTGTTTTTTATAGCCATAATCCACACTAAGACGCGCCCAAAAACGGCTAAGTTAACATTATAAATGTTAGGTCTGTTGTCCAAATATAGATTAGATCTTGGTTGTTTCCTTACATTTAATGTTTCTTCAATGGACAAGTATGCCTTAAAGCGGAAAAACCCGATTTCCTGGAAGTATTGTATAACGACTAGTTTTGAAACAAAAACTGTAATGGCTAGTTTTGAAACAAAAACTGTAACGGTTAGTTTTGAAACAAAATCTATAACGGTTAGCTTTGAAACAAAAAATGTAACAATTAGTTTTATCTAGCTTCGCCGAAGGTTACGTGAGTGGCAAATCTCACTACACATTTCCCTTCTCTTGATGTAACTTCGCATCAATACCCCCTTCTTTACTTCATGACTTGATTTACTGTGTGTTCTTCACAACACATCTTCAAATTTGCGAACTTCGCATAATGCCAAAATTGTTGTGTGCAGACTTTGCTCTCTAATTAAGAGAGTCTCCCTTCATTTAAGAGAGAAATGTAAAAATATTCAACCTACGAAGGATCGGTCATTTATTCATGTATATCCAGAATGGTGAACACTGGAAAAATATTGAGAAAAATAAGGGTTGGCTAACCTTTCATTTAAGAGAAATGTAAACATATTTAATCTTTGAAGGCTGGGACGACAATTCCAGACTCACGAATTCTACAGTAAATAGTAGGGATTGGGACATTGGCTAAGTTATAACATATAAAAAATATGTATCCCTACTTATGTCTTCCAACAAGAAGGATCAGCTTCCCCTTCGTTTAGTAGAGAATTGTGGACACCTATATCCAACAATTCACATGTATCGAGAATGGTGAACACAAGAAGGATCGACCGACCCTTCTTGCAGTCTAGAACTATTATCAACATAATACTGGGCACAAGAAGGGTCGGTCGCCCCTTCATTCAAGAGGGAATTGTAAAAATATTCAACCTACAAAGGCTAGGCCATCAATTCATGTATATGCATAATGGTGAATACTGGAAGAATATTGAGCACAAGAAGGGTCATCCGACCCTTCATTTACGAGAGAGATGCAAAAGTATTTAATCTATGAAGTCTGGTCTGACAATTCTTGACTTCTGACTTCGCAGTAAATAGTAGGTATCAGTACAGTAGTTAAGTTATAACATATAAAAAACACTTATCCCAACTTCCGACATCTGAAAAGAAGGATCGACCGCCCTTTTGTTTAGTAGAGAATTGTGAATTCACCTGTATCTAGAATGGTGAGCACAAGAAGGATCGACCGACCCTTCTTGCAGTCTAGAACTATTATGAACATAATACTGGGCACAAGAAGTGCCGATCGCCCCTTTATTTATGAGAGAATTGTAAAAATATTCAACCTATAAACTATAGGCCATGAATTCATGTATATGCAGAATGGTGAACATTGTAAGAATACTGAGCATAAGAAGGGTTGACTGACCCTTCATTTACGAGAGAAATGTAAAAATAGTTAATTTGCAAAGTCTAGGCCGACAATTCTTGACTTTCGACTTCCACAGTAAATAGTAGGGATTGAGACATTGGATAAGTTATAACATATAAATAACATTATCTCGACTTCCGACATATGACAAGAAGGATTGGGCGCCCCTTCACTTAGTATAGAATTTTGAATTCACCTGTATCCAGAATGGTCAACAGAAGAAGGATCGACCGACCCTTCTTGCAGTCTAGAACTATTATGGAAAAAATACTAGGCACAAGAAGGGTCGGCCCCCCATTCATTTATGAGGAAATTGTAAAAATATTCAACCTCCGAAGGATAGGATGTCAATTCATGTATATATAGAATTGTGAACACTAGAAGAATACTGAGCATAAGAAGGGTCAGGACCCTTTACTCACGAGATAAATGTATACACAACAGAACCCCTTTCACTGGCCCATTTCGCATTACCTTGTAAATAGTTTGAAGTCTCACCCGAAGCGAATATGGGGGGTTATAGAATCAAGCTTCTGTAACCGTTGTGATGCACAGTTGTGGTTAAAAACCTCTCTTAACATTCTATTTAACATTTACTAATGGGATAGAATAATAGATGACTTCACACTTCGCAACTATTGCAGTATATAGAACTGCGATGAATATCTATTGTATTCACTAGTTAGCTACGCATTCATCATACTAAGTGTTTCTTCTTCACATTCATGCACTAGTATTCCAATTACTCAATGTGTGATTACCATTCACATACATATGAAAGTAAATACATAAACGGACATAAAATCAAATACAAAACATGTCATAAACTCATACACACAAACACATTGATTTACGTGATTCATCCCGAGGAGGGAGCTACGTCCATGGGAATTATTCTTTTATTATATCAGAAGGGTAACAATTCCACTCCGTGCAGTCAGTTGTAGACTCTTCTTTACAATCATATCTCTATGCACTCAACTATAGAGTTTGTTCTCTATTCGTCACTATTCTCTTCTAAGGTCTATCTAACCATCAAAATCCCAACAACCCTCTAATACCTAACCCTTCATCATACAAGATTACCCTTATGTAGATGTTCCTGAAGGTCACATATTACAATAACTATGGGGAAACCCCCATAGTACCCAAAACCCAAAAACCCCATTGTTCTCCTATAGACCATGATAAGCTTTAACTTCGTTGTCCCTTTGGCACTGCTTCCTCTTACTCTGACGCTTTCTTTGATAGCACAACTTTGACTTCTGTAGCGGCGTGTCATTTACACCATCCTGATTCTTTACTCCCTGCTCCTCTAGGAGTTAGGTTGTTTCTCGGCCCTTAAATGCACCAACCACCTCTGGCTATCCTTAGTACCTTGCCTTTATTAAGGAAACATGTCCTTTCTTCTCCACTGATCTTCGCTCCATACCTTCTGCCCTGGATTTACGGAGTCACTTTTCTCCCCAAAATGGTCAATTTCATGCCTCACCTAACGGTACTCACCTTCATAACTTCCTCTTCCTGGGTGGCACCCAACAGGCTCCTAACACTTACTTGTGACTCGTCCCTAAGTCACTTGCCCTAGGTTTTGTTGACTTCGCGTTGCTATGGATATTCATCTTTACTGCGAGCTCTTTATATGTTGTGCTCAGCTTCACAATAGCCTCCTTAGTTTCCTGCTCGTATTCCTTCTATATTTTCATGAACTCTGGATGCGATGCAGTCATATTCATCGTCTTGTAACCTCGCATCAAGTACAGTCTTATTTTCTTTCCATTTCTTTATTCTTGCCACCTCCGACACATCTGTGTCAGGGTTCTTTCTCTTTTATCCTACTAGTGGATCTCCAACCTGCTGCTATTGTTTCTCATCTTCCTACTGATCATATTCTCCTTGTTGATCATTATCATCGGTTCTCTCATCATATGTCTTCAGAAGTGCTTCTGGTGCATCAACTTTCCATTCCAGCGGCCAATCCTCAATAATAAGGTCAATATTCAGTGAATCCAGTTGATATTGACCCTCATACCATTTCGGATTTGATGGTTCTATGGGATGTATGAAGATACAATGGAGACCAGCCTTGAATCTCATCTTCCTGATGTACACAACTGTTATATGCTTTGGGATACGTGAAGTGTGAATAATCACCTCGCATAATTGCTTATAAAATTTATATGGTTGAACATTGTTCAACCTTTGTCTTTCTGTCCTTTCGTTGCTCCACATATTTTTGTATTGAGGTCCGCGACAGTCGCTAGAGAACACCTATACATTCTACTGGTACTTTGGATCTTTCCATCCCACAAATGTGATGAGGAATATCAACCAGATGAAGTGAAACTGAGATCCATTTTCCTATGCATCCGCTACATCATCCAAAAATTCATTCAACAAGTAGCCTTCCCAATTGAATGGTAGCCCGTCCTTAGCTTTGGTGGTTAGGAAAATCATAGCAGCCGACACTTCTGTCGGTCTTCATGTTCTTAGTACTCTTCTTGCGAGCAATTTCACTATGAACCGCGTGGAAACATCTTTAATATGGTCTGGTAGATAGCCTCAAGTTGCTTTCATTAACTCAAATTCGCTTTTCATCTTCTTGGCGAAGTTTTTTTTCCTACCCACAAACTCTGTTGCCGGGTCAACACCTTTTTTTCTTAGATGGGTGATCCTGTAGATCATGTCAATATTAATATCTATCTTGCGGTCTAGCCACAATTATCCTTGGTGTGTGCACGACAACAACATACGCACGACATTTGTTAGATCTGGACTTTGCGCAATGTGTGGAATCCTTAATAGTATCAATAGTCCTGAAGACTGTAATGGTGCAATACAGTCCTGTGGTTGTATGGTCGTCCGCTCAGTGGATTCATCAAATTTTATACGCATGTAAATTTCTGGTTGAAACTGTGGATACTTGGTCGAATCCAGCAGATCGTAATCTGTGAACTTACACTCTTGGATCTTTCCCAACAATTTTTCCTTCTCCCGAACATGTCTTGGCATCGGCGGCATAGGGATGTCATACTGTGGGTTCTTCTTCAACACTACCACCGGTGGATCTTCTCTCTGCGGTGGAATGTATTCAGGTATCATTAGAATTGGCCTCTCGTGAGGTTGCTCCGCCTACAGTTCTCTTGGTTCTTCTGCAGCCTGAGGTTTCTGTTGATCCTTGGCTTTCTGCTTACCCTTTTGCTTGGATTCTGGTGTAGCTCTAGAAGTCACACTCTTCTCTTGAGTTTTTTTTCACGGGAATCTTCATAATTGCTTCTAGGAAAGACTGTTGAAATTTATTTAATATCTCTTGTAGGTCTTCTTTCTCAGACATGTACTGTCAGAATGCTTTGTTCTTCACTAGTAAACACTCAGAATTTACTCACGAAAAAATTAACAATCACGGTAAAATAGGTAACTGTGTGCTTCTTTGGTTTTTATAGCCATAATCCACACTAAGACGTGCCCAAAAATGACTAAGTTAACATTAAATGTTATGTCCGTTGTCCAAATATAGCTTATATATTGGTCCTATCCTTACATTAAATGTGTCTTCAATGGGCAAGTATGCCTTAAAGCGGAGAAACCCGATTTCCTAGAGGTACTATATAACAGCTAGATTTGAAACAAAAAATGTAATGACTAGTTTTGAAACAAAAACTGTAACGGTTAGTTTTGAAACAAAAAATGTAATGACTAGTTTTGAAACAAAAACTGTAACGGTTAGTTTTGAAACAAAAACTGTAATGGCAAGTTTTGAAACAAAAATTGTAATGACTAGTTTTCTCTATCTTCACTGAAGGTTAGGTGAGTGGCGAATCTCACTACGCATTTCCCTTCTCTTCATGGAAATTCGCATCACTACCCCCTTCTTTACTTCGTGGCTTGATTTACTTTGTGTACTTTGCAACACATCTTCAAATTTGTGAACTTTGCGTAACGCCAAAATTGTTGTGTGCAGACTCTGCTCTCTGTTTAAGAGAGTCTCCCTTCATTTAAGAGAGAAATGTAAAAAATATTCAACCTACGAAGGCTCATTCGTGAATTCATCTATATCCAAAATGGTGAACACTGAAAAAATACTGAGAAAAAGAAGGGTTGGACGACCTTTCACTTAAGAGAGAAATGTAAACAATTTTAATATACGAAGGCTAGGACGACAATTCTCAACTCCCGACTTCTGCAGTAAATAGTAGGGATCGGGACATTGGCTAAGTTATAACATATAAAAAATATTTATCCTGACTTTTGTCTTCCGACAAGAAGGATCGGTCGCCCCTTCGTTTAGTAGAGAATTGTGAATACTTGTATCTAGCAATTCGCATATATCGAGAATGGTGAACACAAGAAGGATCGACCGACCCTTCTTGCAGTCTATAACTATTATGAACAGAATATTGGGCACATGATGGGTCGGCCGTTCCTTCATTTATGAAGGAATTGTAAAAATACTCAACCTACGAAGGCTAGGCCATCAATTCTAGTATATCCAGAATGGTGAACACTAAAATAATACTGAGCACAAGAAGGGTCGACCAACCCTTCATTTACAAAATAAATGTAAAAATATTTAATCTACGAAGACTGGGCCTACAATTCCTGACTTTTGACTTCCGCAGTAAATAGTAGGGATCGTGACATTGGCTAAGTTAAAACATATAAACAAGATTTATCCCAACTTCCAACTTCTGACAAGAAGGATCATCCGTGCCTTCGTTTAGTAGAGAATTGTGAACACTTATATCCAACAATTCACATGTATCTATAATGGTGAACACTTATATCCAACAATTCACATGTATCTATAATGGTGAACACAATAAGGATCGACCGACCCTTCTTGGAGTCTAGAACTATTATGAATAGAATACTGGGCACAAGAAGGGTTGGTCGCTCGTTCAGTTATGAGGTAATTGTAAAAATATTGAACCTACAAAGGCTAGGCCGTCAATTCATGTATATACATAATACTTAACACTGGAATAATATTGAGCACAAGAAGGGTCGGCCGACCCTTCATTTACGAGATAAATGTAAAAATATTTAATCTACAAAGCCTAGGCCAACAATTCCCGACTTCCAACTTCTGCAATAAATAGTAGGGATCAGGACATTAACTATGTTATAAAATATAAACAATATTTATCACGACTTCTGACTTTCGACAAGAAGGATCAATCTCCCATTCGTTTAGTAGATAATCGTGAACACAAATATCTAGCAATTAACCTATATACAGAATGGTGAACACAAGAAGGATCAAGCGACCCTTCTTGTAGTCTCGAACTATTATGAAAATAATACTAGGAAGAAGAAGGGTCGGCCGCTCCTTCATTTTAGAGGGAATTGTAAATATATTCAACCTAAGAAGGCTCGGTCGTCAATTCATGTATATCTAGAATGGTGAACACTGGAAAAATACTAAACAAAAGAAAGGTCAGTCGATCTTTCATTTAAGAGAGAAATTTAAACATATTTAATCTACAAAGGCTGGGATGACAATTTTCGACACCCAACTTCCACAGTAAATAATAGGTATCGGGACATTGGATAAGTTATAACATAGAAAAAATATTTATCTCAAATTCTGTCTTCCGATAAGAAGGATCAACCACCCTTCGTTTAGTAGAGAATTTCCAACACGTATACCCAACAATTCACATGTATCCAGAATGGTGAACACAAGAAGGATAGACCAACCCTTCTTGGAGTCTAGAACTATTATGAACATAATACTGGGCAAAGAAGGGTCGTCTGCCCCTTCATTTATGAGGAGATTGTAAAAATATTCAACCTATGAAGGCTAAACCGTCAATTCATGTATATCTAGAATGGTGAACACTGGAAGAATATTGAGCACAAGAAGGTTCGTTCGACCCTTCATTTACAAGAGAAATGTAAAAATATTTAATATACAAATCCTGGGCCGACAATTCCTGACTTCCCACTTCCGCAGTAAATAGTAGGGATCGGGACATTGTCTACGTTATAACATATAAACAATATTTATCTCGAATTCTGACTTCCGACAAGAAGGATCGGTCGCCCTTTATATGATGATCGCTCCTTCTATGATCAATTCAATCTCAAATGACTATATAAAATGTGCATTCGATCTCTCATGGATAATGCTAGCATATTTGTTCTTAATCAAGCAATTGATTTTGAAAATGAGCGGTCGTTTCTTGTCCATCGATCATTAGCCTGAACATTTGCAAGTATACATATAATATTAAAACACTAATTTATAATTAGAAACATTGTATGCATTATTATGTTAACTAGACAATATTTACTGTATTTTGCAGATAAAGCATGTCTACGTTGTTGATCCTTAGTCAATACAAGGAAATCTCATTCCTTGATTTGTTAAAATATCACAACCTTAGTTTATTCAAGCATGGATGGTATGCTGAGATCAATGAACCAGATAATATGTACCTGGATTTATATCTATTCTTCTTGGATGAGGAAGGAGATCCAACTCGAGCTAGAATATTGACATCTGTAGATTCCATTATTGATGATTTATTGTGTGTTCCAATTGAAGTGGTTGAGAGAGACCAGTGTTTCCTTCTATAGGTTGATATTATGGTTTGTAATTTTTGACCATATCTAATGAAGAGTGGTCCCGATTCAGATCCGGTTTCCTGTGTGAAGAAAGGGTGGATTTTTCCCTTGTATGATGCTTCTAATCGGTCTGGAATTAATACCGCATCATCTTTGAAGAAAGGAATTTTGTCGATATGGAAGAAAAGAATCCTATCTACGAAAACTTCGTCTGTATTGCATTACATGAATATTGAAAAGAAGTTGACAAATGTAGGCCATGAAAAGATTCTTATCTACCTTAGAAGAACATTTATCAATCATATTGAAAAATATGTGACCAAATATTGCTTCAAAGCACTCAAATTAAGTCCTTATATTGCGATGATGTAGAAAGCGACTAAGAGCTTCGAAAGTTCAAAAGAAGTTCAACAAGAACAGATCAAATACTTTTTATTCAATGAGGAATTTTTTTCTATTGAGGTAACAAGATGTGTTGTTCCGCCTCCACATTTGCAATATCGAAAAGTTGATGAGGAGGTCATGGAAAAGATGGTTTTATCTCTTCTCTCACCTTTTACAACAACACTAAGAGATGCTATTCTATTTCCTTTCGATAAGGAAACCACATTGGGATTTATTCCTTGAAATGAAGATGAAATTAATTTTCCTTCAGTAAATTTTTATATATTGGATGGGAAACATACTATTTATGGGCAGAAAAAATCATTGAAACTAATCAATATCAATTAGTCCATTCAAGGTATTGGCATCGAACAACTCGTCTTCTACATAAAGATGTTCCTCATCACATTATCAGCAACTTATGCAAACAAAAAAAATTATCAAACAAGGAATTTGCAGACACTCCATTCATTTCCCAAGTTGTAAAAGCAAGGTAGAAATGGATATCCTACGGTAGTCCATCCCTCCCGGGAAAGGGAAACACTTCGAGTGATGATTGGAAGGTAAATAATTTTTCTTCTTATCAATCAAAGTCTTTAGATTGCTTCCTATGTTATGAAATTAGCAAATTAAATATTATCTTTAATTTTATATTTTTGCATAGTTTCCAAGGTGAATGTATGGATATCTTTGTTGTTCAAGCAAAGGACAACCTTAAATACAAGCTAACTCTTGTTTTGACATCGGATCCACTATGGAGTAAATGGATGTCTATATTCAAGCTTTACAAAAGTGGTTCATTTCCATGCTCACCCAAGAGCATCACTCAGGTTGATTTTGTTCAAAATAAAATAAAGAATCATGGATCTAATTTTTTTCGACCATTGCGTGATCTTGATGAAGATGAATTGACCGTTGTGGTGGAAAATATAATCAACAGATCGGTTTGGCTGAGCACATCAGTCGACAATTTTTTTTCCATAGATACTTTATATCAATATTGCAAGCAAATCAAGGACGAGAGGTCAACCAGGCATTCGATCGTTGAATATTTCAAAGATCATGATGTTCAAACTTTTCGATCACAGATTATCACTGTCGATAATGTCATTGAAATATATAAAATTTCCCCAAAATCATCTCCAGCAACTGTGCAGTATTTTATGCTCTGAAAAACAAGAAAAATCTTCGGGTAAGAAGAGAAAGAAAGAATCTGAGGAGGATATTGGTACCAAATTACCAAATGATACTGAGAAAATATTGAACATAGGGGATGGGTATGTCCTGCATCTTTGGTCAACACACTAATATCCATTGCATTTTTTGGTGTGGCAATCAGCTATGAATTTGTTGTTGTTGATATGTGTAATTGTGATAGTCCCTGTACAGAAGAAGATATGCTTGTGTTGTTGTACTACTTAGAATCAAATGAAGCGGCATGTACTTGTATTTTTTTAGCTGATATGGAAAACTCTTGTATGACTTCTGAAGCTTTCACACTTTTCAACAAGAAATAAAAAAAGGTAATGCAGAATCCTACCAAGGGAGTATATAGATATTTCTCCAAGGACTTATTTATAGGATTCTCTATTATAAAGTGTTGGAGCATTGGAAGGGATGAGGATAATTTTTCTACTTTTCAAATGGATATGGATTGGAAGGATGAGGGCCTACCAATGATTGATTTACCTTTTCCCAAGGTTAACAATGATAGTTCAAATAGCCATGTTTTCGCAAAAGAAAGGACACAGGAATTCTGGGATCACATAGTTTCCAAACTGGTCTCTTCTCGAGATAGAGTTCTTTCATTGTATGCAGGAGGTAGAGTTCTTCATTCATTGATCGGGTCACCAGATAGGATAGTTATTTCTATTGTGGATACAATACAATAAGAGTTGTTTATGAACAATTTCTATCATGAATTTGGTATAAACCAAGGTATTTGTATTAACATTCTCAGATGTCTTATTTCATTGTATTTTACTTTTATCGGTCGGTTATGTTCAATAACTTCTTCAATATTCTATTCTACTACAACTTCAAATAAAGAGCACACTCAGGTATCGTCCAATAAAATTATATTAGCCAATGACGACTTTGAATGTGATAGAGAATCCACAAAGAACTACCAAAATGTAGAACAAGATGGACAATATGTACAAGAAGGTAAACAATTATTTATCAATGATCCTAATTAAATTAGCTAAATTATGAACGGGGATTGTAACCTTGAATACTTGCAAAAAGTTATATAAAATGTATACCTACAAATTTCCAAATCAAGATGATTGCTTTTCTATTCAACATGTGGATCATCCACAACTAGAGCTGGCATCGACGATGTTCGTGGATATTAGCCAACAAATCACATTGGATAATAATGAACCAGGTGAGATCTTGGATAATAATGAACCAGGCGAGGGCTTGGTGTCAAAATGCGGTATCTCCAACAATGTTACTCACCACTCAAATCATCGCCCACCATTGATAGGTAAAAGACAGAATATTTTCTACTTAAATTGATAAAGAAAATTTATTCTGAAATATATAATGACAAGAAATATTTATGTGCAGCTCCCCATACAAAAATTTTATTGATATTATAAATGGAAGGTTTTCTATTTCGCAAGAAAGTCACGGAAAATGACTCCAAAAGAGAAAAAAATGGAAAAAAAAAAAAATAATATTGGAGGGAAAAAAGTAAAAAAGGGGAAGAAAGTATTGTTGGTGAATTTGAATTTAAACACAATGAAAATTCATATGAATCACGAACATATACCATGCAATTTTTGAGATTATGTCTTTCCAAATTCGATGTTGGGATTTGGTCATCTAAATGTGGGGTCAATGAGGGGAAGTCATTGTTTACAAAAAAATTGAGGGCAGGTAGTGCAGAATACTCATATGGGGAACAAATTTTATTTCTATGGTTTCGAGAGAGATGTAGCAATGATAAAGAAGGAAATATACAAAAAAATATGGAGAGTGTGTGGGAGGAATTCCCAATGAAATATTCACAAAGAAATACATCAATGATGGTTTTAGAGGGTGATGATGTGAAAGCAAATCCATGTGAAAACTGTATTTTGAGTAAGCCCTTTATTGCATCGTCCGCTAGGACAGATAGTGAATTGGTACATCGACTCTGGGAGGGTCTTAGTAAAATGCATGAATCAACTGATATCAGACCCTTCACTGCCTTTTCTAGTTGAGTAACAGCCATCAAATGTAACCTATAATTTCCTCTTTCAAGAGCGGGAAACACTAGAGGTAACCTATGGAGATTTTAAATCATTCAATGTGTTTTATGTTTTTGTATGCAGTCCGGATATCACCGCAAAAGAAACTATTGGTCCTGGGAGTAGAGGGATTTCTCTTTGGAGTTCAGATGCTATCCAACATTGAAGTTTCCAAACAACCTCATTTTGTCCATAATTGCTATCATTATTATGCACGGATGTTTAACCCAGATATTATCAGTGTTGCCAGAGAACATTTTGACATTTCTCTATGGTTTTCCACGCTCGACAACATGCAAATTATAAAATTCCTTGGTAAATTTGTATGGTTGAATAATGAAGACTTTGTATTTATTTGGGTTCCATAGAAATGTAAACATAGTACTATTTATAATGTTGGTGAAGTACTACACATATACAAAAATTTGTTCAAGGATGTACTTATCCAATATGGAGAGATATATAAAAAACATACATGTTATTTATAGATGAAGGGAAATATCATTCAACAGATAATAGCAAGGAAAACTGCTTGAAAATGCCAACTAGTTGGACATTTGATGGTTCACAAGATAGAAAATAAACTATAAAAGCAATGTTGTGTTCTCTGTTGAATTATCTCGGGCCTTGTTAAAAAATGGGGCATTGGTTAAAGACATTCAACTTCAAATTACAGTCATATTATACAGACAACAATTCATTTAGTGATTTGTATATTTTTGACAAATTCTACATTTAATTGATTCAAATTTTATTAGACAATTCTCATATTATTTATGGACATCGTATCATGTATCTGGTGATGTGTTTAAAAAATTGCAGAACATGAAAGCAATATACTTAGAAACATTGAAACATAATATTTTATTGGATGGGTTGTGTGTCTGTTTTTTTCTTTGTAGATACTAGAAGATTGGTTAATAGTAAACCATCGATTATTTTCGATTTCAGTGGAGTTTTGTTACACACAGTACATGAAAAAAGAAATTCGGATTGCCGCAAACACCAGATATCGAATCAACCACAAAGTATTCTTTTATACGTCCAAAATTTAGGGAATTTTTTGAAAAATGATTTAGTATATTTGAAGTTGGGGTATGGACATCTGCACAACAAAAAAACGTTGATGAGTGTTTGCCAACATTATTACAAAGAACATGATTGCAAAGGGAACAATTTAAAGTAATTTTAACACAAGAATATTGTTCTTGCATAGCTAGAGAGGGTTAACAGGGTGATGGAAATCCTTATGTATTTCTCAAGCCTTTAAAAAAATTTTGGGACATTTTGATCCATGGTTGGGATTCTACAAATACAGTGATTGTAGATGACTCAAAATAAAAACATGTCGTTGTAACGAGGAAGGGAATTGTATTATAACAAAAATGAATACTTGCCAAGATGTCAATGACACATTCTTGTGAGATCGATTATGGCCTTGCTTGCTGCACCTGAATGGTGTGAGTGATGTGAGGCCGATTGTGAATAAAATGAAAATGAAAGTATTTTTTTTAAATAATACACTTATGTTTGTTTGTACTATTATGTTCAATTTCATTGTGATTATAATACTTGTAAAGTGTCATGTTTGATTTTCGAAAATGCAAAATCAGAGCTTGAAAGTTCCTAAATCGGTTTTCAAAATTGAAAATTTAAGTATTGGAAGTGTCAAAAGTAGCCTTCCAAAAGGGAAAAATCAGGTTCTAAAAGTGCCATTATAATATTTATCAGATCGGAAAAGCGCAAAAAAAAAATTCAAAAGGGGGGATATCAAAAGCAAAAGTATGCTTTTGGAACCTGGATTTGGCACTTTTGGAACTGGATTTGGCACTTTTGGAACCGGATTTGGCATTTTTGGAACCGGATTTGGCACTTTTGGAATCCGATTCGGCACTTTTGGGACCTGGATTTGGCACTTTTGGAACCGGATTTGGAACTTTTGGATACACATTTTGCACTTTAGAAACCTTGATTTTGGGGTTTATAAAGGTTGTTTTTGACCCGTCTTCAAAGTGAGTTGGACTAGAATATGTCCAAGTTTAATGAAATTGGCATTTAAGCTTCATGTCTGAATGAGGTAACCTACCAACAAAGGCCCAACAATCGTTTTGGCCTGGGGTCTCAATTTTTTCTCTAATAGCATAATACTTTCAGAGAGTCTTTCTATATATTTTAAATATTTTACATGTGTGTGATAGTAGGTGATGTTTCCTTGTGGATTTTTCTACAATCGATTCTGACAGCACATGACAGGCCGCATTAAGATCTTTTGTACGATAAGTTTTTCCAAACAAATTTAATGCATACTGTAGATTTCTAAAAACATGACTATTGGCATCTGAACTTCTAACTACCTTTATGCCCAAAATTCTCCTACCTTGGGCTAGACAATGTGATTTTAACAAAGCCATAAACAATTGAAATTTTGTTGCATCTCTTTTGGATTCAAAATATTCTTTGATGATACTGCTACAGTGGAAATCAATAATTTGTTTAGACAACTTACCTTCAACTCATGAAAAGGAACTTTCATCCACATGAATACTTCTAGGATTTATCTATCATCTGCTTGATATTCTAGGCAAGGGAGTTGGAAAGGAAGTACGAGTCTCATCATCGATTTGTTGTGGAAATTCGTTCACAATTTCGTCCTGCAAGGGAGTGTGTTCGAGATGTGTGTGCTCTTATTGGGGAGGTTTCCAATTAAAAAGTCGTTCAACATCCATCCTTGCATACTCAGCATCAATCAAGATTTGATTTACTTCAACCACTTCATCATTGCTTTTTGATGGATTATTCGTTGGATGATCACTTGATGTTGTATTTTGAGAGGGCTCCATTACCCACATCCATTTCAATTCTCCTGATGAACTCGAGGTCATTGTGGCATGCATTGCGTTGGGATCTAAAGCACTGATATTTTGATGTCTACACTTATCCATGTATAACTTAGCCTTTTCTCTTATCTCATGGGCATTTTTAGGGGGCATCTCCTTCATTCTAGAATTTATTTTATTATTACGTATGTTTCCCATCTTCAATATGTTTTTTAACAAAACAAGAATATCACCCCTACAAAAAAAACAAATAAGATATTATTTTTCAATTATGAAATGAGGAAAACAAAATTTTACCACGAATAAGATAGAAGGGACACAAGATTTAGACAATATTTATACATTGAGTGGTAATATGATTTGTATAATGTGCAATATTATTAAAACTCGATGTAGCAATTGATTGGGTATTGTGCAAACTTATGCGTGTTATCTTCGTAAGTGTACAATGTAAACTATGGTCGCAATAGTATGTTTAGTTTTATTGAAATTGGACATATAGAGCAAACTAATATGATAGCAAGAAAGAAGGTGGCATGAGGCCATTGCAACTATAAAAAAAATGATCGAAGTGGTGCAACAAAGATATTTTTTTCTCTCAACATCCCATTAGTGTGTACATGCATAGAGCATTTGTTACTGGTATCGATCATACACTTATTGAATCAAATATTAATGTGAGATTTAATAATGTTTCAACAATGCACAACCCAACCTACGTTGGAATAAAGGTCCTCCTATCCATCTTACTGACATAGGCTTGTAGTGTGGTGAATTCCCCCATTTTGAGTGCAACCTCACTTTTGTCTAAATGTTTGGTTGTGGTTTCCTGTTTTATGACTATTACCATGGTAGGGTCCTCATTTCACATTTGTCCTTAATTGGTCACATGTTTAGCTATAGTATATGTTTTTCTTGTGTATGTACTATATTCTGTACATGTGTGTGTGGACATTTCATCTGACAACAACTTCTAACGATCCCCCACCATCTAGTGATTTGTCATATGTGTTGGGCGCTAGCTTGGGGGGGGGGGGCGGGGGGGGTGTCGGCTCCCTCCCCCTGATCTGCGTAGAGGACATTGACCAACCCACTTAAACCTAACCCTGACCCACTTATTTTGCAGTTAATTTAACCCTACCATATATGATTTTGGTGGTTCTCTTCTTCACATAGTATAGAGGTTTTTTTTCTAGAGAACCCATGTTGTTTGCTCCAAATTCTTGTGATATGTTGGATTAGAGGATTCCCTAGAAATAAAAACAACATCACCTCTAGGACCTCAGTTTGAAATTATTTCTTATCATCTTGAAACAATGTACAACAACATCTAGTGAGAATATTTTCTTATAATCTTAAAAGTTATTGTGAATTCCCTAGATATAACAACATCATCACCTCTAAGACCTCAATTTGAGAAGTTTTCTTGTCATCTTGAAACAATGTACAATGAGCCTCGTTTTTGTAGATTGGCACTTGGCACATGGTTTTTTGACAATAGTTTGTGTTAGTAGATGGTATTGAATGGTGGTATGGGGTGTTAGTAGGAGCATATTTCCTATAAAAGGAGAAGCACCTACTCACTTCATTTTCATGTTTTGGATGAGGGAAAATTGCCCCTAAAGATTAAGAATTTGATTCTTTTGGTGTTTACGTCAGTTATTGTAGTGAAATCATGAGGAATTAAGAAAAAAATTGTGTATTGGATGGAGTTATGTGATTATGAAAGGTTATTGGTGGTGATCCAAGTAAGTTTTTCTTATTATCTTTATGAAAGGTTGAAAGCATTGCTTGGTGCATGTTGTAGTTTTTTTGTGGTAAGATGTTTTTTATTATCTATGTTGAAGATTAAGAAGACTAAATTACATTTATCATACAATTCATGAGGAAAAGATAAAATATATACAATTCAAACAAAGTGAATGAAGACTAAAATACAATTCATAAGGAAAAAATGTCACCATACCTCAAGGATTGCTCTTTGCTTGCAATGTAAAATGGTCTTTTGATGTATCCACTATATGTAAGAAGAGTTCAAGTGTGTCCAAGAAGCATGAGAATTCAATACAAAGAGCCAAATAGAGTCCAATTGTTGTGTATCCAATCCAACGATCCAAATAGAGTCCAGTTGGTGTGAATTCAATCCAAATTGTCAAATACAATCCAAAAGGTGTGTGAATTCAATCCAAAATGCAAGTGACTGTCAAGATGCATGTGAGAAGAGTGAAAAAATTGCGATATGAGCAAAAAAAATGTGGGAGAAGAGCACAGGTCATTTGAAAATTTTCATGTTCAACAGAGGTGCACACGCGGAAGGAGCGTGCACGATCGAATGGCATGCACACACTTCTAGCGCGTGTGCACCTCTACATAGCATTTCTTTGTTCTATGGGTAATGTTTATTGCATTTATTTCCCAATAAATCTCTATCTGTATGTTTATTCCTAGAACCCCCCCCCCCAAAGGCCTTTAAGCACTCTTCTAAACCATAATCCCCAAGTGCTTATGTGCTTAGATGTTTAGGGGTTTGGGGATTTAGAGCTTGTGGGTTAGGAGGTTAAGGTGTTTTGGGCTAACTAGGATCAAAGGGTTAAGGTGTTTGGGGTTAAAACTACTAAATTCTTATAAATTCCATAGAAATAAATGTTATAAAAATGATTTCACTATAGATAGTAGGGTTCATAAGGGCTCGTGGGGGCTAAGGATTATAAGTTCTATGGTTAGGAGGGGTTTTATTAGTCAAGAATTTAGTGTTAGGTGTTTTTTGTGTTAGAATTAATGGTTTCTTAGTTACTGATTATGGGTCAAGGATGATGAGGATCAAGGTTTAAATGTGACAATCTTTATAAGCATTTTGTTGATCATTTTTTATCATTTAGGTTCAATAACAATTAGTTGATATATAGGTTAGGATTTGGATATTATAGTTCAATGTTATTGGATTAACTAGGGGTCTTATGGATTATGGATTATAGTGGTTTGTAGTTAGGTATTACATTGATTAAGGGTTGGTAATTATGGGATAAGGTTGTATGAATAAGGGATTTGAAGTTAGTCTTTAGATAGGTTTGTAATATCCCAATTTTTATCCCATTGCATGAAAATGTAAATGATGTAATATTGTTATAAAATCATGGTGAGGAGCTCAAGGCCAAGGCCCCGCCATCGATTTAGTAATGCATATGGTTCATGTGCTAGCCAGGAACAATGGAATTGCAAATATCATGTAAATATGCATTTTAATGAAATACCCACAACTAGCTATGCAATGCAACAAGAGATGGGAGCATGATTTTACAAGGAATTAGAAGGGAAACATTCAAACCCTTGAACCAATCAAGTCAATCCAAGTGTCAATGAGAGAACCCATAAAACCCTCAGCTACCCATGTTGACTTTTGTACCCACTCATTCATTTCTCCCAAGAGTTGGTTGAGGAAGTTAATGCCTTGGGGAATGGAGAGGTATGGCTGTCCAAATTCGAGTATGGGAAAGCCACCCTTCCTAGAAATCCTTGTTTGGATTCCTGGGCAAGGGGAGAGCCACGAAATTGCTCCCCAATCCATTCTTCACCCATCAATTTTGCTCTCTCACGCGTTTGGAGCTTCCTGGGCATTTTCCTCAATGGTTTTTCTGTGTTTTCCTTCATTTTTCTAGCTGGGAAGGGTGTTTTTGTTTTGGTTCATAGTGGGGAAGAGAAAAAATTGATTTGGGATTTCACTGAGGCCGTTTTCGCCAATTGAAATGCTCATAACCTATGGGGAAATCCCATGGCCATCCTGTTTGTAAATCCCATTGTTAAACATGTGTATCCATGCCCAATGATTGTGCTTGTTGTCTGTAGATAGAGTATGTTTGGGTATGGTTTATGGGTATCCATTTCTTTGGGGAGTTTGAATGCAAGTATCCAAAGATGAAGAGGGTTCAGATTTAGCCTGATAAACCTAGCTATGGACTAGCTTGACTCGAGTGAATACATACAATATACAAGTGAATATCTTCCGAAGTTACAAATACATCAAAACTCCATCTTAACTAGGAAGGTATTCTCTTGACATAGGTCATCAATACATATAGGCACAAGTCTTCAATACTCGAGCTGGATCATCGTCACTAGATCACGAAGCATCATTGTCACTCCTACTATACTGGTTATCTCAATCACTGGGCTATCTCTCAATTCTTCTCGTCATAGGAAGTTCTACACAACCATCCCTTTTTCATGTTGGATGTAGGCCTAGCCTCCTATAGGTCTTCATCATCTCTGCAAGCTGGCCATCCTGTGGAATCCTCAGGGTTGATTATGTGCGTCAACAAAACCTCGAAAGAGCATCCCATGACTGATTACGAGCTTACTGCTCAACCTATCAGATCTCCTAGTACTTTTACATGTGACCTTCACAAAACCTTAAAAGAGTGTATTGCGAGTTGTAAGATCTCTAAAGAGAATCCAAGGAATTTTACGTGCCTAGCACAACCTGTTCGGATCTCCAAGACTAATTACATGTGATCTCCACAAAATCTTAAAAGAGTGTCTTTCCCTGCAAGATATCTAAAGAGCATCT
This sequence comes from Larix kaempferi, assembly GCA_027924585.1. Lineage (NCBI taxonomy): Eukaryota > Viridiplantae > Streptophyta > Pinopsida > Pinales > Pinaceae > Larix > Larix kaempferi. The sequence goes on from BSBM01000084.1 coordinate 11,797,831, forward strand.
GAGGACTTTTACGTGCCTAGCACAACCTGTCCGGATCTCCAGGACTGATTACATGTGGTCTCCACAAAACCTTAAAAGAGTGTCTTTTCCTGCAAGATCTCTAAAGAGCATCCAAGGAATTTTACGTTCCTAGCACAACCTATCCAGATCTCTAGGACTTATTACATATGGTCTAGCAAAACCTTAAAAGAGTGTCTTTCCCTGCAAGATCTCTAAAGAGAATCCAAGGACTTTTACGTGCTTAGAACAACCTATCCAGATCTCCAGGACTTATTACATGCTACACTCACACAACTTGTCCATGGCCACGGAGTACCATCCTGATACTCATGATCATACTGATCATCATCATACAGTAAATCATCCTGATGTATATCATCTGGAGCATCGTCCTGATGCTCATCACACATGATCACCCTGATCATCATCATAGCATCATCCATATCATCTAGAGCATCGTCGCGATTCTCATCACACATGATCATCCTGATCATCATCATACATAACATCATCTGGAGCATCATCCTGAAGCTTCATTTCTCCTCTCTACACCATATCCCTGATATAGTGATATTTGATCTCGATGTGCTTCCACTTGTCATGGAACGCTGGGTTCTCTGACAACTTCACAAAACTCTAGTTGTCACAATAGATGCAAGTAGCATCCAACTCGAGATCAAATAAATCATACAGTAGATTCCTTAGCCATACTGCCTCACAACTAGCCGAACAAGCTGCAACATACTCTGCTTCAGCTGTAGTCAGTGCTATGCAGGATTGATTCCTTCTAAACCAAGTGATCACACCTGATCCCATACTGAAGCAGCACCCCAAAGTGCTCTTCCTATCTATAGCACTGCCTGCCCAATCTGAATCAACATAACCCTCTAGGTTAAAATTTTGATTCGCATCATACTTGAGCCCATAATCAACTGTACCCTTCAGGTACCTCAGAATATGCTTTACAATAATCAGGTGAACATGTCTAGGATCTATCAAGAACTGGCTAAAGGTGTTCACCGCAAAGCAAATATCCGGTCTCGTGTTCATCAAGTACATCAAGGACCCAATCATCTGATGATACATCGTGGAATCAACTGAATATGATGAAGCATCACTCAATAGCTTCAGGTTCGATGCCATAGGTGTGGCCATGGCCTTGCAGTCCATCATCCCAAACCGCTTCAGGATCTCTACTGCATACTTCCCTTGTCCAAGGAAGATTCCATCTACACTATGCCACACCTCCATACCTAGAAAGTAATGCATCATACCCAAGTCCTTCATCTTGAGCTCGGCAGCAAGATTCCTCTTTGTGTCGGCAATCAACCTATCCTCACCTGTCACAAATAGGTCATCCACATACAGTAGGAGTATCACTGGATTGCCTTCCTCAACCTTTTAGTAAAGGTTGGAATCCGCTTTACTCTTGATAAATCCCAAACTGGACAAGAAGTTGTCTATCCTACCGTACCATGTCCTGGGTGCTTGCTTTAATCCATACAAGGCTTTCTTCAATCTGCACACATATGACTCCCTGTCATGTGTCTCAAAACCGAGTGGTTGCTCCACATACACTTCCTCTTCGAGTACACCATTCAAGAAAGATGTTTTGACATCCATCTGGTGTATATTCCACTTCATCACTACATCCAGGGAAAGTACTGTTCTGATGGAAGTGTATTTGGGTACAGGTGCAAAAGTCTCTTCATAATCTATCCATTCTTTCTAGGAGAAGCCACGAGCCACAAACCTTGCCTTGTATTTCTCTATGCTACCATTTGTAGCATGCTTGATCTTGTATATCCACTTAGAAGTCACAATAGACTTCCCTTCTGGTCTTGAGACCACATCCCAAACATCATTCTTCATGATCAACTGGTACTCCTCGATCATGGCATCCTTCCATTACTGCATCCCAAATCCTAGGAACTTTATATTCTTCAATATCTTCAATAGGTAGTTTTCTAGATTTGTCGAGTCTTTGTTGCTTGTTATTTGAAACAAGTCTCTCTTGTAGGTGATGGTATATGGTATTTCCTACAAGACAAGTTCAATTGCATGATTAGAAACACCATATTTTAGAACAAATTCTTACACATAAAGACATATGTCATATAGTCATGCAATTATCTTAGCCAATGCTTCAATACAACATTTATCTATATCCTATAACTTTCTAGATGCCTTGCATCTCTACTAGAACATTGTTAAAAGTGTGCACAACTCCCAACATGTCAACAAAGAGGTTTCATTCTAGATAAGTAGCAATGGAATGTTGTACACTACCATAGGCCACTTACCCATTACTTGTATATTAGTAGTATCATGTTCATTAATGCAAATTTTCTAATATGCATAATATACATCCTAAATCTAGGAACATAAGTATGTATATGACTGAACAACATCATTTAAGTAATCATATATACAAGAAATTACAATTCAAATACTTATCTTTGTTTGCTTGTTGGGTGGATGTTGATGTATATGTAACTTCGGAATGTATTTCATCTATGTATTTCATATATATTTATTGTACCCTTATTAGAGATGTGTTATTCCTCTATAAAGAAGTGTCGTCATGTGGATTGACAAGTGTCGCAAGTGTGTGTACTTGCCGATGGGTTATTAGACCACCATGTGTGGGGTCAGCCCTGAAATATATATATTATAATGTGGATGTACCTAGCTAGACAAGTCGGCCCCATAAGGTCACTGGGCAAATAGGTTAGTATAAATAGAGATCAGGTGATTTTTATTTAGATCATTCGGAAAAGTATATCTCTCTCACTCAGAAAGTGGTGCACTAGTAAGGAGGAGGATCATCTGCTACTAGGAGACTATCTCAGTGTATTTTGGTTGTACTTTGGTTGAGCCATTGCTCTCTCTATCTCTAAGGAATGTGGGGTTTTTCACCTTAGGGTTTTCCCCACGGAAACTCTGTGTCTCTTGTCTCTCATGCTTTTGATTCTTGTGATGTTTGTCATATTGTGATTGTTATGCATTGATATACTGTATATTTTATTCTCTCAGTGAAGATCCTAGAGTATTGTGAATTAATTCTCATAATTTAACATGGTATCAAAGCTAACCTGAGAAGAAGACATTTTGCATTGACGAAAACTTGAGTTTCTTGTTTATTGGGTTTATCTCCACAGATTTTGGAAAAGCAGTATAGTAGATTGATTCTACTCATCAAGGCGCATCTATCTGTCCAATCAGAATTCAATTACGAGCATTTTTGGATTTGGCCGTAAAAATTAGGTTTTCCACAAAAATAGGAATTTCTAAAATCTGAAGACATAGCTGGAAGCTCCTTGCAAAAATCGAAGTTTAGAGCTTTGGATCGAGATTTTTGGCTGGGTAGATCTCCAGGAAACTCAAACCCTAATTCAGGGCTCTCCCCAGTGAACCCAGGAGGACAAAAAGGAAAATCTGAAGGGTACAACTTTGCTGATCTCAAATTCTGAATGCACCAGGCTGATCAGCTCATCAAAGCGCATCTTTCTATCCTTTCAAAAAATTGAAATTCACATTTTGAATTTTTAGGGTTTTTTCGACAAACCCTAATCTGGGACCAGATCCAGTTTTTCAGCATATCAAGTGGTAAGACCTAAATCTTTTCTATTTCCATTTGAAGTACTCTTTAAGATGTCTCACCACACCAAGCTTGAGGATAAGCTTGAAAGGGCTGATAACTTCCGAGCTTGGAAGTATAGGATTGGGTTAATCCTGGAAGAGAATGAGTTGGTCTCATATATAAAAGAAGACATCCCTATCCCAGAGGATGAAGAGGCCAAGGTATTGCATAAGAAGAACTTGGTCAAGGCAAAGAGAATCATTACTGATTCTATCAAAGATCTTCTCATACCCCATGTGTCTTCTCTAAAGACACCCAAGGAGATGTTTGACTCTTTGACCAAGCTATTTGAAGGGAAGAACATAAATCGGAAGATGACTCTACGGAATCAATTGAAAGGGGTCAAGATGTTGAATGGAGAAACCATTCAATCTTACTTCTCCAAGGTCTCTCAGATCAAGGAGCAACTTGAAGCTGTGGATGAAGTAGTGGACAATGGTGAATTTGTTATGACCACTCTGAATAGCCTACCTAGGTCATGTGACTCCTTTATTCAAGGAATCTGTGCAAGAAAGAAATTGATCTCTTTCAGTAAACTATGGGAGGAATGCTCTCAAGAATAAGCTAGACTTGTAGCTCGTGAGGAAAAGATGGGAGGTGAAGATCAAGCTCTCGCAACTCACACCAAAAGAAGCAAGCCCAAGAAGGAGCACTCTCGCTACAAAATATCCTATCAAAAGAATAAGAAGGATCTAAGATGCTTCACATGCAATGAGAAGGGTCACTTTGCTTCAGATTGTCCCAAGAACAAAATGGATAATAACAACAACTTCAGCAAGAAGAAGAAGGGCAGCAAAAGAAAGTTCCATGCTCATGCTGCCGAAGATGATGAACCTCCAAAGAAGAAGGCTAGGGCAGAAACTGATGATGACTCATCAAGTGAAGAAGAGTATGTTCTAATCTCTACTCTCACAGGTACTATCTCCCATGGTTGTAATGATTGGTTGATTGATAGTGGGGCTTCCAAACACATGACTAGGTTTAAGGAATATTTTGTGAATCTATCTGAATATGAATCACCCCATAAGGTGAAACTTGGGGATGATTATCAATACCCAATCAAAGGAAGTGGTGAAGCATCCTACAACCTAGATTCTGGAAAATATTTGAAGTTGAAAGAAGTCCTTTATGTACCTGGGCTCAAGAATAACTTACTCTCCATCTCTGCATTGGATGCAAAAGGTATGAGGGTTGCATTTGTGGATGGCCAAGTCCTAATGTGGCCAAAGGGAAAGACCATAGATGATGTAGTAGTGATTGGAGAGCAAGAGGGAGGATTGTATAAATTGAAGGGACAGCCTGAACATGCCATGGTGCATGATTCCATGGAGCCAAGTGAACTTTGGCATAGAAGACTTGCTCATATGCACTATAGGGCACTTCCAATTGCAAGCAAGGTTGTAGAAGGTCTTCCTGAAATCAAGACCAAACATAAAGGTGTTTGCAAAGGATGTGCAAAAGGTAAGAACATTAAGAAGGCTTTCCCAAGCAGTGAAAGCAAGGCCAAGGATATCCTGGAAATCATCCACTCAGATGTATGTGGTCCTATGTCATCCAGTTCTCTTAGTGGGTATGTTTACTATGTCTCATTTATTGATGACTTCTCCAGGAAGACTTGGGTATACTTCTTGAAGAACAAAGATGAGGTGTTTGATAAGTTCAAGGAATTCAAAACTTTGATGGAGAATCAAACTGACAAGAAGATCAAAACATTCAGATCCGACAATGGTGGAGAATTCACCTCAGGTGACTTCAAGAAGCTTTGTAGTGATTCAGGGATTAAGAGGGAGTTGACTGCTCCTTATAATCCTCAACAAAATGGAGTTGCAGAAAGGAAGAACAGAACTATCATGGAAGCAGCAAGGACAATGCTGCATGACTAGGATCTACCTATGCATCTATGGGCAGAAGCAACTAGAACAGCTGTATATGTGCAGAACAGAACACCCCACAAGATATTGGACAACAAGACACCAGAAGAGGTCTTTTCTAGTAAGAAACCTGAAGTCAACCATCTCAGAATATTTGGTTGTCCAGTATACACTCATGTCCCAAAGGAAAAGAGGACTAAACTAGATCCTTCAGGAAAGAAGGGTATCTTTGTGGGTTACAGTGAAAGCTCGAAGGCTTACAGAATATACTTTCCAGGGTTCAAGAAAATTGATGTCAGCAGGGATGTAACATTTGATGAAAACTCAACATTCATCAAATCAAGGAAGGAACCTATTGAAGTTTATGAAGAACCTAAGGAAACTAGATTTCAAGACACTACCATGACTGAAGCAATTCCAGATGTTTTTCGTGAGTTTGAAGATCCACAAGAACCTGTAGATCCACCCCGTGAGGATAACTCTCACAAGAGGAAACCTGCATGGGCTAGAGAGCTCATTCAAGATGTAGAAAGATTTGGCATTCCAGAAGAAGAACACAGAGCAAAGAAGAGAACCAAATCACATATCAGCTATGTTGCTTTACTCTGTGACATTATGAACAAAGAGCCTTCCAGTTATGAAGAAGCAGCGGAAAAGAAAGAATGGAAGGATGCCATGGTTGAGGAATACCAATCAATAATGAAGAATGATGTTTGGGATGTTGTCCCAAGACCTAAAGAGAAGTCTGTTGTGACTTCTAAATGGATCTACAAAATCAAGCATGCTGCAGATGGCAGTGTAGAGAAATACAAGGCAAGATTCGTAGCTCATGGCTTCTCTCAGAAAGAGGGAATAGATTATGAAGAAACTTTTGCACCTATAGCCAGGTATACTTCCATCAGAATAGTACTTGCCCTGGCTGCAGCAATGAAATGGAAAATACACCAGATGGATGTCAAGACTACTTTCTTGAATGGTGTAGTTGAAGAGGAAGTATATGTGGAGCAACCACTCGGTTTCGAAATACATGACAGGGAGTTATATGTGTGCAGATTGAAGAAAGCTTGTATGGATTGAAACAAGCTCCCAAAACTTGGTATGGTAGGATGGACAATTTCCTATCCAGTTTGGGCTTTACCAAGAGTAAAGCGGATTCCAACCTTTACTACAAGGTTGAGGAAGGGAATCCTATGATTCTACTCCTGTATGTGGATGACTTATTTGTAACAGGAGATGACAGACTGATTGCAGATACTAAGAGGAAGCTTGTTTTCGAGTTCGATATGAAATTTTTTGGGAATGATGCATTATTTCCTAGGTATGGAGGTGTGGCAGAGTGCAAGTGGGATCTTCCTTGGTCAAGGGAAGTACACAGTAGATATCTTGAAGAGATTCGGGATGATGGATTGCAAGGCCATGGCCACACCTATGGCATCGAATCTGAAGCTTCTATGTGATGCTTCATCTGAGCCGGTTGATGTCTCTATGTATCGTCAGATGATTAGGTCCTTGATGTACCTGAAGAACACGAGACCAGATATTTGCTTTGCGGTGAACACATTGATTCAGTTTCTGATAGATCCGAGGAGTGTTCATCTGGTTGCTGTAAAGCATGTTCTGAGGTACCAGAAGGGTACAGTGGATTATGGGCTCAAGTATGAAGCATATTAAAAGTTTAACCTGCAGGGTTATGTTGATTCAGATTGGGTTGGCAGTACTACAGATAGGAAGAGCACATCTGGGTGCTGCTTCAGTATGGGATTAGGTGTGATCTCTTGGTTTAGCAGGAATCAGTCTTGCATAGCACTGAGTACAGCTGAGGTAGAGTATGTTGCAGCCTGTTAAGCTAGTTGTGAGGTAGTATGGCTACGGAAGCTACTATATGAGTTATTGATCTCCCGCTAGATGCTACTGGTATCTTCTGTGATAACCAGAGTTGTGTGAAGCTGTCTGAGAACCCAGTGTTTCATGACAGGTCAAAACACATAGAGATCAAATATCACTATATAAAGGATATGGTGTAGAGAGGAGCTGTAAAGCTCCTATATGTTGTGATGGACGAGCAGATTGCAGATGTGCTGACGAAGCCACTAGCCAGGGTGAAGTTCGAGTACTTCAGAGAGAGGCTTGATGTTCTTCAGATTGATGACACTTCGAGGAAGAAGTGATGGACACATTTGCTGAAGCCATTCCAAGCATGTTGGAAGGAGGATCCTTCACATGGTCGTGGATGTAAGCGCTGGATGATGAGCATCAGGATGATGTTTTGGTTTCTTCTTTGTATGATCCGTTGGATCATTTTCATGTATATGTATGTATGCATCATGTTGGATGCTGGATATGATCAGTTGGATCATTTATATGTATGTATGCATCATGTTGGATGTTGGATATGATCAGTTGGATCATGTATATGTATGTACGCATCATGTTGGACGCTGGATATGATCAGTTGGATCATTTATATGTGTGTACGCATCATGTTGGATGCTGGATATGATCGGTTGGATCATTTGTATGTATTTTGTATATGCATCATGTTGGATGCTTGGACCATGTATCTGTATATGTATCAGGTGGATACATTGTATGATCAGGTGGATCATGTATGGTGATATGTATCATGTATTTGTATTTGTACCAGGTGGATACACTGTATGATCAGGTCGATCATATATGATGATATGTATCAGGTAGATACTTGGTATGCATCAGGTAGATGCATTGTATGATCAAGATGATCATGGATGACGAGCTTTAGGATGTTGCTCCAGATGACATGCAGCAGGATGTTGCAGTGATGATGATCAGGATGATCATGTATACATCATGATGATGTATGGTGAGTATCAGGTTGATACTCTATGGTCGTTGATCAGGTTGTGCAGATGAGCATATAATTTGGCCCTGGGAGATTTGCAGATAGTCTTTCGAGGTTTTTCCTATGGCATATAATTTGGCCCTGGGATATCTGGCAAATGCTCTTTCGAGGTTTTGCTCTGGGAGGACATATAATTTGGCCCTGGGAGATATACAGATAGTCTTTCAAGGTTTTTCCTATGGCATATAATCTGGCCCTGGGATATCTAGTAGATTCTCTTTCAAGGTTTTGTCCTATGGCATATAATCTGTCCCTAGGAGATCCTATAGGTAGAGCTATGTGCTCGTAACAGCTTGGGATGCTCTTGCAAGGTTTTTCCATGACCACATATAATATGTCCCTGGGAGATCCTATAGGTAGAGCTGTGTGCTCATAACATCCTGGGATGCTCTTGCGAGGTTTTGTGGTGACCACATATAATCTGTCCCTGGGAGATCCTATAGGTAGACCTTTGTGCTCGTAATAGCCTGGGATGCTCTTGCGAGGTTTTGTGGTGAGGTCACATACAATATGGCCCTGGTAGATCCTATAGGTAGAGTCGTGTGCTCGTAACAGCCTGGGATGCTCTTTCAAGGTTTTGTGACACATGTAATAAGTCCTGAGGATTCCACAGTATGGCCAGTGATGACGAATACCTACAGGTGGTGGGCCTACATCCAGTATGAAAAAGGACTGGCTCTGTAGAAATTCCTATGATGAGTAGAGTCAGAGATTGGTTGAGATAGCAGCAGCAGTGACGATGACAATGACAATGATCCCGAGAAGAAGACTTGTCTAGCACATCTGTGTCGAGAAATACCTTCCTAGTTAAGAGGGAGTGTTGATGTATATGTAATTTCGGAATGTATTTCATCTATGTATTTCATATATATTCATTGTACCCTTATTAGATATGTGTTATTCCTCTATAAGGAAGTGTTGTCATGTGGATTGACAAGTGTCGCAAGTGTGTGTACTTGCCGATGGGTTATTAGACCACCATGTGTGGGGTTGGCCCTGAAATATATATATTATAATGTGGATGTACCTAGCTAGACAAGTTGGCCCCATAAGGTCACTGGGAAAATAGATTAGTATAAATAGAGATTAGGTGATCTCTATTTAGATCATTCAGAAAAGTATATCTCTCTCACTCAGAAAGTGGTGCACTAGTGAGGAGGAGGATCATCTGCTACTAGGAGACTATCTCAGTGTATTTTGGTTGTACTTTGGTTGAGCCATTCCTCTCTCTATCTCTGAGGAAGTTGTGGGGTTTTTCACCTTAGGGTTTTCCCCACGGAAACTCTGTGTCTCTTGTCTCTCATACTTTTGATTCTTGTGATGTTTGTCATATTGTGATTTTTATGCATTGATATACTGTATATGTTATTCTCTCATTGAAGATCCTAGAGTATTGTGAATTAATGCTCAAAATTTAATAGTGGACTTCCTCTCAATCTTTGCTTCCTTACAGGAATTACTGGAGTGTGCTCCCTCTTGATCTTGGCTTCCTTGCAGGAACTACTGGAGTGTGCTCCCTCTTGATATTTGTTTCCTTGCAGGAACTACTAGAGTGTGCTCCCTCTTGATCTTTGCTTTCTGGATTATATGTCTTTGAACTTATATCCATCATGGACCACTATGCATGCTTAAGTGTGCACTAGTGTCATCCTCAAGATCTCATACATAATCATACATTCATTAGTATAATCTCAATCTATCAAAACATTATGATTCTAAATATGTATGGTCATGATCATTTCATACACAGGTAATTTATCACAAGCATTAGTATTTCAAGGTTTCAGGGAGTACTTCTTTTACTCATGCATATTCATATTTGACCATAGGACTCTTCTGGTTTGTTATATCATTAATCAAAGTAAGAAGCATAATATGCATAAACCCATGATTACTCAAACTTATAACTTCATGAATAGTCATTATCAATCATACAAAAAGTATACTTATATAAGATCATAACACAAGCTAGGATCCTAACTCATATAGGAAAAACATGTCTGGATTATCATGTTTGTCTAACATACCCAAACAATGTCTTCTTTGTTTTCTCAATGCTTTAGAGACCTTGCGCTAGTAACCTGCATATCTCATCAGTTAAGCATTGTAGAACCAAATTATACATACCTCGTAAGTAGAGCTTTTATGTGATCAATGGCTATGGATGAGTCTTTGTCTTCATGTCACCATGGTCATATGTTCTTGATCTAGAACTTGATTTATCTTCCTTGATGTACCTTTCATGTTAGTGGACCACATCATCCTCATACAACACCACAGTGCATTAGTACAATCATAAGTATCATAAACCTAATCAATGAACGTCTTCTATCATTCACATGCATTCGTATTTTTACTAAGGTGATAAGGCAAGTCTAAAATTAATCAAGATTGTACTATCCTCAATAATATGAAGACAAACATATCATAAAATTAATCATGAACAGATTTCAAAACATACCTGTATCTCCTCAAGTCATAGCTATCGGGATTGCTTGTAGTCTTCTTTTGTAAGGCCTTAGGCTCATCTCCCTTTGGAACTGGAACTTATGTAGGTGTCCAAATCATTCTCTTCTAGGATTAACCCAATCCACTTGATTTGTTGAATCTGGATCTGGAGCTGGCTAGGGTTTGTCAGAGAAACCCTAAAAGTACAAACTTTGAAATTCAAACTTATGTCTAGACATGGATATGCATATGACTGAGGCAAGCAAGCTGGTGTGCTCAGATTTTGAAAAATCCAAAAATTGACCCCTCAAAATTGACATGCAAGTTTCGGATCTGCAGCTTCTGTCAAATTCTGGTTTTCTAGTCAAAATCCCGAACTAGGGTTTGATAGAGCTCAGGATTCTACCCAACCAAAAACTTCGATCTTAGTCTCTAAATTTTGATTTTGATGATGAGCATCCATCCGTGGTCTAAGATTCCAAAAATCCCAACTTTTGTAGAAACCCTAATTTCCCGCAGGAGTGACAAACCAAAAATGAAAGTGCTTAGAATCCAATTCTATTTGGACAGAAATATATGCCATACTGTTTCTGATGTATCTCTAAAATTTTGGATCCTCAGGGTCTGAAACTTTGGCCTGTGTTAGAATGACCTGTCATCTTTCCAACCCCATATATCTGAACTCTAATAGATTCTCCATGAGAAAGATATGCCAAGTGTCGCAACATAACCTGTTTATGGGATGAAACAACATAGCGACCTTGTACGGAGTTCCACATGTCACTGTTTCAACTTCGACCTCTGAAACCCAGACCTGTGAAACTACATTCCATGACCTAACTTCCACTATTTATGGAATTCCATTTGGAGCTTCCTAGCACGAGATATGACCTTTTTTCCTAGGTCACTTGTTTAGGACTGCATTCTGGAAGAGGCCGAAACCCTAACTTGTACAAATCATATCTCACAAAGTACAAAGAATATGATCCTGAACTTCAAACACAAGGTACATTAACATTTCATCTTCGGCCTGTAAAATTTTCAGATCCTGAACCTTTGCCAAAACTGATTTATATCAAAATTTCCACGATGACTAGTTTTTACTATACCAATCCCTAGCTTCCAATTTGTCGCAAGTGCAACAAGTGTCGTAAATGTCATACAATGCCTTCCTTCAGGCTAGATCTGATACCATGTTATTTTTTCATCATTTAATTCAATATTATCTAGGATCTTAACTGAGAGAAGAAAATGTACAACATATCAAACACAAGAGACAAGAGACACAAAGCATTTCACTGGGGAAAACTAAGAAGGTGAAAAACCCCGCAACTTCCTCAGAGATAAAATGAGCACCAATACAAAAATCACAAAGATGAATCCCCAAAATATAGATGTTTGTAGCAGCTACTCCTCCTCCACTTGTACATACTCCTCCTCTCTCTCACTAATGCGAAGTGAATGAGTGAATGAGTAGAATGAGAGACACGCACTCTCTATTTATACAATGACTTGACTTGCATTTTACTCTACCTGGTCTGACCTCCCTTAGGAGAGTCTAATAACCAATTACCACTTGTCACTGGGTAGACCCCACTAGGGTGGTCTAATAACCCTTTAACCCACACTGGGCCGACCCCTCTAAGGTGTTCTAATAACCCATCAAATATAAGTTGCGACACTTGCAAATACAAATGACGACACTTCCAATCGGAGGAATAATACCTCTCCATTGGGGATACAATTTAAAGTAAAAATGGAATACATACAATATACAAGTGAATATCTTACAAAGTTACAAATACATCAACATCATGTTTGTAAATCCCATCGTTAAACATGTGTATCCATGCCAAATGATTGTGCTTGCTGTGTATAGATAGAGTATGTTGGGGTATGGGTTATGGGTATCCATTGCTTTGGCTTGAGCTTGAATGCAAGTATCCAAAGATGAAGAGGGTTCAGATTTTGCCTGATAAACCCAACTATGGACGGGATTGGCTCAGATGCAATGATTACCTGGCTATGTATGAGTTTGAGTGTCCCATTTTCCTTGTAGAAATCATGCCCAGCTCAGGGGTGGTCTCTGAGTGCTGAAATAATACAGGCCGGAAAGAGACCTACGGTTGGGTGGAACATTGCAGTGACATAGATAGTTGCTCGGGAGAATTGCACAATGAAGATAAGTGTTCTCTATGTGTATTTACTTCTGCAATCTTTAATTTGATGATTATTTTGATAGGATGGATGAGTATGAAATGTGTGTGGATGATGTTTTATTCCATTGTACATATTTGCTTGATTTGAAACTACACACTTTTGATTTTATTTTTATGAATCTAATGAATGGGTTGAGTTTATGTAAAATCCCAGATGTTGGTATCATGTTCCCTTCCTCAAATTGGGTTCCCTTGACCCCCATCGTCCCCCGGAGACAGTCATTGAATGTATGAAAGACATTCTATATGATTGGAATGTGCACTATGAATTGCATAAAGGGGGTGTGGAATCCCCATTAAGGGTAATTGGTTGTAATATCCATTATGGAAGATGAAAGGGAAATCTCTCACCTTAAACTATTTATGTTTATAACATAATAAGTGTATGCTTGGAAAGTATCAAAAATGAATGTTATACACGTGCATACATATATTGAATTTCTACTTGGTGAGAAGATCATAACTAATAATTGCTTGTGTGCATGGTAGAGAGACCATGAAATTGGATCAGCTATGATGTGGAAGAGCAAATTCCACACTATAATGAGGAATTGGAAAGGGATAATTCCTTAACTCCTCTCTTGCTATAGTATGGGCTTTATATACATAAAATTATGTCATAGGGGTGCTGGAAATGCAAGAGATTAGATAGATGAAATGAATATTCATTAGATGGCATATTAATAAACATTGCACAGTGCATGTGAAAATGTTTGTACATGTATATGATATTGCATATTGGTAAAATAATGAGGTTTTACATATGCAATGAACCACTTAAGATAATTATTGTGGTTGCTAATAATTAGTTGTGTTCGCATTGGTTACAGGACCAAAGACAATCGAAGCATGGCTAAGGATGTGGATTATGATTGTTGCATATGACCAACAACCTTATGAAGAATGGTTGGGGCAACAAATCTATGATCATGAGGTTGGAAAAAGAACCGTGAAGCCTTGGTAAGAGTCCAACTGATCCGGTAACATCAAGTGATGTTAATGAAAACCATGCAGGTAATGGTTATTTGTGCTTAAATTGCATGAATATTGAAAGAGGATTTGGTAATGTCCCTTCAACTATGTTTAAACTATGTTGATTTGGTTTGCATGTGGTGCTGAGTGCATGAATGTTAATTTCATCCTACCGAGTGTGGTGAGGTGTGGGTAAGTAAAGGCAAGGAGCCTTACACCCTATAGTTTCTTAGAAACCTCAATGCATTCATATGAAATTATATCATGCCATTTGTGTATATTGGTTGTGAGTTTAACAACCAAAGCAAGTAAGGACTTATAGTCATGTTGTGGTAGTGCATGCCATATGAAACAGTCATGGTAAAATGAACAACATGACATTGTGGTATTCATTAATCCATGCAAGAAAGAGTTGAGTGAGTGCACATTAAAACATTATGTAAATGTTGTGAATGTGCATGCATATGTGTGAGTGCACATGTTGAGATGCATTGTGTGAATGCATTGTTGGGATATATATATATAGTTAGATAATAGATTAAATGGTGAACTATTGTTAATACTGATAGCATTTCATGAGCTACTATGAATGCGGGATAATGATTGCACGAAGAAGGTAGACAAGTTGATGGGATACCAAAGTGCTTCGTCGGAAGGACAGAGTTGCATAAACATAATATGGTTGTGAAGTAATGAATATTGGAGTTTTTATTTAAATTTCAAGGATAATGTGACTGTGTCTTGCAATTTTATTATGATAATGATGCATATATAGATATATATATTTCATTGCATTTCAAATGTTAACAGTTGAAGGTGTTTGAATTATTGAGTGTTATAATTCTGAGATCACTCCAGTGATTGTTGTAGCAATGAAAAGAGTATATGCATAGATACTCACAACATGTTTGGATGATTGAATTTCAGATTTAAGGTAGAAAAGCCCTGCATATGGCAATAAGGAGAAGTCCATAGTAAAGACCGGGATCTACCATGTGCAGAAGCCAGGTTATGAGAAGGTTCTCATGGTTGTCAAATTTAACTTATGCATGAAATAGATCTGAAAATTATCTGATTTAAATTTATGAGAATAATCTCATGATTGCAAATCTAATTTCTGTAGGAAAACAAATTTGTAAATTTCATATTTGAAATTTTGCTAATAATTGCTAATGACTGTTTGGCTTATATAAAATTGTGTCACGAGGACATGTTGTAGGTGGATGTTGATGTATGGTAGCAAGTGTAAAACCATAATAGACAGAGTGATACCACTTATGAGAGCCAAACAATATGAGGATGGCCTCATGGTTAAACAAATCAATTTATGTAGGAGACAAAGTTGTAAATTCATGTTTGAATTTAATTATTAATGCCATTGATTGGTTATGAAACAATCAGATTTGAAGTTTATTGTTAATTGTTGTTGACTATTTGGCTATTTGATAAGTGTACTAGGAAGACACATTGTAGGAAGACCATGTGTGATGGCCTGCAGAATCCAAACTCCATGGGAATGACCCCATGCTTTGGAAATGGGTTTCGGGTGAAATACCATAGTAAATTTTGATAATATCCCAGCTGCACTGCATGTTGGAAAACCATGTGAGTGAAATGGTGAAATTATGCCAAGAAGGCATGTGTGGGTTATGGAATGTGAAAAGATTGGGGTGGAAAACCAAAGGACCGTTGACTCAGATAAGGGATCCCCCATTCTTCGCAAATGAAGAAAAGATACATATTTAAAATAGATGAGTATTATGTAACCATAACTAAGGATATACATGTCTGGTTATTAGATTTAATATGCAGAGCATGTTTTATTATTTCATTATTATTCCAGATTGCTTGAGTGTGACTAAGGCCTACATGGCTCACATTGGAAAGGGATGCATACCTTCCGAGTGCTGGGTTATGTTAGGGTTTTCAATATTGATTACACCCTAAGGGAATGGATGCATTCCTGGTGTTTCAATACTTGATAGTGAATGTTATGAAATATGGTTACAATTTTAGAGCAGCAATACTGATGAGCATGCTTATCCATCTTGTGCTATCAACTTACACAGATGCAATTTGGTGTTGCACGTTAAGAGGCAAAGTGCAGAAAGGGTACTCAAGAGGACTGTATGGGCAGTGGTAACCTTTCTACACTCGCACTAAAGGACACTAGAAGGGATGGATAGGCCCGAGGAGCTGTGTAGTAGAAAAGGGGTATCATCCTTGTACATTGTGAGTGGGTATTGTGGGGCCATGCTAGCCTGCAGTCAAGAAAGTCACCTATAGAGTTCCTAAAGGGAATTGTTGGTTTGTACAGGAGAAGGAGTGCCATCCTTGTGTGGATGAATAATTGATGTGTGTGTGAAGGGATGTGGTGATATTGATGAAGGCATAAACTCTCTATTGGGTCAATAGTAAGGTGGGGTACCAAGACTGACTGAAAACCCCGAGATTCCTATGGCTCTGTAGTAGATCCTTGACCTATAATGGTTAGTGGTGCAGTTTCCTTCCATTGGATGATGACCCGGATGGAAGTGATGGCTCGGCAATGGATAGGGCCAACCAGGTATGGGACTGGTTGGGAACCACCAATGCTTGGTAAATCCAGAGAGTAACTGGTTAGGAACTATAAAATCCTGGTAAATCCAGAGAGTAACTGGTTGGGCAATAATTATTTGGATGACATGGAGTGGCCTCGAGCTAGCCAGCATCCATTTCCGCAGGAGATCCCAAGGCTTGCAAAGTGAAGCAGGACCCTGTAGACTAGAGAAGAAATGCACAATACAAATAAGTATTTGATTTTCATTCAGTTTTGAATAATGAAAAATTTCATGAACAAGTCTTATGACAACCAAGCTAATACACTGTTGTTTCTTTGTTGGAAACCTTGGCCATTTTAGGAAGTAAGGACCCTGAAAGAACTACAAATTCTTGGTAAAACCAAAGAGTAACTGGTTGGGAACTACAAATTCTTGGTAAATCCAGAGAGTAACTGGTCGGGCGCTACAAATGCTTGGTAAATCCAAAGAGTAACTGGTTGGGTGATACAAATTCTTGTCAAATCCAGAGAGTAACTAGTTGGGCGTTGTAAAATTCTTGGTAAATCCATAGAGTAATTGGTTGGGCATTAACTACTTGATGTTCTGGAGCAGCGTGTATGATGACCCAACATTCTATAAACAATTGATAAACCCAGTCGGAGTACTGGCCTAGCATATTGATGAATGGGATGCCCGATAAGCTCAGTCGGTGTACTGGTTTGGCATTTCCTATTCGAATGGTTGTGGAGTAGGTTGCGTGCTATCCCAACATTCATTATTGTATCCATAGGAAATCCAAGGCTTATAAAGCAAAGAAGGATCCTGTGGAATAAAGTGAAGACATCCAATACAGATAAGTATTTGGTTATCTTGCAGCTTCTTGCTTATGAATATACATGTGTATATGATTTGGTTCTGAGTTCTCAAACTCTTGCTTAGAGATAAACACTATGAAAATAAACTAAACATGTGAATTGATTCAATATTTGAGTGTAGGTATTGTCGAAAAAGCAAGGACTATGAAGGCATCATATGGATGCATGTGGACATGTGACCGTCCTAATGAGCTCAGTATGAGCAGTAATGAAAGATGGTGCTAGTGGACATGTGTGGGTCCTAGCAGCCAAAGGTCTTGTAGGCAACAATGGGGAAGGGTTCCCTAGTTGAAAATCCTTAGATAGACCTTAGACACTAAGTGTCATAGCCAAGAAAGGGAAAGTCAAGCATTCACATTGAAGTGAAAGAGGATAAGGAGCATAGAACCTGTAACATACCCAATGTTTGAGACATTTTATGTTTATGGAAAAACATTGTCTTAACTTTTATTGTCAAGTTTTATATTTGACCAATTGGTCAAGAATGACTGTAAATGAATAATATTATTATTTAATAAAATAAAATAGGAGACACTAACCCAAAGAGACCGTTGAAAGAGTGTTTACTAACCCACTAGGGGAAATGGAATTTGGGGTAGAAGGGAATGGACAAGTGGAAACATCATGAACTCAGTAACTAGCTGTTGTTATGGGACAACTCCCTTAAATTGTGGTCAAGTTCCCTGGAATGTGGAACTGGAGCTTAAGGCTCATTTATTGAAACTGACCACTAAAAGACCTAGGCATCTTTTATAAGCCATCGAATTTGAGCAGAGGCTCACAATTTTTCTGACGATAAAATTTACCTTGTGGTTCTGTTGTATGCACACAAGAGATTCGATGACGGGAAGCTATGTTTTGAGTTGTAGTGTAGGTCTGTCTGATTTCTACTGAGTGCAGCGGTTTTTTATATGTATACAAGTCTCCATTGATTGCTGAAGTACATAGGTGAGGTGTATGAAAGTTTCCATTGATTGCTGAAGTACAACCTGAGTGCCTTGCTTCCACACAGAGTCTTATTCCTAGTGGTCCAGTAAACAGGATCGGGGGTCCAAGGGAGCAAGTGATTTGGCTGCTTCTTCTAGAGAAAATTGGGAGGAATAGGCCTCTTTGGGTATTTTTCCACCCTAGCAAAATTATCAAGTTCTACTTGTTTATTTCATTTCATTTCTGTAATTGTTTATCTATTTCTGAAAACTATTTGAATGTTGTCTATGAGTAACTCATATATATATATATATATATATATATATATATATATATATATATATATATATATATTAGGCAGGTTAGAAAATGATAGATCTCTACATTGTTAAACTATTTCTGAGTACTAGAATGAATGATCAGATTGAGATAGATAAATGATTGAAAATAAATGTCTTCCTGTATTTTTCCTTTCACACTAAGGTAATGTACTCTAGTACATGAAGTATTTAATTAACTTAGAATAGATATGATTGCAAAATGAATATTGTTTTCAGATATTGATCATCTTTTGTTCTCTGTTGAATTAGAGACTATTTTAGAAGTTAAATACATGTTTAAAACAGAAATCAAAAGCTTCAAATCATAAGAGTTATCAACAACATTATATATATATATATATATATATATATCTTAGAACAAGAACAGAGTTATACACTTACTACTTTGCTCATAAGTTAAAATATTAAATAGTACAAATAGAACTCAGAAGTAAACCTTAGCATCTTTAAATTGAGACCTATAGAGTTACTTTACATTCAGCTCAATCCACTTGTTATATTCATAAAAACCCTAGGTATTCAGATACTCAGTTTATAGGAAATTTATACTGAGTTTATATTCTACTAGAAAAGCATCCAAACAGTTACTGTACTAAATAAATATTAAACAAATATTTATATCTAAAAATGTCTTATATTACATATAGGACAATATAGCAAACTAGATTTTAAACTTTATATCAAGAATCAATATATAGAATTAACACAGTAAATTATATTAATATTTTCCTTATAGCAGTAATGCAAAATCGTTCGATGCAAATAATATACTTAGATAAATATAGAAACTCTAAACAATTCTGCACAGGCCTATTATAAAAACACTCATCACCTTTCAACATGAATTAAAATATATCGATTATACAAGTATCGAACCATTACATAGTATTACTGTAAAAACATATAAACATACAGTAGGAGTATAATCCTGTAACAATTATAACACGGGAATAATTTAACACAGGCAACATTTCAGGATCAAGACCTGTATAGGCTCATCTAAGGGTTTAACCCATGTATTAAAAACAATAACAAAACTTAAATAACTTATAGTTGCCTAGGTTAAAAAATTATACAAAATTTGAATAAGAGACAAGGGTTCAAGTCTCCATTTGGAGAGCTCACCCTTACGCCGAGCGTAAGGTTCAATTAAAATTTACAAAACATAAATTCATGCAGTGTTAGGCCCAAGCCTAAACCCTATAGAGAAATCGGGTTACACATTTAAATCAAAACCCCAAACTTAATACATTTATCAAAGTAATTGACAAAACAGAGCTCAGTATACAATTTAATCAGCTTATAAAGAAACTAAGGGGTCGAGTCTCAATACGAGCTCACCCAAGTTGTAAGTCACGAATTTAAACATTTCAACCAATACTTTGCAAAACCAACTCTCAGTTTCAATATCTTGTAAACAGGTTCATAAGGCCGACAATAATATCTTTTAAAATAACTATTAATGAAGGTTACGGGCTCAAGTCTCGACTTGCCCAGGTTTTCATCATTGAAAACAATCAACATTTTAAAACTTCTAAGTTAAATTTTAAACTACATTGATGGGCTAGGGATTGAACCCTGTAGCTTCCTTCATACATTTCATAAATCAAAGTTAGGGTTTATCCCTTCCATCTAAAACGAAACTTCAAACCATTTGTTACACGGAGATTTAACTTCATTGCCAAGAACACGACATTCGTATTCATATAATGTAGTATTACATTTCAACCAAACTGCCAGTAGGACCGACGATAATCTTGTAAAGACAACTTGCTACCAACACTACAGGCGAAACCCAACTAGGGTCAATACCCAGTAAACCAACTATTGCAGTAACGTAGCCCCGAAAACCATTTAACAAATGGAGTTTTTATTAACGAAGAGAAACAAAATATTACATCCTTGTTGACAAAGGAACCCTGGTCTGACCGAGGCTTACCAGTGAATGTACACCGTGGTGGCTCGTCCCTTCGTCCTAACAACTTCACTGTGGATTTAAAATATCTTTCCCTGCCATGAAAATGAAAACCAGGTTAAATACGAACATAAATCTCAACACAGCACTGTAAGCAAGTAAGGGTTTGTATATTGTAACATAGCTTACCTGGTTAATAACAAACTTGAAGCCGAGGAAAGACCCAAATGTTGGAAACCCTGTACATGATGCAAACCCATAACTTCCCACGAACTAGCACTCATACTCCTTCAAACCAACTCGACGAGTGGATCATGACTGCCAACAAACTATGGTGGTCAAGCAGGCTCATCCTCCTCCTCCACAATGAAAAGTAACATTAACAAAAGACCAAAAACCCCAAACCTCGCTGTAGGGTTTTGACACTATCGAGGTGCATTTACGAACTTCACATGAACACACTTAATGTGCCAGCTACCACCACATCGATGGTTATACAAGAACCCACTTTGATATAGTTTTCAACATATTCCCCATCACATGTTTTATTATGGCGTCGGATGAGAACAAATAACCCACTTTTACATATTTAAAACCATAACAAATATTAATACCTCGAAGTATTAATTGGAACAGCAAAGTTCAGCTTTTCCATGAAGTTTTTATGTCGATTTCACCATCCTTTGCAAAAGTATGGAGACTCCCACACTAGGGTAAGTTGATAAACTAGAATGATGAAGAGTATTATTGATCACCATAGCCTTCGCATGCATTTTAAGATCACACACTAATTTTTGTACTTGCAGTGTAATTATAACCTGGGTGTTTGACTTACAAGTCACCACTTTAATAAGGATAGGTTCTTTAATATTCTAACATAGGACTCAATAGAAATCATCACACTATCTTAACAAACACCAAAAGTATGCAACCTTTAACCTGGACAGTTAAAGAGATGATGCATTCGCTTTAAGCTAAGTAAGCCTCAAAGTCGTACACCAGAATCCAACTTCCAACAAGAAGTAAATTATAAATAAGAGTGTACCAATAAATAAGTAATATCGTAAGTACCATCTATCAGACCTTAACACAAAGTACAACCAAGTCATAGTATGATCGCAACTGTATGTAGGAGTATAACATAAATATCACACATCATATTAAAAGATGATAATTTCATAATTATAGTTAAAGCATCATAATACTTATGTTCCATGAAATAGTATGCGTGGACATAAAATGATGACTCAAATAATATTTAAGATCATTAAAACAGACATAGGAGTATTCATGCATTAAATTTTCGATAAGACAATTAAAAGTTTCTAGAGATAATTACATGTCGTAATTAGTTAATATTAAGTATAGGCATTTAACAGACATTTATTAATTCCGCACATCATCTAATTTTAAATATAATGATTAGAATTTTTTTAAAATTTTACGAAATTTTGGGATGTTACATGTGGTATCAGAGCACGAGTTCAAACTCTAGGCCTAAAAAAGGCTCACGTGCGCAAACACGAAATGAAACCAGGAAAAAAAAAAAACTTAGTTACTAAATTTTGTTTTAATTTTTTTCTGTACATATCAGTTTGACATTTAATTGCAGGTATGGAAATACCGGAAGAATCCACAGAGGACAGATCTCATCATAGTGAACGTAATAATAATGAACATGAGAATATTAATGAAGAAATCTATGTAGAATTGAATGATCAATCATCTAAACTTTTACGTACAGTTAAAGATTTAAAAACTGAGATAAGAAATGTTAAAGAAGAAAACGAAAGGATTTTAAGAGCACAGGAAGAACTGAACCAGATTTTACAGGAAAAATATCATCATGATGAAAAAGATAAGAGAACAGAAGTAAAATTTGAGTCTAGAACTATGTCCTATAAACACAGAGATAAGAAAGTAAAATACTATAAAAGTGATAGTGACTCTTCTTTCGAATCTAATGATAAAACTTATAGAAGAAAACATAATTCTAATCAAGACAGCAGTGATAGTGACTGTGGTCCTAAGAAAAAGCATAAATATTATGAAAAAATTTCAGGGGAATTTAAGAAGATAAAACCCCCAACATTTAATGGCGAAAATGAAATGGGTGCAGTAGCCGAAGCATGGCTATCCGGTATGAAGAAGTATTCTCAGATTTATGATTATTCATATCAATTAAAAGCTAAAATTGCCATATACAATCTGACTGGAAAAGCAGACATTTGGTGGCAATATATTAAGAGGGTTAAAAGAATTAAAGAAAGAACTATAAAATGGAGTACATTTAAGAAATTATTCAAGAAAAAGTTTTTTTCCGAACAATATTACGAAGATAAAGAAAAAGAGTTTTATGACTTAAAATTGGGTTCTATGAGTATGAAGGAGTTAAGTAGCAAATTTCTCAATCTGTTAAGGTATGTACCTTACTTAGCTAAAGAGAAACCTAAAGTACAAAGATTTCTGAGTTGTTTACCATTTAACGTAAAAGATAGAATTGAATATGATAATCCTACAACTCTTGAAGGAGCCATCAGAAAGGCCAATTTCTGTTTTGAACATAATAAGAAAAGGGAAGGTGTATCGAGTTGGAGGAATAATAAACCAAGTAACTTTGAGCAAAAAAAGAAAACTTTTAATTTCAAGAATTTTGGAAATAATAAAAATTTCAATAACATAAATTTTCAAAGTAATAATTATAGAGGTAATGCACCACAGAATTACACATATGCAAGAAATATACCTAATAACAATAATAATCATAATAATAATACCAAGATTAATGAACAAAGACTGCCTTTAAAATGCTATGACTGTAATGGACCGCATACTAGAGCAAACTGCCCACTCAAAAGAAAGACAGTCAGGAACATTCATACGATGCAGACAGGACCAACAGTTGGTGATTTAGCAAGGGAGATGCCCAAAATCAATGCAACGCTGGAAAACCGACAAGCAGTCCATCAAAATTCCATGGTCGATATCAAAGGTATGATGCAAAACAAACCTATCTCTATTCTAATTGATCCAGGTGAAAGTTTGAGTTACATATCACCTTATTTAGTGAAAAGTTGCAAGTTAAAAGTAGAAAATTTTGATAAATCATGGTTGGTTTAGTTAGCAACAGGGACCAAAAGAAAAGTTGCAGAATTTGTTAAAAGTTGTGATTTGCGTATGAGTCAGTTAAAGACGCAAGTTAAATTGAATATTTTACCTTTGGGGTCTTATGATGTATTAATAGGCATGGACTGGATTGAAAAGCATAGAGTAGTGCTGACCTGTTTTGAAAAGAATTTTACTTGTTTAAATAATGATGGAGAAATGTTGGGCCTAGCCCAAGTGGGGCATTTTGAGCAAGAAGGATTTTTGGAACTGCGGAGCTGAGCGCAGTTCAGTTGGAATACTTTTTGGTATAAGTTTTGGGATGTTGCGAAGTTGCGCGCAGCGCAGCATTGGAAGAGCTGCGAAGATCAGTGCTATGAGGAGATAGCACTGCGATGTGTCCAGTCTACGTGGATCCGGCAGAGCAGAGTGTTGGATGGAAGATGGCACAGATTTTGGTTAGACCAGCGGTGGTCTATTTTTGGTAAATATGCTCCATGAGTGCCAGGCGATGGGTAAGGAGCAGAAGCGGAAGAAAGTGACTGGTCACACATGCGAAAGAACCACTACCTGAACCAGTCGCATGAGACCATTAGAGGAAGAACGGCTCGGTGAAAGCGACCTGTTGGCATGAGTGCGACAGGAAGGCCAATAGCGACATGAGGCATGCACTGAAGGCAGCCACGATGGAATATTCACTACCAGAATCCAGCAATTCCGGTTAAGGAAAAACCGTGACAGTTTTGTAAAACCTAATGGTTTTTGGCATTCGAATTGTAAAGACATGACCTACGGACATGATCTATAAATAAGGCATTTTTGTATGGGAAAGGGTTACTCTTCATTTTTGTATTGTTCTCGTTATTGATTTGATAAATCTCTGTTGAGGAACATTTTGTAAAGGCTCTGCAAGTTGTGTGTGCAGAGACCTATTGAGAGAGAAAAGAGATTATGTAGCTGAGTGCACAGACAAAGAACTGTTGTACCCTTCTGAAAGACTAATCTAACAATAGTTCTTGTGGACGTAGCCTCCATACTGGGGGTGAACCATGTTAAATACTGTGTAGTGAGATTGTTTGTGTGTTTGCATTTGCTTATTTGCTTACAATGGATGCTTGGATTTTCATTTATTAGTTGGTGTGTTAATGCGTTTATATGTATTCACCATAGGAGGAAGATGGGAATGATATGTTAAGTATTGAGGGAATGAATGCATGTTGAATGCTCATTATTCCAAGTCTGTGAAAGTGTCAGTTCATTGAATAATCACATGTGTATGTAGATTTCAGATTGTATAACTCTTCGATGCACAACACCGGGTGCGTGTAGCCATGTATGTTTCGTCTGCTTGCATTTGTTAGAAATCTAATTAATCTAAGGCAGGAGATGAATGAATAAGTGTTAAGTGAAGTCGTCATAGTGGTTATGTTTGGAAGAGGAAGTGTATAAGTCAGTTGCATTGTCCTGTGATTCACATTCTATCCGAACCACGCAGTCCATAGATGTTCTAGTGGCGCAAGCATCTTTGCTTGCAGAAGTAAGGACCACGACGCAGTCTATCGTCGCGCAGTCCTCAGCTCGTAGCGCAAGTCTAATAGTGTGATGCACAGTAGTCCTGTATGAACAACTCATCACACCACTGTGGAAACCTGATTCCGCAGTGCCCCCATAGTTACACCTCGGGTGAGACCTCATCCTGTTCATAGGCTGTTGCCGAAAGGGCCAGTGAGAAGGGGTTTTGTTGGTTCCTTGAAACCGCGAAGAACCTACGTCTACATTGGAAACCTCTAGATCAGTATCTTAAGCCAACAAATGGTTATGTTGCCGCGCTAAGAATCCGTGATGAGTTGAATTCGTGATGTGCGACGTAGAAGAAGTTGAGTTGGGCATCGAATTTTGGTATGCAGACAAGAAAGAAATCTGGGCTTGGTGTGACAAGACAAAGAGAGACTTCACAAGGAAAGAAAACAAACGTCCACATCTCTCTGACATTCAGTGGTTGAATAAATACCTATGGAAAGACGTTCACGAGGTTTTCTGGGCATCTTTTGGGAACGAGCTACACGAGTGGTTGTCAAGGCTCATAGAACATAGAAACTGTATCCCACGAAGCATACCGATCGAGTGGATACCAGAGCTTATTGAAAGGCTCAAAGCACTAGATAGACCATTCGTACGAGCAGTCGACTTCTAGGTCAATAGTACATTACAAATTTTGGTGACGAAGTTCACTATGGACATGCTAAAGTCCTACAACGTAGCCAAAAGAGAGTTTTTCAAGGGATTCAGAGGTAAGTATTTGAACAACCTCAGTCTATACATTAAAATGCTTTTAGCCAGGAGAAAGGTGTTTTTAGAATGCAGTAAAATTTTTGGAATCTGTAATGGTTAATAGCATTTTTAGTGAGTTAGACGAAGAGACACATAATCTAAGAAGTGGGAAAAGGTATAAATATACACCTAAGAAGACTACTAGTGGACCTAGACTCCATGTAGACATTGATTTAGAAGACAAACCTGATAGCCAACCTGCACTTCTATCTTCCACCTATCAACCTATTACTTCGCAGAATCCACGGGGTGGGAACACTGCACCTTCCATTGCACAAACTCAGCCAATCCAAATCCCCCTATTGCGAATATACCTAGCACTCAGACCATTCCATTTATCTTTTCTGCTCAGCAACCTGCGCAGAACCATCCACCACCTAGAAGAAGCATGACCAAGGATATTAAGCTGTCGATATTCAAAGGAATGGGTCTAGAAGACCCTGATCAACACTGGTTTCTATGTGAAGTTGTTTGGAGCGTTAAGCAAATACATGATGATGTTGTTAAGCAAGCACAACTCGTCACCACCTTTAGAAATAGAGCCTTGCATTGGTTCATGAAATATTCATAGGGATAGTAGAGAACCCTGGAAGAAATCAAGGCTGAACTCTTAGCAGAATTTAAGAAGCCGAAGTTAGAGTCACAGTGCATCACAGAGTTGAAAGAGATCAAACAAAAACCTAATGAAACGGTCTGGGGATTTGACCAGAAATTTAAGACACTGTTGGACCAAGTAAGCTTCATCATATCACCACAGTAGCACAAGGAGTGGTTTATAGCCGCGCTGTTGCCCCATATCAAACAGCCATTAATGCAACAGAAAGTAGCTTCACAAGCAGAATCCTTGGAGATCGCGATGAAGTTGGAAGCTTCACCGATGGGAGAAAATAGCACTGGCATGTCACAGATTCAGAACCAGTTAGCTACCCTGACAATACAGTTACAAGATATCAACAAAGGAAAACAAGAAAGACAGGAAGTCTAGTGTACAGGTTGTAAAGGGGAAGGACACACTAAGTATCATTGTCCTTTATTCCAAGACTTCCTTAACATGGGTGTAGCAAACCCATTAAATCCGAACAAAGGGCCATGGTGTGAAATTTGCAGAACTAGAGGACACCGGCCAGAAGACTGCCATCTGATACAAAAATACATAAGAACACCTAAAAAAATATACTGTAATTTTTGTAAGTCAATTTGCCATGATGAGTCCAATTGCCGCGCATATGAGCTCATTCTAGAAAGAAAGAAAGATATTGAGCATATGTATGGATGAATGTACAGAGTCCAAAGAGAGACTCTGCAGGAACAAGAAAATGTACCGCAAGATCAGGGATCATACAAAGGCCGCAGAGAATACCACGAGAGAGGAAGGAATAACGGCCCAGAGCAAGGAAGAGGCTGAGGTCAAGTAATCTGTTATAACTGTGGCCAAGCAGGCCATGTATCTAGAGATTTTACCAACCCATGCACTACATGCAATTATTGTCAATCATTTGATCATGTTAGTGAGGACTGACCAGTGTTAGAGGTAGAAATGCAGAAACGAAAGCGATCAGAGGCACCGAAACCAAATATTCAGTTGATCGCAACAGAGAGGAGACCTATGAATCCAAGTATCAAAGTAGTGACGCGAAGTGGTGCTACAATAGGGAGAGATAGAGGAGAAGAAGCTTCGACTTCAGGAGAGTTTAACAGTCAACAGACTCCTCTTGAAACAATATGGATAAGGAAATCTACAGGGAAAGCACCTGCTTTCAACTTGAAGAAAAACAGAGAAGTCTTTGAAGAAGCATGGGATGTCTTCAGAGAATCAGCACCTAGATCGCGAAGAATCCCGCTGCATAGTGAAATACCGTATATGGAAGATGTTTCCTATGATAGAATGAGAATGGCCAATAAGGAGAAATTCATACCCTTTGGATGATTAGCCAATGTAATTGTTGACATTGATGGAGTGCAGAGTCACACAAATTTCGAGGTTATCGAGATTGTGGATGATAGTCATCATTTTCCTGTGTTGTTGGGAATTGACTGGGCTATCAATAACCTCGCCATCATAAACGTGAAGACAAAGAAGATGATCTTTGAAAGAAAAAATCTCAGGGTCATCGCACCATTGGACCCTACAGACGGAGATAGATTCAATGAGCTGATTCAGGAAGAATCCAGGGCTCAAGATTTGGATCGACTGTATAAGATGACTGCCAACCAGGATGATTATATTAATCCTACTGCAGATGGAACACTTAGTTGTAGATGCGACAGTTCTTGCATTTTAGACTTTGATGCAGGATTGGAGAACTGGCAAAGCCACATGCACGAAGTATCTACAAGGTTATGCGCACAGGTTACAAAGTCACTGCACTGGATTGGAAAGGAGGTAAGCCCAATCCCTACCTATGATGGTTTAGCTAATGTTTATTCCTTTATCAAAAATTACACTGCAGCAATTGCAGATGAACACCGCTTACCAGCATTAGATATGGCACTGCACGAGACACCTGCCATATGGTGGATTGCACATAAGCAGACATTTACCACATGGGATCAATGCAGAATCAAGATACAGATCAGGTTTGCTGACAAGGTTACCCTACCATTTGAGGAATACAATGGAAAGACAGATCCAAAGCAGCATATTGAGGTCTGTTCACAAGCATGGTAGGAGAGACCAAAGACAGAATGGGTGCATCTGTTTGTGCACACATTGGAGGAATAAATTCCAAAGAAATGATACTTGGATATGGAGTTGCGCAGGGAAACTACGAAGTGTCCTGCTCTGACTGCGAAATTCCAGAAGAGTTTCAATTTTGAGGATGAGATCCCTACCATAAATGATGCACTGCAGATTATTAAGGAAAGAATATTCAGACCAGAATGCCCACATAGGAACATGACATTACATGAATTCATTGAAGCTGACAGCGTACCTGAATGCCTACAGACAGAATGGAAGGAACAGGTAGAACCTACCATGGAATGTTATAACCTCACTGAGGAAGCTGAAGAAAAAGAAGACAGTGATGAGGAGGACCCGAGCAACATTAACATTCCTGAGTCAGAAGGTACGTGCGAGGTATAGGGACCTCCAATGGAAATCCTAGACATGAGTGGACCTATATAAATGAGAAAAGTGAATATTGGCACCAGCGAAGAGCCAAAGTTCACGGCTATTGGAGATTACTAGGATGATCAGATCGTTGTGAAGATCACAGACCTGTTACATGAGTATCAGGAGTTGTTCCCAACAAAATTTACAGAGATGAAGGGAATTTTGGGAGACTTAGGGGTTATGAAGATACCTCTTAAGCTAGGTGCAAATCCTATTAAACAAAGACCGTATAGACTGAACCCGCGATACAAAGAACGAGTCAAGGCAGAACTTGATAAAATGCTTGACGTAGGGATCATCAAGCCAGTCGAAGATTCTGAGTAGATAATCTCTATGGTTTTCTAGGATAAGAAGACAAAAGGTAAGATCAGGATTTGTGTGGATCTCAAAAAGTTGAATGATGCTTCAATGCATGACCCATTTCCTACTCCTTTCACGAATGAGGTACTTGATAATGTTGGAGGAAACGAGGCCTATTCCTTTACTGATGGTTTTTAGGGATATCATCAGATAAGAATTGATCTTGCAGATAGACACAAGACCACTTTTACCACCGAATGGGCGTCTTTCCAGTACATAGTAATGCCATTTTTCCTGAAGAACGCACCTGCCATCTTTTCGAGAGTTGTGGTCGCGGCATTCAAAGATTTCATGCATAAGTTTTTAGAAGCTTATTTCGATTATTGGATAGTATTTGGGTTGTTGAAGGACCATTGCGCAAATCTGAGATTGATGCTAGAAAAATGCAGATAGCATTAGATGTCACTCAACCTAAAGAAGTGTATTTTTTGTGTACCCCATGGAATTCTATTAGTACATATTGTGTGCAAACAGGGCTTGATGGTTGATCCTACGAATATCACAGTCATTGTAAACTTACCAACGCCAAATTCAGTCAAGCAGTTGCGCACTACATTGGGGCATACCGGTTATTACAGGAAGTTCATAAAGGGGTATGCGCATATAACTGTAGCAATGGAGAATTTGTTGAAGAAAGATGCATCATTCATTTGGAACGTAGAGTGTGAACAAGGTTTTGACACCTTGAAAGAGAAAATGGTCACTGCGCCGATCCTAGTTTTTCCGGACTGGGAGAAGCCATTTCACGTCCATGTTGATGCATCATGTATAGCATTGGGGGTTATCTTAGCACAACCAGGAGAGGGAGGTATTTACCATCCCATCGCATTTTCGAGCGGGAAGCTCTCATCTGTAGAGAAGAATTATACCACCACTGAGAGAGAAGGCCTCGCAATGGTCTATGCACTACAAAATTTCAGGCACTATTTGCTTGGTGCGTGCTTCTTTATGTTCACTGACCATTCTGCTTTGAAATACCTAGTCAACAAGCCATTGTTAGGGGGATGAATCTGCAGATGGTTGTTACTCTTCCAGGAGTATGATTTTGAGATAATAGTTAAACCTGGCAGATTGAACTTGGGACCTGAACATCTGTCAAGGATCGAGTCAGGAGAAGAGCCTACGAATCTTGAAGACAATATGCCTGATGCGCAGTTATTTTCTATCCAGATAGTTGATGATTATTATAAAGACATCATATAATTTTTTACTACTGGGTTAGCACCCATATAGTTCACTACGCAGCAAAAGAAAACACTGGTAGTGCGAGTAACAAACTTCACCATTATCGTAGGCCAGTTATATAAATTGGGGCCAGATGAAGTACTGCGCAGGTGTGTACTAGAGCACGAGAAACCATTTATATTAGCAGATGCACACTCAAGAGCAGCAGGAGGTCACTACGCAGGAAGAGCCACCACACAGAAGATATTGCGGGCAGGGCTATGGTGGCCTACGATTCACAAAGACGCAAAGGAGCATTGCCAGACCTACGATGTCTATCAGAGGACAGGAAGGCCATCGCGAAGAGATGAGATGCCATTAAATCCATAGTTTACATTACAGGCATTTGAAAAATGGGCAGTTGATTTTGTGGGACCTATAAACCCACCAGGGAAGATAACTGGTGTGAGGTACATTATTACTGCAACTGATTACCTCACTAGATGGGTAGAAGCGAAGCCAGTGAAGGACTGTAGCGCACGTACTACCGCGCAGTTCATATTTGAATACATCCTTATGAGGTTTGGATGCCCAAATATTTTGATGAGTGATCAAGGAACTCACTTCTTGAACCTAACCATTGAGGCATTAAGAGAAGAATTCCGCATTCATCATCAGCGAAGTATGCCATATCATCCGCAGGAAAATGTAACTGTTGAGGCGTTCAATAAAGTACTGGAGAATGCACTAACTAAGGTATGCAATGTGAATCGGGATGACTGGGACCTACGCATTCCCACTGTTTTATGGGAATATAGAACCACATGCAAGAAGTTTACTGGACATACACTGTTTAGGATGGCCTATGGACAGGAATCCATTATGCCTATGGAGTACATTGTTCCCAGCTTGAGAATAACTGTGTTTACAGGAATGGAAGATCACAACGCGCTAGCAGAAAGGCTTCTACATTTGGTTGGTCTGGAGGAGGACCACTTCATCGCAGGATTCCACCAACAAGTGTAGAAAGAAAGAGAAAAATCATGGCATGATCGCCACATCAAGAACAAGTACTTCTAGGTAGGTGACCAATAGATACCGCATTTCATGCTTATCTATTCATTAAGGGGCACGGAGGGGGTCAGTTGTTCCTATAAGTAATGATGCAGTCAGACTCGCAGGCATTACCAAACACTTGGAATTTTCCTATGCACACTGCTCTGCAAGTTGTTTTCAGTAAGCTGTCTGAAACTCTATGGAAGTTGTCCAGTGGATTTCTGAGAGGTATTCCATTGAAGAATAATTCATGGTCCAAGTGACTGTGGAGGTATTCCAATACAAAGGGATCGAAGGGTTAATGAGAACCATATCGAAGAAGGGTGTCTTAGAACCAGGTCAAGCATCTAGACGATCACCAAGACACGGTGCAACAATGGAAGACAAAGGAAAAGATCAAGTGGGTCCGAGAATGAAGATACCAAAGATGGGTTCGATAGTGAAAAAGCCACCGATAGCTGATAAGGAGATACCATTGACAATGACCCCAGACTATATCTCACCGTGTGCATGGGACGCACCGGTCTTCAGGTTAGCAAAGAATGCAAAATACGACATCCCGCTATCACCCATATCAAAGCACATCGGCGTCGATAAAAATTTGCTGGGTGAAATCCCAGAATGTAAGTGGGAAGATTATGATCTGCTTCAAATGCAAAAGGAGGAGCCCAATGGACCTAGGTTCCCACAGTTCCAACCTGACCAGTATATGTGCTGGAAGAAAGATGCGAAGGGAGACCTTAAATTGGTTGCGGAAAGCTGGTTATATGGAGTATTCCAATCGGGACTGCTCAATCTACTCATACTCCGCATTTTGAGAGATCATCGGAGCCGAATGTGGTGGTTAAAACACTGATGGTGTGCATTCAATAGGGATATTTGTGGCTTGAGCGCAATGTCGACCTGACTATTGACATTATCCACCGCATCACTGGGTTGAGTAAAAGGGGTAAAGATCCGAAGCAGTTTTTCCAAGGGAAAAGCAAGGACAAAGAAGTCGTGGCAAAGATGAAGAAAACTCAACCTGTCATCAAAGGAAAGAGGGGCTTTCAGACAGATGACATAGATGATAAAGTGACAGTTTATCACACAGCTGTTGGCCGGCAATATTTTAAGAAAATGCAGGCCTCTAAAGGTACCTACGAGCTTAGTACTGCTTGGCGCCGCGGTCGCAGAGGGAGAGAAGTTCAACTAGTGTCAATACATGTTGACCGAGTTCCTGGAGGAACTAAATGACACACAACTCAATGGCAGAAATTTCCATTTTACATGGCTGATAGTGTTGATCGCCTTCGTAGGGTGGAAGGAGCCGAAGGATTATGTTGGCGTAATAACCGATACCAATGACTGCAGAGGAGCCCTCTATTCAAACCTTTGGGATGTGAAGAACCTGCAACAATTAGTTAATGAGAATACACGAGATAGCATAAATATTAGAACTCAGAATCACTTTTATTGATCGCAGGCCACTTCGTGGGGGAAACCTCTTTTGAGTAAGCTCAATACAAAATAAATTCACAGTACCTTCATTGGTCTCAACACAAACTTATATACTAAGTCTAGGCGCCAATACCATGTGTCAATACAAACCATGGGCCAATACAAACTATGAATCAACAATTACTACAGGACGACTTACAAAGCATATGCATCCAACAACAATAAGACAAACTGTGGATCAACAAATACTACGGGACGGCTTACAAAGCGTATGCGTCCAACAACAATATACTAAAAAAGTAAATAGAAGGGTTGACATGGGTTCCTAACATCCCCTCTCCCTTAGAAAAAGCTCTGTCCTCAAAGCTTTAGATGTGGAAATTGATGCAGAATCTGAAGGAGTGGTTCCCCTCTAGCATCCTCGGGTTGCATTCTGGGCCACTGACGCCTTATGATTTGCAGGGAGTGTTGCTTGGAAGGATGTAGACGAAGAAGAACCATATCAGCTGCGTGAAAAGTGCACTCATAACGGTGTTGATCAGCTTTTTGTTTCAGTCGAATTCTTGCCATGTGAAGATTGTCCTGCAGAATGAGAAGAATCTGATCGCGGTGTCGAAGAACCGAGTCAATTTCCTGAACTAGGGAGCTGCTGAGGGTGTATGGAAGAAGAACTGGCGATGCATGTCCATAGATTGCTTCATATGGTGTCCTTTTAGATGTGGTATTGTACCACTGGAGCGCTTCTAGGAAATCCATAGAAATAGTTGTCCAAATCGCTATAGGGATGGGCAAGAGTTCGAGCATTCCCAAAAGGAGTGTCATTTCACACTTGTTGACCTGGAAAGTATCATAGTCAGCCACCATCTGTTGAATGTCATGTTCAGTCCCTGCCAAAAGAAGTTACATTGTTCCTGGTCATACATTTTTAGGAACCCAGAGTGCCCTACTGATGAAGAAGCATGGATTTCATAGAAGAGATAGCCTTGTTGAACAAATTGCAACCAATTTGGAACAAGCAAAGAAATAGTTGTAAGAGAAACTGGGTCATCAAATGTGCGAAAAGGAGCATCTGCCACCATATTGTCCTTACCCTTTTTGTAAGTGATCGCATAGGCATAAACAATGAGTTGGATAACCCATTTCAGGTGTGTTGGGGAGGAGACCCATTGTTCCAGGAAATTTTCCAGACTCTGGAGATCAGTCTTGATGCAGAAATAATTCCCTAATAGGTATGGCTGCCACTTTTGTACTGCATGCAAAATAGCCATCATTTCTTGTTGAGATGTAGATGCAGCTAAATTCTTACCGAAAAGGTCTCTTGAAGGTGATGAGCCCACTGCTTCAGCAAGGACACCTGCATATCTATCCAAGGAATTAGGGGAGACGATTGATGGGTGCATCTCAATGGAATGGAGTTGAGCGATGACACCATGTGAATTCTTCTTAAGGATCTTTTCTAGGCGATGTGAACTAATGATGGGAGAGACCCTTGTTGTAAGCCCTTAAATTTGTGTTGTTTCCCATTGACTAAAAAATGCATCCAAAGTTTAGCAAAATCCCATAAGATGGGGCCAAGTGTGTGTAACCATTGAATGCCCAAAACCACATCACATCCGCCTAGGGACAAGGCAAACATGTCAAAGCGCAGGTTATAATATTCCAGATAGATACGCACATTGTGACACTTTCCCTTGCAAGGTAAGGTGCCCCCAATGGCAACCATGACTTCAAAGTTGGAGCAAGGATGGACAAAACAATCACCATGTTTGGC
This sequence comes from Larix kaempferi, assembly GCA_027924585.1. Classification (NCBI taxonomy): domain Eukaryota; kingdom Viridiplantae; phylum Streptophyta; class Pinopsida; order Pinales; family Pinaceae; genus Larix; species Larix kaempferi. The sequence continues at coordinate 11,832,805 of BSBM01000084.1, forward strand.
GATCTGAGGGTCAATGAAGTTATGAGTGCTACCACCCCTGACCTGCATTGTTTGGGGGGTGGTGACACCGAATAAAGCATGGAGATATATCTCTGGTTGTTCATCCTGAGATGGGGGGTCAATAGGTGGCTCTTGAATGTCGACCTGATCATCCATTGTATCGGGAGCTTCTTCACCAATTTTAGAGGCAGGTGGAGAATCCATATCTAAGAGATAGAGCTTTTGTTGAACACATCTATGTCCCCAAGTGAATTTCTCATCACAATTATATTAAAGCCCTTTTTCTCTGCATGCTTGCATCTATGTTTCAGACAAATGCTTGATAGGAGTTGGTCGAGGAGCTAGAGGAATGGGAGGTCGTTGAGAACCCATATTTCGGAAGGGAACAAAAGTGGGTTTGGAGCGTTGTTGGGCTGCAATCTTGTCTTCTTCCAACTTATCCAACCCTGGGACTTCCATCATTGTGTTGGGACAGAACATTTTAACCTCTGACCGGATTTCATCCTTAAGGCCACCGATAAAACAACTCCTGTAGAATTCATCAGACAATCCTTCTGTGTGATTGGCTAGTTTCTCAAATTCTATCTGATACTCTCTCATAGTGCCACTTTGACAAAGTTTAGTGAGTGCTCCGATGAAGTCATCAAAATCAGTAGGGCCAAATCGTTGCAAAAGGAGTTGGCAAAAATCTGTCCATTTTGGCTCGTCATGAGCCTTGATGTACCAACAGTACCATTGAAGGGCTTCTTGTTCCAAATGAAAGGATGCAAGTGGAACTTTTTGGATATCAAAAGTTTTATGCAGACTGAAATACGGTTTTGCACGATAGATCCATCCAGTCGGATCAATACCATTGAAGCAAGGAAATTTAAGCTTCTGACCACGGAAATTGCTACGAGAAGAGAACCCATTGGCTGCACAAGATTCTTGTTGTCTGTTATTGTTCATGGCTAAATGTTGAAGATGGAGGATGAGAAAATTTTCATCAAGATATTGGAGTTTGGTTTGGATGGTTGCAAGTGCTTCCTCCATGGTTTTTGCTCCTGCGCGGGTGACAACCATAACCAAGAGTTTTTTTTTTTGGGGGGGGGGGGATAATGGATAGAAAAACACAAACAAAAGCTTATTTAGTAAAGGGAAATTTGGATTTGGGAAAAACTAGGATGGGTAATTGGGGTTTGACTAGGTTTTGGACACTTTCTGATGGATAAGGAAGCAAAAAATGGGGATTTCAGAAGCAGGGTGAAAGAATGAGAAAATTGGTCGAAGATGGACAAAGAAGCATAAATAGGGAATGAACACAGTGGCAAAATTTGGAGGCAAGTGGGTGAAAATTGAAGAAGTTATGGCAAACCCTAAAAATAGACAAATGTGAGATTTCTGGCTTTAGGAAGTAGAATTTGGGATAGGGTCCTCAAGAATGAAATGTGCAGAATGGGATTGCAGGGGTGTCCGGGAAGTTTCAAGGGAAACGAAGTTAAAACAAGGGAGATATGGCGAAAAAATGGTTTTTTTTATTAGAATGGATCTGTTACAGTGCAGAAGAGAGCGGAAACAGATGGATCTACAACGATGCAGAAGTGATCGGAAACAAATGGATCTGAAATGACATTGAATGGATTGAAAACAGCTGGATCTGAAACGGCTTTCAGAATAGATCTGAAATGGCACAAAAGTGATCGGCAACAATTCAGCTAAAAATAGATATGAACCCAAGGTATGTGCAGCTTCCTAATAGTTCAGGGGTTTCACTCTGCCACCAATGCTATCTGATGGCTTGTGTATTGGGGCAGTACCCCTCACTCCACGGCTCAAATAAAACTGATAACCGCTTTGCCACAAACGACAGCTCTTGCTTTACCTCATGGGTGGGAACTAGTCAATTAGGTAGGGGTCATTTCCCTTTTCACTAGCAGGTCCTCTCAATGGGCCAGCTACTCTGTGTTGGAACATTTAAAAATCCCACTATGTCATTCTAGACTTAGGATAAAATTAATTAATCATTTATGATTAATTACCTGAGTTTTGACTTGGTAGAATAGGCCAGTTTTGTCTTTTAGTGGACCACATGCTATCCTCATTCACAAAAATGAATTTGGATAGATTTTGGATAATATTTCCTTGGATTCTGATTGATTTTATTCTATTCCTGAATTAGAAATACACTATCCAGTTTTAGTTAGCTTTGTCCTGCTTTTTCTACTTTCTAGTGGAAAAGATAAAGCTAGTTAACTTGGAATCTTTTGCCACTTTACCAATTCGACCTCCACGTCATATATAACCTTCTAAAGCCACCAATACATCCTATTTACCTCACTCATGAGCTTCCATACCATACTTTCCAAATTCGTGAGCCTCTAGCACAGTTTTGGAAACTGCTTTTGCCACCTAGGGGGTTTTTTGTCTTTTTCTAAGCCTTTCGTTTTGCTCTTTCCATATTGCCTCAAAGCAATTCGATTTTGTCCATGGAGGATTTGTTATATATTGTTACAATATCAATGAATAAGATACAGAGTGTTTTCCATAATTTATTTTCTCTATTCTTCTTCTCTCATTTTCTAAAATATTCCATGGTGAAATTGTCTTATGAATCTAGTTCCTAGTAATTGAAAATTTCACATGGTATCAGAGCTAGCTTGATTCAAAGAAATTTTCAACAGTGGTTTTTGCAGGTATTGCCATCACTAGGAGCGCATCAGTATGGAGCAAAATCAAGCCAAAGCTGTGACTCTCACTCCCTTCAATTTCTTTGACTGGAAGGCACATATGATCATCCAGCTTAGGAGCAAAGGATTGTATAGAGTCACTATGGGGCTTGAAACTGAGCTAGGAGTTGTTGCATTAAAATCCAAATGGTTCAATAGGCTTGATGAATCTTATGGGTTACTTTGTCTCTCTATATCTCTAGATCTTCTATTCCATATCGATTCTCTATCAACTCCAAATGAAGTGTGGACAAAGCTAGAGTCTCTCTTTGGAAAACAGGATGAGCTCAGAGGTCATTTGTTGGAGAGTGAGTTGATCTCTCTTAGTCCAAGTAATTTCGATTCTATGGAGGAGTTCATCTCAAAATTCAAGAACCTAGTGCTTCAACTCAATCAATGTGGCATAGAGAAGAAGGATGAGCAATTAATCCTTACCATTCTGTCAAAATTGAGTTCTGAATACTCAGTATTTGTGTCTACTTTTCATTCTACAAGACTTGCAGTTCCAAAGTGGAAGATGCCAACCTTAGATGCATTCATTGCTTTGCTCACTCAAAAAAAGGACAAGTTGGTCCAAATGATGGATCAATCACCCTCCAAAGACTTTGCACTTGTTTCTCATGGAGCAAAGAAGAATGACAAATCCAAACAAAAGACATTGTCAGATGAAGAGGATTCTGATGGAGATTCCAAATCCAAGAAGATGAAGAAGGAGAAGCCCAATTGTTTTTATTGCTGCAAAGGCACTCATCCTGAGAAATCTTGCTTCAAGAATAAATTGGACATCATGGCCAAGATGCTTGAAGAGAATAACATAGATGTTCTTGACTTTGCAAAGAAAGAACAAGGCAAGCTTGCTGTAAAACAAGAACACTGTTTCCAAGCCTCTCCCAAAGGTAATCATGCTTATGCTTTGAGTGCTAGAGTGAAATATAATTCTGATGTCTCTGATATTGATTCACATTCTAATATATTAGAATCAGAAACCTCCACTTCTTCCTCAATACATTCTTCAGTCAGTTCACCCAAGTCTACTCTCAAAACTAGTCATTTTTTACTAGCTTCTTACTTGTCTTCTGAAAGCTCTTTTCACCAACATTCAAATCTTTTAGATTCTGATTTAGAAGATTATTCACAGTATTATATGCAGGTCCTTACATATCCCACACCATTTACCCAACCTTTGGATGCACAAAATACCCTACAAACCCCAAGTTCTCCAATTAAGAAACTACACAATTCTATGTTTTCCTACACTGTGTCAGTTGCCTCTGTTGCACTTTTGTCTTGCATATCTTTCATTGGTTGGACAGCCATTTTTTTGGAATTATTTGGACTGATATTCCACACATATAGACCTAACCCCATCACTCATGGTTCAAAAGTCAAGTCCTCACACTCTCTAGGTGCGCTCAGCTGTCTGGGTGATCTAGTTTCTCAAACTTTTTCTACTGAAATTGTGTTCGAACATGGAGACTCCACATATTTATTGGTTGCTGCTCCATATGAATTACATTCTCATATTTCAGAGCTGCATGATCTCATTTTAAATATCATAAAGGTTCTACATCAGTTTGAGAAGAAATTACAAGAACTAGTACACCATATTGCAGCTACAGAAGAAATTGATCCTGTTGAGGTCATTGTTTCTCCTTGGGAAGGAGTATGCATAGATCTTCTTTCCATCATTGATTATGTTTTCAAATTTGATTATGTATGTTATAGAAGCAAGAAAAATTCATTTGATGCTCCTCCATCATCAGAAGATGAGCTTCATAGAGCTTCAACACATGGTTCTTTCCTACACAACATTGATGCACTGATGCATGATCATGACATCCACACTCTCTTCATCAAGTCAATTACTCAAAAGCAGCCCATTCATCTCATTCATATCATTCAACTCATTCAAATGAGCAACATGACAGTATGAAGACATCAAGCATGTCCATTTTTTAGGGAGGATTTTGTTCCCATGAGGTTTTCCCTGTTTCCTCGGTTTACATGGACTAGTTATTTTTGTATTGGGGTGACCATAAGCCTTGTTGCTTGGGCCCTATATTTTTTATATTTTTTCTGATTCCCATCACATAAAGTCAGGGTTAAGGGGGGGTGTTGGAACATTTAAAAAACCCCCTACGTCATTCTAGACTTAGGATAAAATTAATTAATCATTTATGATTAATTTCCTGAGTTTTGACTAGGTAGAATAGGCCAGTTTTGTCTTTTAGTGGACCACATGCTATCGTCATTCACAAAAATGAATTTGGATAGATTATAGATAAGATTTCCTTGGATTCTGTCTGATTTTATTCTATTCCTGAATTAGAAAGACACTATCTAGTTTTAGTTAGCTTTGTCCTGCTTTTTCTACTTTCTAGTAGAAAAGATAAAGCTAGTTAACTTGGAACCTTTTGCCATTTGACCAATTCGACCTCCACATCATATCTAAAATTCTAAAGCCACCAATACATCCTATTTACCTCACTCATGAGCTTCCATACCATACTTTCCAAATTCGTGAGCCTCTAGCACAGTTTTGGAAACTACTTTTGCCACCTAGGGGTTTTTTTGTCTTTTTCTAAGCCTTTCTTTTTGCTCTTTCCATATTTCCTCAAAGTAATTCGATTTTGTCCATGGCGGATGTGTTATATATTGTTACAATATCAATAAATAAGATACAGAGTGTTTTCCATAATTTATTCTCTCTATTCTTCTTCTCTCATTGTCTAAAATATTCCATGGTGAAATTGTCTTATGAATCTAGTTCCTAGTAATTGAAAATTTCACACTCCTGGGTTCCTGTGGTACTCCTCACAATGAGTTTTAGGGATTGTTCCCAAGTACTTCCCACAGTTAAGTGGATAGGGATTATTCCCATATCTGAAGCTACAACAGATGTGAAAAAAACATTTGGCAGAAGTTTCACCTAACAAGCCCAAGAAAGTGCTCTGATACCAGATGTGAAGAACCTGCAACAATTAGTTAATGAGAATACACGAGATAACAGAAATATTAGAACTCAAAATCACTTTTATTGATCGCAGGCCACTTTGAGGGGGCAACCTCCTTTGAGCAAGCTCAATACAAAATAACTTCACAGTACCTTCATTGGTCTCAACACAAACTTATATACTAAGTCTAGGCGCCAATACCATGGGTCAATACCATGTGTCAATACAAACCATGGGCCAATACAAACTATGGATAAACAATTACTATGGGACGACTTACCAAGCATATGCGTCCAACAACAATAAGACAAACTATGGATCAACAAATACTACGGGATGACTTACAAAGCATATGCGTCCAAAAACAATATACTGTTGATGTATATGTAACTTTGAAATGTATTTCATCTATGTATTTCATATATATTTATTGTACCCTTATAAGAGATGTGTTATTCCTCTATAAGGAAGTGTCGTCATGTGGATTGACAAGTGTCGCAAGTGTGTGTACTTGCCGATGGGTTATTAGACCACCATGTGTGGGGTTGACCCTGAAATATATATTATATTGTGGATGTATCCAGATAGACAAGTCAGCCCCATAGTGTAACTGGGAAAATAGGTTAAATATAAATAGAGATCGGGAGATCTCTATTTGGATCATTCGGAAAGACACACTTCTCTCACTCAGAAAGTGGTGCACTAGTGAGGAGGAGGATCATCTACTCTAGGATACTATCTCAAGTGTATTTTGGTTGTACTTTGGTTGAGCCATTTCTATCTCTATCTCTGAGGAAGTTGTGGGGTTTTTCACCTTAGGGTTTTCCCCACGTAAACTCTGTGTCTCTTGTCTCTCATGCTTTTGATTCTTGTGATGCTTTTCATGCTTATTGTGATTTTTATGCATTGATATACTGTATATGTTATTCTCTCAGTAAAGATCCAAGAGTATTGTGAATTAATGCTCAAATTTTAACATGGTATCAGAGCTAACCTGAGAAGAAGACATTTTGCAGTGACGGAAACTTGAGTTTCTTGTTTATTGGGTTTCTCTCCACAGTTTTTGGAAACGTAGTATAGTAGATTGACCCTACTCATCAAGGAGATTCTATCTGTCCAATCAGAATTCAATTCTGACCATTTTCAGATTTGGCCCTAAAAATTAGGGTTTCCACAAAAATAGGAATTTATGAAATCTGAAGCCATAGCTGGAAGCGCCTTGCAAAAATCGAAGCTTAGATATTTGGATCGAGATTTTTAGCTGGGTAGATCTCTGGGAAACTCAAACCCTAATTCAGGGCTCTCCCGAGTGAACCCGAGAGGACAAAAAGGGACATCTGAAGGGTAAGGCTTTGCTGATCTCAAATTCTGAATACACCAGGCTGATCAGCTCATCAAGGCGCATCTTTCTATCCTTTCAGAAAGTTGAAATTCACATTTTGAATTTTTAGGGTTTTTTTTACAAACCCTAATCTGGGACCAGATCCAGTTTTTAGCATTTCAAGTGGTAAGACCTAAATCTTTTCTATTTCATTTGAAATACTCTTTAAGATGTCTCACCACACCAAGCTTGAGGATAAGCTTGAAGGGGCTGATAACTTTCGAGCTTGGAAGTATAGGATTGGGTTAATCCTGGAAGAGAATGAGTTGGACTCATATATAAAAGAAGACATCCCTATCCCAAAGGATGAAGAGGCTAAGGTATTGCATAAGAAGAACTTCGTCAAGGCAAAGAGAATCATTGTTGATTCTATCAAAGCCCATCTCATACCCCACGTGTCTTCTCTAAAGACACCGAAGGCTAGGTTTGACTCTTTGACCAAGCTATTTGAAGGAAAGAACATAAATCGGAAGATGACCCTGCGGAATCAATTGAAAGGGGTCAATATGTCGAATGGAGAAACCATTAAATCCTATTTATCCAAGGTCTCTCAGATCAAGGAACAACTTGAAGCTGTAGATGAAGTGGTGGAGAATGGTGAAATTGTTATGACTACTTTGAATGGCCTACCTAGGTCATGGGACTCTTTTATCTAGGGGATTTGTTCCAGAAAGAAGTTAATCTCCTTCAGCAGATTATGGTAGGAATGTTCTCAAGAATAAGCAAGGCTTGTGGCAAGAGAAGAGAAGATGGAAAATGAAGATCAAGCTCTCACAGCTCACACTAACAAGGGCAAGTTCAAGAGGGAGCCATCCCATCACAAGAAGAAATCTTCTCATCATTTTCACAAAGACAAGAAAGATCTAAGGTGTTTCACTTGTAATGAGAAGGGTCACTTTGCTTCAGAATGTCCCAAGAACAAAAGCGACAAACACAACAACAACAACTCCAACAAGAAGAAGAAGGGTAACAAAAGAAGGTACCATGCTCATGCTGTCGAAGATGATGAACCTCCAAAGAAGAAGGCTAGGGAAGAAAGTGATGATAGTAATGATGACTCATCAAGTGAAGAAGAGTATGTTCTAATCTCTGCTCTCACAGGTACTATCTCCCATGGTTGTAATGATTGGTTAATTGATAGTGGGGCTTCCAAACACATGATTGGGTTTAAAGAATCCTTTGTAAATCTATCTAAACATGAATCACCCCATAAAGTGAAACTTGGGTATGATTATCAATATCCCATCAAAGGAAGTGGTGAAGCCTCCTACAACCTAGATTCTAGAAAGTCTTTGAAGATGAAAGAAGTCCTTTATGTACCTAGGCTCAAGAATAACTTACTCTCCATCTCTGCATTGGATGCAAAAGGTATGAGGCTTGCATTTGTGGATGGCCAAGTCCTAATGTGGCCAAAGGGAAAGACCATAGATGATGCAGTTGTGATTGGAGAGCAAGAGGGAGGTTTGTATAAACTAAAAGGACAACCTGAACATGCCATGGTGCATGAATCCATGGAGCCAAGTGAACTTTGGCATAGAAGACTTGCTCATATCCACTATAGGACACTTCCAATTGCAAGCAAGGTTGTAGAGGGTCTTCCTAAAATCAAGACCAAACATGAAGGTGTTTGCAAAGCATGTGCAAAAGGTAAGAATATTAAGAAGGCTTTCCCAAGTAGTGAAAGCAAGGCAAAAGATATCCTAGAAATCATCCACTCAGATGTATGTGGTCCTTTGTCATCCAGTTCTCTAAGTGGGTATGTTTACTATGTCTCATTTATTAATGACTTCTCCAAGAAGACTTGGGTATACTTCTTGAAAAACAAAGATGAGGTGTTTGATAAGTTCAAGGAATTCAAAACCTTGATGGAGAATCAAACTGACAAAAAGATCAAAACATTCAGATCCGACAATGGTAGAGAATTCACCTCAGGTGACTTCAATAAGCTTTGCAGTGATTTAGGGATTAAGAGGGAGTTGACTGCTCCTTATAATCCTCAACAGAATGGAGTTGCAGAAAGGAAGAACAGAACAATCATGGAAGCAGCAAGGGAAATGCTGCATGACCAGGATCTACCTATGCATCTATGGGCAGAAGCAGCTAGAACAGCTGTATATGTGCAGAACAGAACACCCCACAAGATATTGGACAACAAGACACCATAAGAGGTCTTTTCTGGTAAGAAACCTAAAGTTATCCATCTCAGAATATTTGGTTTTCCAGTATACACTCATGTCCCAAAGGAAAAGAGGACCAAACTAGATCCTTCAGGAAAGAAGGGTATCTTTGTGGGTTACAGTGAAAGCTTGAAGGCTTACAGAATATACTTTCCAGGGTTCAAGAAGATTGATGTTAGCAGGGATGTAACATTTGATGAAAACTCATCATTCATCAAATCAAGGAAGGCACCTATCGAATTTTATGAAGAACCTAAGGAAACTAGATTTCAAGACACTACCATGACTGAAGAAATTCCAGAAGTTGTTCGTGAGTTTGAAGATCCGCAAGAACCTGTAGATCCACCCCGTGAGGATAACTCTCACAAGAGGAAACCTGCATGGGCTAGAGAGCTCATTCAAAATGCAAAAAGATTTGGCATTCCAGAAGAAGAACACATAGCAAAGAAGAGAACCAGATCACATACCAGCTATGTTGCTTTACTCTGTGACATTATGAACAAAGAACCTTCCAGTTATGAAGAAGCAGCGGAAAAGAAAGAATGGAAGGATGCCATGGTTGAGGAATGCCAATAAATAATGAAGAATGATGTTTGGGATGTTGTCCCAAGACCTAAAGAGAAGTCTGTTGTGACTTCCAAATGGATCTGCAAAATCAAGCATGCCATAGATGGCAGTGTAGAGAAATACAAAGCAAGATTCGTAGCTCGTGGCTTCTCTCAGAAAGAGGGAATAGATTATGAAGAAACTTTTGCACCTGTAGCCAAGTATACTTCCATCAGAACAGTACTTGCCCTGGCTACAACAATGAAATGGAAAATACACCAGATGGATGTCAAGACTGCTTTCTTGAATGGTGTAGTTGAAGAGGAAGTATACGTGGACTAGCCACTCGGTTTTGAAATACATGACAGGGAGTCATATGTGTGCAGATTGAAGAAAGCCTTGTATGGCTTGAAGCAAGCTCCCAGAACTTGGTATGGTAGGATGGACAGTTACCTATCTAGCTTGGGCTTTACCAAGAGTAAAGCGGATTCCAACCTCTACTACAAGGTTGAGGAAGGGAATCCTGTGATTCTACTCCTGTATGTCGATGACTTATTTGTAACAGGAGATGACAGATTGATTGCAGATACTAAGAGGAAGCTTGTTGTTGAGTTCGATATGAAATATTTGAGAATGATGCATTATTTCCTAGGTATGGAGGTGTGGCAGAATTCAGGTGGGATCTTCCTTGGTCAAGGGAAGTACACAGTAGTTATTCTGAAGAGATTTGGGATGATGGATTACAAAGCCATGGCCACACACATGGCATCGAATCTAAAGCTTCTATGTGATGCTTCATCTGAGCTGGTTGATGTCTCTATGTATCGTCAGATGATTGGGTCCTTGATGTACCTGACGAACACGAGACCAGATATTTGCTTTGCAGTGAACACATTGAGCCACTTCCTGATGGATCTGAGGAGTGTTCATCTGGTTGCTGTAAAGCATGTTCTGAGGTACCTGAAGGGTACAGTGGATTATGGGCTCAAGTATGAAGCGAATCAAAAGTTTAACCTATAGGGTTATGTTGATTCAGATTGGGCTGGCAGTGCTGCAGATAGGAAGAGCACATTTGGGTGTTGCTTCAGTATGGGATCATGTGTGATCTCTTGGTTCAGCAGGAAACAGTCCTGCGTAGCACTGAGTATAGCTGAGGCAGAGTATGTTGCATCCTGTTCAGCTAGTTGTGAGGCAGTATGGCTACGGAAGCTACTGTCTAATTTATTTCATCTCCCATTGGATGCTACTCGTATATTCTGCGATAACCAGAGTTGTGTGAAGCTGTCTGAGAACCCATTGTTTCATGACAAGTTGAAACACATAGATATCAAATATCACTATATCAGGGATATGGTGCAGAGAGGAGCCGTGAAGCTCCTGTATGTTGCGATGGACTAGTAGATTGCAGATGTGCTGACGAAGCCACTAGCCACGGTGAAGTTTGAGTACTTCAAGGAGAGGCTTGGTGTTCTTCAGATCGATGACACTTCGAGGAAGAAGTGATGGACACATTTGTTGAAGCCATCCCAAGCATGTTGGAAGGAGGATCCTTCACATGGCTGTGGATGTAAGCGTTGGATGATGAGTATCAAGACGATGCTCCAGTTACTGCTTTGTATATGCATCATGTTGGATGCTGGATATGATCAGTTGGATCATTTATATTTGTATGTATGTACGCATCGTGTTGATGCTGGATATGATCAATTGGATCATTTATATTTGTATGTATGTACGCATCATGTTGATGCTGGATATGATCAGTTAGATCATTTATATTTGTATGTATGTATGCATCATGTTGATGCTGGATATGATCAGTTGGATCATTTATATGTATGTACGCATCATGTTGGATGCTGGATATGATCGGTTGGATCATTTGTATGTATTTGTATATGCATCATGTTGGATTCTTGGACCATGTATCTGTATCAGGTGGATACATTGTATGATCAGGTAAATCATGTATGTTGATATGTATCATGTATTTGTATTTGTATCAGGTGGATACACTGTATGATCAGGTGGATCATGTATTATGATATGTATCAGGTAGATACATGGTGTGAATTAGGTGGATGCATTATATGATCAGGTTGATCATGATGATGAGCTTCAGGATGTTGCTCCAGATTATATGTACCAGGATGGTACAAGTGATGATGATCAGTATGATCATGGGCATCAGGATGATGCCTCATGCGATGATGATCCGTTGGATCATGAGTATCAGGTTGATACTTGGAGGTCAGAGATGATATGTGGCAGGTTGTGCAAATAGCATGTAATCAGTCCTGGGAGATCTTGTCGGTCGTGCTGCAGCACATAAATTTTCCTGGGGTACTTTTTCTAGTATTGCTATGTAGTATGTAATCAGTCCTCATATATCTGATAAGTTGAGCTGTGTGCTTGTAATCAGTCCTGGGATGAGGTATTACTACGGAGACATGTAATCAGTCCTGGAGATCCGAGAGGTTGAGCTGTGTGCTCGTAATTAGTCCTTGGATGCTCTTTAGAGATCTTACCGGTCGTGTTGTGGCACATAAATGTTCCTGGGATGCTCTTTAAAGGTTTTTTCTATCCACATGTAATCAGTCCTGGAGATCCGAGAGGTTGAGCTGTATGCTCGTAATAAGTCCTGGGATTCTCTTTAGAGATCTTGTCGATCGTGCTGCGGCACATAAATGTTCCTGGGATGCTCTTTAAATCTATTGTGGAGGATATGCATGTAATCAGTCCTGGGAGATCTTGTCGGTCGTGTTTAGGCACATACATGTTCCTGGTATACTCTTTCCGGTATTGCATCCGCACATAAAATTAGTCCTGAGAGGCCACCTCTATCAGACTGTTCGCACAGATGATGAAGACCTGCAGGTGGTGGGCCTACATCCAGTATGAAAAAGGACTGGCTCTGTAGAACTTCCTATGACGAGTAGATTCAGAGAATTGTTCAGATAGCAGCAGCAGTGACGATGATGATGACGATGCATCAATGATGATGATCCCAAGAAGAAGACTTGTCTAGCAGAACTATGTCGAGAAATACCTTCCTATTTAAGAGGGAGTGTTGATGTATATGTAACTTTGGAATGTATTTCATCTATGTATTTCATATATATTTATTGTACCCTTATAAGAGATGTGTTATTCCTCTATAAGGAAGTATCGTCATGTGGATTGACAAGTGTCACAAGTGTGTGTACTTGTCGATGGGTTATTAGACCACCATGTGTGGGGTCAGCCCTGAAATATATATTATATTGTGGATGTATCTAGATAGACAAGTCGGCCCCATAGTGTAACTAGGAAAATAGGTTAAGTATAAATAGAGATTGGGAGATCTCTATTTGGATCATTCGGAAAGACACACTTCTCTCACTCAGAAAGTGGCACACTAGTGAGGAGGAGGATCATCTACTCTAGGAGACTATCTCAAGTGTATTTTGGTTGTACTTTGGTTGAGCCATTGCTCTCTCTATCTCTGAGGAAGTTGTGGGGTTTTTCACCTTAGGGTTTTCCCCACGGAAACTCTGTGTCTCTTGTCTCTCATGATTTTGATTCTTGTGATTCTTGTCATGCTTATTCTGATTGTTATGCATTGATATACTGTATATGTTATTCTCTCAGTAAAGATCCAAGAGTATTGTGAATTATTGCTCAAATTTTAACATATACTAACAAAGTAAATAGAAGGGTTTACATGGGTTCCTAACATGGGAAAATATGAACTCGCAGCGACAACACACAACAACAGAGGTTTTCTACCAATATTATAGCCAACTGTGCGACGCAATCATACTCACCCCCAGATAACAAAACAGGTAACGAGTAGGTATATTCGCATTGTTGATTTTTATGCTGACATGCGTAGTATTCACATTTCAGCCAAAGCGCAGAAGAGTAACACCGAATGGTTCCCAGGAAACTATCATATGTATGAAGATGATATTGATAATATCATGAAGGAATGGCTTGCCAAGTTTCGAGTGGAAATTGTAGATGTCGAAAGCGACTCCGGTGAGGACGAACCTATTCCATGTCCTATTACTGAAGAAAAGGCACAGAAAAGGAGACCGGAAAAAGGAAGGAACCTGAGAGCCCAACACAGAAAAAGAGAGCGCGAAAGAAGCAGAAAGCTGATAAAATCCAGTTAGACACAGTACTCCACGATGAATATTATGAAACAATCATGGAAAAGGTCACAGAGAAGAAGGAAGATCTTATGACTGAGAAGGAGAAAAAGTACAAGGCGATTCAATAAAGTCTGGAGAAGAATTTGACCATGCTGCAGGGGATTACAGAGGAAATTGAAGAAGTCCACAAAAGATTACCCCTGCTGTGGGACTCAAAGTCTAAAGGGAATTCAGGAGGAACTTCACAGTAGAAGACGCTGTAGCTAGCCATGACCATGCCTGCGAAGTCATGTATTGTCCATCTTGATCCATTAACTGTAAGCCTGCCACTGTCAGAACAACTCCTTTTGGACACCAAGGATGTCGAGCGTGTGGAGCTCGATCTTGCGAAGATACCACTGCCTGGTATACACTAATTGCATCTACAAGTGGTTGAAGAAATGCATGAGAGAACTACTGACATGCTGAAAGGATAGGCTGAGCTGCAAACAGCTAACAAGCAGTTGGAGGAATCTAACTCGCAGAGAGCTATGGAACTGCAGGATGAGCATGGTCGTTGGCAAATACTAGAGTCCACGATCACTGCATTCGTAGATGATATAGAAGAATTTGAAGTATAGCTAAACCCCGCAGACACTATCGTTAAGATTGGAGAATTGGTTAACAATCTTAAGACAAAGATGCAAGACATGGAGATCATCCATGAAGCTAAGGTTGTTTCCTTGGAGGCACAGATCAATCCACATACCCCACCAAATCAGCAGCAGTTAAGATCAAGGGAGATGAAGGTCGCAGTA